>CM053272.1:79879287-80329287 GCA_028583415.1 Protea cynaroides | reverse complement strand
GAGAGAACTAGAGAGTGATGTATAAAGGGAGAGAGAGATAGAGAGAGAAGTAGAGAGAAAGAGGGAGTGAAAGAGAAAAGAGAGAGAGAGAGAAAGAGAGGTTAAAAGGGAAAGAGAGGTTGAAATAGAGAGAAACAGAGATAGAGAGAGAAAGAGAGGGAGAAGTGGAGAGGAAAAGATGTAGAAAGAGAATGAGATGGAGAGAGTGAGAGATAAGTATAGAGAGAAAAGTGGAAAGGGAGAGAGAGAGATGAGAAGTAGAGAGAGAGAGGAAGAAAGAAAGAGAGATTGAGACAGAAGTACAAAGAGAGAAGTAGAAAGAGAGAGGTAGAAAGAGAGAGGGAGAGGGAGAGAGAGAGAGAGAGAGAGATAGGGAGAATGTACTAGAAAGAGAGAGAGAGAGAAAAAGAGAGAGGCAGAGGGAGAGAAAGAAAAAGTGAAAAAAAGAGAGTGAGGGAAAGAGAGTGAAAAGTAAAAAGGGAGAGAAAGAGAATGAGAGAGAGAGAGAGTGAGACAAGTTGAGAGGGGGAGAGAGAAATAAGAGATAAGTAGAAAATAAAAGAGAGAGAGAGAGAGAGTAAGTGAGAGAGAGAGAAAAGTAAAAAGAAAGTGAAAGAGAAGCAGAAAGAGAAAAAGAGAGCGAGAGAGAGAGAGAGAAAGAGAATGAGGGAGAAAGAGAGATAGGGAATGGGAGAGAGAAGTGGAAAGTGGGAGAGAAAGAGAAAAAGAGAGAGAGAGATAAGTAGAAAAGCCGAGAGGAAAATAAGAGAAAAGTAGAAAGTCAAAGAGAGCGAGAGAGAGATAGAGGGGAGAAATGGACAAAGAGATGTAAAAAGAGAAGTTGAGAGAGATAAGTAGAAAGAGAGAGAGAGAGAGAGAGAGAGAGAGAGAGAGAGAGAGAGAGAGAGAGAGGGAAGTGAAGGGAGAGAGAGTGAAATGTCGAGAGATAAAGAGGGTATGAAGTAGCGAGAGAGGGATAGTGAAAGAGAAGTAGAAAAGGGGAGTGAGAGAGAAGAAGAGAGAGAGAAGTAGAAAGAGAAATAAAGAGAAAAGTAGTGAGAGAAAGAGAGGGAGAGAAGTAGAAAAAGGGAGAGAGAGTGTGAGGGAGATAGGAAAAAATAGAGAGAAAGTGAGAGAGAGAGAGAAGTGAAGAGAGAGAGTAAAGTAGAAAGAGAGAAAGAATTGGAAAAATAAAAGTAGAAAAAGGGAGAGAGAGAGATTGAAAAAGGGAGAGAGTGAAGTAAAGAGAGATAAAGAGAGTGAGAGAGAAAAGTAGAAAGAGAGAGAAAGAGAGAGAGAGAGAGAGAGTAAGAAAGAGAAAGAGAGAGATAGGGAGAGAGAGAGGTAGAAAGAATGAGAAAGAGAAGTAGAAAGAGATAGAGTAAAAGAGAGAGAGGGAGATAGAGAAGTAGAGAGAGAAAAGTAGAAAGATAGAAAGAGAGAGAGAGAGGAGGGGAAGAATTGTAGAATGAGATAAAGTAGTTGAAATAGAAGAGGGAGACAGAGAGGGTGAGAAGTAGAAAAAGAGAGACAGAAGAAGAGAGGTACAAAGAGAGGTAGAAAAAGAGAGATAAATAGAGAGGTAGCGATAGGGAGAGAAGGAAGGGTGGAAAGAAAAAGAGAGAGAAAAGTAGAAAGAGAGAGAGAGAAGTGTATAGAGAGAAGTGAGAAGAGATAGGGAGACATATAGAGGGAGAAGTAGAAAGAGAGAGAGAGGGAGGGAGGGAGATAGAGAGAGAAATGTAGAGAGAGAGGGAGAAGAGACAAGAGAGAGAGAGAATGATATAGAGTAAGAGATAGAGACAAGTAAAAATAGAGAAAGAAAAGTCGAGTAAAATGTGAAAGCGAGAAATAGAGAGAGAAGTAAAGAGGAAGAGAGAGAGAGAGATAAAGAGAAAGATAGCTAGAGAGAGAGAGAGAAGTAAATGGAGAGAAATAAGTAAAAAGAAAGAGAGAGAAGTTGTGGGATAGAAGTATAATGAGAGAGAGATTGAGAGAGAGAGAGAGAAAGTAGAGAGAAAGAGGGAGAGACATAAAGAGAGAGAGAGAAATAGAGAGACAAAGAGAGACTTAGAGAAAGAAGGTGACATGGAGAGAGAGTGTGAATGAGAGTAGTCGAAAGAGAGAGAGAGAGAGAAAAGTAAAGTGAGAAAGAGAGAAAAAATTAGAAAGATAAGGATAGATTAAAGTATAGGGAGGGTAGTAGAACGAGAGTGAGAGAGAGAGAAGGAGAGAGAGTGTGAAAGAGAAGTAGAGAGAGAGAGAGTTAAAAAGATATAGAGAGTGGTAGAAAGATAAAGAGAGAAAGAGAGAACTAGGGAGTGATGTAGAAAGGGAGAGAGAGATAGAGATAGAAGTAGAGAGAAAGAGGGAGAAAATGAGAAAAGAAAGAGAGAAGGAGAGGTTAAAAGTGAATGAGAGGTAGAAATAAAGTGATATAGAGAGAGAGAGAAAGAAAGGGAGAAGTGGAGAGAGATAGTTGTAGAAAGAGAGTGAGATGGAGAGAGTGAGAGAGAAGTATAGAGAGAAGAGTGGAAAAAGAGAGACGAGAAAAGGGAGAGAGAGAGAAGTGAAAAGGAAGGGGGAGATGTAAAAAGAGAGAGAAATAAAAAGATAGAGAGAGAAAAGTAAAAAGGAATGCTGAGATGTAAAAAGTGAGAGAAATAAAAAGATAGTGAGAGAGAAGTTGAGGGAGAGAAGTAAAAAGAGAGTGAGAAAGGGATAGAGAGGGAGAAAGAAGTAGAAAGTGAGAAAAGTAGAGAGTGGGAGAAAGAGAGAGAGAGAGAAAGAGGGAGAGAGATTGAGAGAGAAAGAGGGTGAAAGTAGGAAGGGAGAGATAAGAGAAGTAAAGAGAGAGAGAGAGAGCGAAAAAGATATAGTGAGTGGTAGAATGATAAAGAGAGAGAGAAAGGACTAGAGAGTAGTGTATAAAGGGAGAGAGATAGAGAGAGAATTAGAGAGAAAGAAGAAGAGAATGAGAAAATAGAGAGAGAGAGAGAGGTTAAAAGAGAAAGAGAGGTAGAAATAGAGAGAAATAGAGAGAGAGGGAAAGAGTGGGAGTAGTGGAGAGAGAAAGATGTAGAAAGAGTGAGATGGAGAGAGTGAGAGAGAAGTATAGAGAGAAGAGTGGAAAGGGAGAGAGGGAGATGAGAAGTAGAGAGAGAGTGAGAGGAAGAAAGAGAGAGATAGAGAGAGAGAAGTATAAAGAGAGTAGTAGAAAGAGAGAGGTAGAGGGAGAGGGAGAGAGAGAGCGAGAGAAAGAGTAAGAGTATGAGAGAGAGAGAGAGAGATAGGGAAAAATAAGTACAAAGAGAGAGAGAGAAAAAGAGAGAGGTAGAGGGATAGAAATAAAATGTGAAAGAAAGTGGGTGAGGGAAAGAGAGAGGAAAGTAAAAAAGAGAAAGATAGAGAAAGGGAGAGAGAGAGAGAGAGACAAGTAGAAAGGGGGAGAGGGAAATAAGAGATAAGTAGAAAATGAAAGAGAGAGGGAGCAAGTGAGAGAGAGAGAGAAAAGTAAAATGAAAGTGAGAGAGAAGCAGAAAGAGAAAAAGAGAGCGAGGGAGAGAGAGAGAAAGAGACAGATAGACAGATAGAGAGAAAGAGAATGAGGGAGAAAGAGAGATAGGAAAAGGGAGAGAGAAGTGGAAAGTGGGAGAGAAAGAGAAAAAGAGAGGGAGACAAGTAGTAAGGCCGAGAGGAAAAGAAGAGAAAAGTAGAAAGTGAAAGAGAAGAGAGAGAGAGAGAGAGAGAGAGAGAGAAAGGGAGAGAGAGAGAGAGAGAGAGAGAGAGAGAGGAGAAAGAGATAGAGAGATGTAAAAAGAGAGAGAGAGAGAAGTTGAGAGAGATAAGTAGAAAGAGAGAGAGAGAGAGTGAGAGAGAGAGAGAGAAGTAGAGAGGGAGAGAGAGTGAAAAGTAGAGAGATAAAGAGGGAAAGAAGTAGCGAGAGACAGATAGAGAAAGAGAAGTTGAAAAGGGGAGAGAGGGAGAAGAAGAGTGAGAGAAGTGTAAAGAGAGAGAAAGAGAAAAGTAGTGAGAGAAAGAGAGAGTGAAGTAGAAAAAGGGAGAGAGAATGTGAGGGAGATAGGGAAAAATAGAGAGAAAGAGAGAGAGAAGTAATGAGAGAGAGAGTGAAGCAGAAAGAGAGAGAAAGAATTGGAAAAATAATAGTAGAAAAAGGGAGAGAGAGATTGAGAAAGGGAGAGAGGGAAGTAAAGAGAGATAAAGAGAGTGAGAGAGAAAAGTAGAAAGAGAGAGAGAGAGAGAGAGTAAGAAAGAGAAAGAGAGAGAGAGAGGTAGAAAGATAGAGAGAGAAGTAGAAAGTGATAGAGAGAAAGAGAGAGAGGGAGAGAGAGGGAGAGAGAGATAAAGAAGTAGAGAGAGAACAATAGAAAGAGAGAAAAGGAGAGAGTGAGAGAGAGAGAGAGAGACAGAAGTAGAAAGAGAGAGAGAGGAAGAGAAGTAGAGAGAGAGGTAGAAAAAGAGAGATAAAGAGAGAGGTAGTGATAGGGAGAGAAGGAAGGGTGGAATGAGAAAGAGATAGAAAAGTAGAAAGAGAGATAGAGAAGTATGTAGAGAGAAGTGAGAAGAGATAGGGAGATGTATTGAGGGAGAAGTAGAAAGAGAGACAGAGAGGGAGGGAGGGAGACAGAGAGAGAAAAGTCGGGAGAGAGGGAAAAGAGACAAGAGAGGGAGAGAAAGAGATAGAGTAAGAGATAGAAACATGTAAAAATAAAGAAAGAAAAAGACAAGTAAAAAGTGAAAGAGAGAAATAGAGAGAGAAGGAGAAAGAGAGAGAGAGAGAAGTAAAGTGGAAGATTGAGAGTGATAAAGAGAAAGATAGCGAGAGAGAGAGAGAAGTAAAAGGAGATAAAGAAGTAAGAAGATAGAGAGAGAGAAGTTGTGTCGGAGAAGTATAATGAGAGAGAGATTGAGAGAGGGAGAGAATGTAGAGAGAAAGAGGGAGAGAAGTAAAAAGAGAGAGAGAAAGAGATAGAGGGGGAAAAAGAAGTTGAAAGAGAGAGAGAGAGAAAGAGAGAGAGAGAGAGAGAGATAGACAAGTAGAAAGGGGGAGAGAGAAATAAGAGAGAAGTAGAAAATGAAAGAGAGAGATAAGTAGAAGGAGAGAAAGGGAGCGAGAGAGAGAAAAAAAGAGAGAGATAGACAAATAGAGAGAAAGAGAATGAGGGAGAAAGAGAGATAGGAAAAGAGAGAGAGAAGTGGAAAGTGAGAGAGAAAGAGAAAAAGGGAGAGTGACAGGTAGAAAGGCCGAGAGGAAAAGTAGAGAAAAGTAGAATGTGAAAGAGAGAGAGAGGGAGAGAGAGAGAGAGGAGAAAGAGACAGAGAGATGTAAAAAGAGAATGAGAGAGAAGTTGAGAGAGATAAGTAGAAAGAGAGAGAGAGAGAGAGAGAGAAGTAAAGAGAGAGAGAGTGAAAAGTAGAGAGATAAAGAGGGTAAGAAGTAGCGAGAGAGAGATAGAGAAAGAGAAGTTGAAAAGGGGAGAGAGGGAGAAGAAGAGAGAGAGAAGTAGAAAGAGAGAGAAAGAGAAAAGTAATGAGAGAGAGAGAAGTAAAGGGAGAGAGAGTGAAGCAGAAAGAGAGAGAAAGAATTGGAAAAATAAAAGTAGAAAAAGGGAGAGAGAGAGATTGAGAATGGGAGAGAGGGAAGTAAAGAGAGATAAAAAGAGTGAGAGAGAAAAGTAGAAAGAGAGCGAGAGCGAGAGTGCAATAAAGAGAAAGAGAGAGAGAGAGAGAGAGAGAGAGAGAGAGAGAAGAGAGGTAGAGAGAGAGAGAGAGAGCGAAGTAGAAAGTAATAGAGAGAAAGAGAGAGGGAGAGAGAGGGAGAGAGAGTTAGAGAAGTAGAGAGAGAACAGTAGAAATAGAGAAAGAGAGAGAGAGAGAAGTAGAAAGAGAGAGAGAGGAAGAGACGTAGAGAGAGTGGTAGAAAAAGAGAGATAAAGAGAGAGGTAGCGATAGGGAGAGAAGGAAGGGTGGAAAGAGAAAGAGGCAGAAAAGTAGAAAGAGAGATATAGATAAGTATATAGAGAGAGGTGAGAAGAGATAGGGAGACGTATAGAGGGAGAAGTAGAAAGAGAGAGAGAGGGAGGGAGGGAGATAGAGAGAGAAAAGTATTGAGAGGGAAAAGTGACAAGAGAGAGAGAAAGAGATAGAGTAAGAGATAGAGAAATGTAAAAATAAAGAAAGAAAAAGACAAGTAAAAAGTGAATGGGAGAAATAGGGAGAGAAGGAGAAAGAGAGAGAGAAGTAAAGAGGATTAGAGAGAGAGGGAGATAAAGAGAATGATAAAAAGAGAGATAAAGAGAGAGAGAGAGAGAAGTAAAAGGAGATAAAGAAGTAAAAAGATTGAGAGAGAGAAGTTGTGTGGGAAAAGTATAATGAGAGAGAGATTGAGAGAGAGAGAGATAGTAGAGAGAAAGAGGGAGTAAAGTAAAAAGAGAGAGAGAAATAGAGAGACAAAGAGAGACTGAGTGAAAGAGGGAGACGTAGAGAGAGAGTGTGGATGAGATTAGTCAAAAGAGAGAGAGAGAAGTAAAGTGAGAAAGAGAGAAAAAAAAAGTAGAAAGATAAGGAGAGAGTAAAGTATAGGGAGGGTAGTAGAAAGAGAGAGAGAGAGAGAGAGAGAGAGAGAGAGAGAGAGAAAGAGAGAGAGAGAGAGAGAAAAAGGGGTAAATGAGAAGTAGAGGGTGAGAAATAGAAAGAGAGAGCGATAAGGAGAGAAAAGTATAGAGGGAGAAGTAGAAAGAGAAAGGGAAAGCGAAAGAGAGAGAGAGAGTGAGATAGAGAGATATTGAGGGATAAGTAGAAGATAGAGAGAGAGAGAGAGGGAGAGTGAGAAGGGAAAGAGAGATAGAGAATTTAATGGAAAGAGAGAATGAGAAAGAGAGCGAGAGAAAGAAAAGTAGAAAGAGAGGAAGAGAATGAAGAGGGAGGAAGTAGAAAGTTAGAGAGAGGGAGAGAGGGAGAGAGAGAGTGAAAAAGAGAGAGAAGAAAAGAGAGAGATGCAAAGAGAGAGAGAGAAGTTAAAAGGACGGGCGGGAAGTAGAAAGAGGGAGAAATAGAAAGATAGAGAGAGAAAAGTTGAGGGAGAGAAGTAGAAGGAGAGTGAGAAAGAGATAGCTGGGGAGAAAGAAGTACAAATAGAGAGAGAGAGAGAGCGAAAAAGATATTGAGAGTGGTAGAAAGATAAAGAGAGAGAGAATAGAGAACTAGAGAGTGATGTGGAAAGGGAGAGAGACAGAGTCAGAAGTAGAGAGAAAGAGGGAGAGAAAGAGAAAAGCGAGAAAGAGTGAGAGAAACAAAAATGCGAGAGAGAGAGAGAGAGAAAGAGAGGTTAAAAGAGAAAGTGAGGTATAAATAGAGAGATAAAAAGAGAGAGAGAAAGAGAGGGATAAGTGGAGAGAGATAGATGTAGAAAGAGAGTGAGATGGAGAGAGTAAGAGAGAAGTATAGAGAAGAGTGGATTGGGAGAGGGAGATGAGAAGTAGAGAGAGAAAATAAGAGGGAGCGAAAGGGAGAGAAGGAAGGGTGGAAAGAGAAGGGGAGAGAAAAGTAGAAAGAGAGAGAAAGAAGTATATATAGAGAAGTGAGAAGAGATGGAGAGACGTATAGAGGGAGAAGTAGAAAGAGAGAGAGAGGGAGGGAGGGAGACAGAGAGAGAAAAGTAGAGAGAGGGAGAAGTAACAAGAGATAAATAGAAAGAGAAAGAGTAAGAGATAGAGACATGTAAAAATAGGGAAAGAAGAAGAGAAGTAAAAAGTGAAAGAGAGAAATAGATATAGAAGGAGAAAGAGAGAGAGAGAAATAAAGAGTAAGTGAGAGAGAGAGATAAAGAGAAAGAGAGCAAGAGAGAGAGAGAGGGAAGTAAAAGGAGGGAAAGAAAAAAAAAGATAGAGAGAGAAGTTGTGGGAGAGAAGTACAATAAGTGAGAGTTTGAGAGGGAGAGAGAGAGAGAAAGTTGAGAGAAAGAAGGAGAGAAGTAAAAAGAGGGAGAGATAGAGAGACAGAGAGAAAGAGGGAGACATAGAGAGAGAGTGTGAATGAGAGTAGTCGAAAGAGAGAGAGAGAGAGAAGTAAGTGAGAAAGGGAGAGAAAAAAGTAGAAAGATAAGGAGAGAGTAAAGTATAGGGAGGGTAGTAAAAAGAGAGAGGGAGAGAGAGAGAGAGAGAGAGAGAGAGAGGGCGAGAGAAAGAAAGGGGGAAATAAGAAGTAGAGGGTGAGAAGTAGAAAGAGAGAGCGATAGAGAGAGAAAAGTTGAAAGGGAAAGGGAAAGCGAAAGTGAGAGAGAGTGAGGTAGAGAGATATAGAGAGATAAGTAGAAGAAAGAGAAAGAGAGGGAGAATGAGAAGTGAAAGTGAGATAGAGAATTAGAAGGAAAAAGATAATGGGAAAAATAGAGAGAGAAAGAAAAGTAGAAAGAGGGGAAGGGAATGAAGAGGGGGGAAGTAGAAAGTCAGAGAGAGAGAGAGAGAGTGAAAAAGAGAAAACAGAAAAGAGAGAGAGAAGCAAAAAGGATGGCCAAGAAGTAGAAAGAGAGAGAAATAGAAAGATAGTGGGAGAGAAGTTGAGGGAGAGAAGTTGAAAGAGAGTGAGAAAGTGATTGAAGGGGAGAAAGAAGTAGAATGAGAGAGAGAGAGAGAAAAGTAGAGAGTGGGAGAAAGAAAGAGATAGAGAAAGAGGGAGAGAGAGGGAGAGAGAGGAATTTGAGTGGGTTCCGGTTAGAACAAATGTATGCAACATACTTCCACGACCATCCCCAGGAGAAAAAAGTAGGAACAGAGAGATAAGGGAAGTAAAAAGAGAGAGAGAGAGAGTGAAAAAGATATAGAGAGAGATAAGTAGAAAGAGAGAGAGTGAAAAGTAGAGTGATAAAGGGGGTAAGAAGTAGCGAGAGAGAGATAGTGAAAGAGAAGTAGAAAAGGGGAGTGAGGGAGAAGAAGAGAGAGAGAAGTAGAAAGAGTGAGAAAGAGAAAAGTTGTGAGAGAAAGAGAGAGAGAGAGAGAGAAGTAGAAAAAGGGAGAGAGAGTGTCAGGGTGATAGGGAAAAATAGAGAGAAAGAGAGAGAGAGAGACAAGTAAAGAGAGAGAGAGTGAAGCAGAAAGAGAGAAAGAATTGGAAAAATAAATGTAGAAAAAGGGAGAGAGAGAGAGATTGGTAAAGGGAGAGAAAGAAGTAAAGAGAGCAAAAGAGAGTGAGAGAGAAAAGTAGAAAGAGGGAGAGAGAGACTAAGAAAGGGAAAGAGAGAGAGAGAGAGAGAGAGAGAGAGGTAAAAAGAATGAGTGAGAGAAGTAGAAAGAGATAGAGTAAAAGGGAAAGAGGGAGAGAGTGGGAGAGAGATAGAGAAGTAGAGAGAGAAAACTAGAAAGATAGAAGGAGAGAGAGAGGAGGGAGAGAAAATTAGAATGAGAGAAAGAATTTGAAATAGAAGAGAGAGAGAGAGAGAGAGGGTGAGAAGTAGAAAGAGAGAGAGAGAGGAAGAGAAGTACAGAGAGAGGTAGAAAAAGAGAGATAAAGAGAGAGGTAGCGATAGGGAGAGAAGGAAGGGTGGAAAGAGAAAGAGAGAGAAAAGTAGAAAGAGAGAGAGAGAAGTATACAGAGAGAAGTGAGAAGAGATAGGGAGACATATAGAGGGAGAAGTAGAAAGAGAGAGAGAGAGAGGGAGATAGAGAGAGAAAGTAGAGAGAGAGGGAGAAGTGACAAGAGAGAGAGAGAGAGAAGGAAATAGAGTAAGAGATAGAGACAAGTAAAAATAGAGAAGGAAAAAGACAAGTGAAAAGTGAAAGAGAGAAATAGAGAGAGAAGTAAAGAGGAAGAGAGAGAGAGAGATAAAGAGAAAGATAGCGAGAGAGAGAGAGAGAGAGAGAGAGAGAGAGAGAGAAGTAAAAGGAGAGAAAGAAGTAAAACGAAAGAGAGAGAAGTTATGGGAGAAGTATAATGAGAGAGAGATTGACAGAGAGAGAGAGAAAGTAGAGAGAAAGAGGGAGAGATGAAAAAGAGAGAGAAATAGAGAGACAAAGAGAGATTGAGAGAAAGAGAGACGTAGAGAGAGAGTGTGAATGAGAGTACTCGAAAGAGAGAGAGAGAGAGAGAAGTAAAGTGAGAAAGAGAAAAAAAAAGTAGAAAGATAAGGAGAGAGTATAGGGTGGGTAGTAGAATGAGAGAGAGAGAGAGAGAGAGAGAAAAGGAGAGAGAGAGTGAAATTGAAGTGGAGAGAGAGAGAGAGTTAAAAATATATAGAGAGTGGTAGAAAGATAAAGAGAGAAGGAGAGAACTAGAGAGTGATGTAGAAAGGGAGAGAGAGATAGAGATAGAAGTAGAGAGAAAGAGGGAGAGGATGTAAGACCCGAGTCAATCTAACCCGGTCTTACCACCTTGAACCAGGTTTACCCATCATGGTCGAGTCAAGTGGACCAAGGGCGTGAAGGAGATCGATATCCCAGGTATCAAATCGACCCAAAAACACTTAAAAAGAGGGAAGGGTCGTCATACCCAGCTGGGCGGGGTCGGACCTCCCAAAACAGAATGTCGGGACCGTCCGGGTTTTGAAGGGAGGGTCGGACAGCTTTTGAACCCCTAGGGTCGATGGGATCATCGACCCTCCCATCGACCTCGGATCCCTCGAAAATAGAAATTAGGAAATTTCAAGATTTTTGATTGGATTCCTTCCTAATCTCAAAGGGGCTTATTTTAGGATGTTTATAGCCTATTTAAAGGACGTCCCTAAGCCACTTTCACTCCTTTCACAACCCTAATTGAATTGAGAGAAAGAGAAGAGAAGGAAAAGAGGAAGAAGAAAGGCAAGCAAGAGAACTTAGCAAAAAGGAGAAGAATATCAGAGGAAAAGTAATCTTCTCAGGTATGGATACTAGTTCCATGAGTTTCTACAGACCTCAGGTTGGTTAGTTAATGTTGAGAGTGTAATCTCAGAGAAACCCAAACCATCAAGCTATGGTTAGGTTTTCATGGAAAACCATAGGAAAGTGCATGAAAGCTATCTAGGTGGGTTATACATGGTTTTAGACCATGGAATGAATGTTTAATGGAATGTAAAATCAAGCCATAGGACCCCAAACACGAAGAATGGATTAAAAAGTGGAAATTGGACCAGGGTGCACCGAGGGTCGCACCCAGGGTCGATAGGCCATCTGACCCTAGGTGTTTCTGACCATCGACCCTCAGTATTCGGGAAGTCCAGAATGAGGGGAGGGTCGATAGACCCATCGACCCTAGCATCGACCCTAGCATCGACCCTCAGTTGACAGAATGGTTTTTAAATTCAGAATTTATTCTAATTAAATTTTATCGACTTTGTTAGGTTTGCTAGCAATATAATAACATTATAACGGTGATTTTAAAGCTTGGAAAAGTATCTTATAGCAAGCTAAGGTGAGGAACCTTAACCCCAAACTAAATTGGTTAATAATAAACTGTTTTATATTTCTTGAGTCCTATGCCATGCTTGATTCTATGCGAATATGTTTGTAATGTGCATATAGCATGCCATCCAATATTTTTATTACTTGTTCATGCATATTTACTTTATCGTTTATAACATGATGATGATGATGATGATAGGAATAGGCATATGCTTGTATGTGTGTGGTTGATGTGCTTGATGCGAGTAAGTATCAGGGGAGGTGTGATGAGAACGTCAATAAACGTTAACCTTTGGCGGGTCTCAGCACTTTAGCTCTATCTCTAACTCAAGTCTTGTGCATTAGCATCGTCGTATCACCATTACTTTAGCAGAACTATTATGTCGTAGAGTATCAAGGGAGGTGGTCTCGGTCCTTGTAGTCTCTGACTCTACCGGGGGGCCTTAGCTCTATCTCGATGGACTTTCTGAGGGATGCTGGGGTGAGGCCTTGGATACACTGTTTGGCATTAGGATTGGTTAGTTGCGAGCCTAGTTTGCAGCCCTCGCCAACAGGGGCTTACGTGTTGGTATGGCACTATATAGCAATAAACGTAACCTTTGTTATATAATGTTCATGATTGGGTGCATGTGAGTTGACGATAAACGTGATCTTCGGGTAACGCCACACACTCGTGTATAGAGGCGGAGTCAATAAACGCGACCTTTGGCTACCTCAACCTTTCTATTGCATACTGCAAACTTTAAACCGGACCAAAGATATAAATTGATGTGCATGCATATGTATTGTTGCATTGTTTTGGCTACTCATCGAGCCGCGGATGTGTGCTCACCCTCGACGTCGAATATTTTTAGTTGATAATGCAAGGTTATACCATTGAAGACTATATGAATGCGTCGCGACGGGAACGCGGGCAGCCATGGAAGTTGAAGCTGAACCAGATACACACGACTCCTCTTGCGAGTGCAACTCGTGTGTATTTGATTAGATATTTTATAGGTTTCTTTATTGGATATATTAAGACATGTATTTGGTATTTAAATATTTATGTCTCAGTTGAATACAGAATAATTTGCTATTAAATTATTAATATCATCTTAGTTTCTCAGTTCATCTTATTATAAGACTCGCTATTGTGTATTTACTCCGGATTATGATTACGGATGTGTGTAAGTTTGGATAACGCGGGGATAGCCTATTTGAGATCCTGGTTGAACCGTTGGTTATTTAGCGGTTCATCACACCATTCTGGTTAGACCAAAATTCGGGTGTGACAGAGGAAGAGAAAAGAGACAGAGAGAAAGAGAGGTTGAAAGAGAAAGAGAGGTAGAAATAAAGAGATACGAAGAGAGAGAGAAAGAAAGGGAGAAGTGGAGAGAGATAGATTTAGAAAGAGAGTGAGATGGAGAGAGTGAGAGAGAAGTATAGAGGGAAGAGTGGAAAAAGAGAGACGAGAAAAGAGAGGGAGATAAGTAAAAAGGAAGGGCGAGATGTAGAGAGAGAGAGAAATAGAAAGATAGAGGGAGAGAAGTTGAGGGAGAGAAGTAAAAAGAGAGTGAGAAATAGATAGAGGGGGAGAAAGAAATAGAAAGAGAGAGAGAGAGAGACAGAGAGAGAGAGAGAAAAGTAGAGAGTGGGATAAAGAAAGAGAGAGAGAGAGAGGGAGAGAGAGAGAGAGAGAGAGGAAAAGAGGGAGAAAGCAGGAAGGGAGTGATAAGAGAGGTAAATAGAGAGAGAGAGAGAGCGAAAAAGATATAAAGAGCGGTAGAAAGATAAAGAGAGCGAAAGTGAGAACTAGAGAGTGATGTATAAAGGGAGAGAGAGAAAGAGACAGAAGTAGAGAGAAAGAGGGAGTGAAAGAGAAAAGAAAGAGAGAGAGAGAAAGAGAGGTTAAAAGAGAAAGAGAGGTTGAAATAGAGAGAAATAGAGATAGGGAGAGAAAGAGAGGGAGAAGTGGAGAGAGAAAGATGTAGAAAGAGAATGAGATGGAGAGAGTGAGAGAGAAGTATAAAGAGAAAAGTGGAAAGGGAGAGAGAGATGAGAAGTAGAGAGAGAGAGAGGAAGAAAGAGAGAGAGATTGAGAGAGAAGTATAAAGAGAGAAGTAGAAAGAGGGAGGTAGAAAGAGAGAGGGAGAGAGAGAGAGAGAGAGAGAGAGAGAGAGAGATAGGGAGAAAGAACTAGAAAGAGAGAGAGAGAGAAAAAGAGAGAGGCAGAGGGAGAGAATGAAAAAGTGAAAGAAAGAGAGTGACGGAAAGAGAGAGAAAAGTAAAAAGGGAGAGAAAGAGAAAGAGAGAGAGAGAGAGAGAGAGAGTGAGACAAGTTGAAAGGGGGAGAGAGAAATAAGAGATAAGTAGAAAATGAAAGAGAGGGAGAGAGAGAGCAAGTGAGAGAGAGAGAAAAGTAAAAAGAAAGTGAAAGAGAAGCAGAAAGAGAAAAAGAGAGAGAGAGAGAGAGAGAGAGAGAGAGAGAGAGAGAATGAGGGAGAAAGAGAGTTAGGGAAAGGGAGAGAGAAGTGGAAAGTGGGAGAGAAAGAGAAAAAGAGAGAGAGACAAGTAGAAAGGCCGAGAGGAAAAAAAGAGAAAAGTAGAAAGTGAAAGAGAGCGAGAGAGAGATAGAGGGGAGAAATGGACAGAGAGATGTAAAAAGAGAAGTTGAGAGAGATAAGTAGAAAGAGAGAGAGAGAGAGAGAGAGAGAGAAGTGAAGGGAGAGAGAGTGAAATGTAGAGAGATAAAGAGGGTATGAAGTAGCGAGAGAGGGATAGTGAAAGTGAAGTAGAAAAGGGGAGTGAGAGAGAAGAAGAGAGAGAGAAGTAGAAAGTTTGAAAGAGAAAAGTAGTGAGAGAAAGAGAGAGAGAGAAGTAGAAAAAGGGTGAGAGAGTGTGAGGGAGATAGGGAAAAATAGAGAGAAAGTGAGAGAGAGAGAAAAGTAATGAGAGAGAGAGTGAAGTAGAAAGAGCGAAAGAATTGGAAAAATAAAAGTAGAAAAAGGGAGAGAGAGAGATTGAGAAAGGGAGAGAATGAAGTAAAGAGAGATAAAGAGAGTGAGAGGGAAAAGTAGAAAGGGAGTGAAAGAGAGAGAGAGAAGTAGAAAGAGATAGAGTAAAAGAGAGAGAGGGAGAGAGAGGGAGAGAGATAGAGAAGTAGAGAGAGAAAAGTAGAAAGATAGAAAGAGAGAGAGAGAGAGGAGGGAGAGAATTGTAGAATGAGATAAAGTAGTTGAAATAGAAGAGGGAGAGAGAGAGGGTGAGAAGTAGAAAAAGAGAGACAGAAGAAGTGAGGTACAGAGAGAGATAGAAAAAGAGAGATAAAGAGAGAGGTAGCGATAGGGAGAGAAGGAAGGGTGGAAAGAAAAAGAGAGAGAAAAGTAGAAAGAGAGAGAGAGAAGTATATAGGGAGAAGTGAGAAGAGATAGGGAGCCGTATAGAGGGAGAAGTAGAAAGGGACAGAGAGGGAGGGAGGGAGATAGAGAGAGAAATGTAGAGAGAGAGGGAGAAGAGACAAGAGAGAGAGGGAGAAGAGACAAGGGAGAGAGAGAATGATATAGAGTAAGAGATAGAGACAAGTAAAAATAGAGAAAGAATAGTTAAGTAAAAAGTGAAAGAGAGAAATCGAGAGAGAAGTAAAGAGGAAGAGAGAGAGAGAGAGATAAAGATAAAGATAGCGAGAGAGAGAGAGAGAGAAGTAAAAGGAGAGAAAGAAGTAAAAAGAAAGAGAGAGAAGTTGTGGGACAGAAGTATAATGAGAGAGAGAGAGAAAAAGTAGAGAGAAAGAGGGAGAGACATAAAAAGAGAGAGAGAAATAGGGAGACAAAGAGAGAGAGTGTGAATGAGAGTAGTCGAAAGAGAGAGAGAGAGAGAGAGAAAAGTAAAGTGAGAAAGAGAGAAAAAAGTAGAAAGATATGGAGAGAGTAAAGAATAGGGGGGGTAGTAGAAAGAGAGAGAGAGAGAGAGAAGGAGAGAGAGTGTAAAAGATAAGTAGAGAGAGAGAGTTAAAAAGATATAGAGAGTGGTAGAAAGATAAAGAGAGAAAGAGAGAACTAGAGAGTGATGTAGAAAGGGAGAGAGAGATAGAGATAGAAGTAGAGAGAAATAGGGAGAGAATGAGAAAAGAGAGAGAGAGAAGGAGAGGTTAAAAGTGAATGAGAGGTAGAAATAAAGAGATACAGAGAGAGAGAGAAAGAAAGGGAGAAGTGGAGAGAGATAGATGTAGAAAGAGAGTGGGATGGAGAGAGTGAGAGAGAAGTATAGAGAGAAGAGTGGAAGAAGAGAGACGAGAAAAGGGAGAGAGAGAAGTAAAAAGGAAGGGGTAGATGTAAAAAGAGAGAGAAATAGAAAGATAGAGAGAGTGAAGTAAAAAGGAATGGTGAGATGTAAAAAGTGAGAGAAATAAAAAGATAGTGAGGGAGAAGTTGAGGGAGAGAAGTAAAAATAGAGTGAGAAAGAGATAGAGGGGGAGAAAGAAGTAGAAAGAGAGAAAAGTAGAGAGTGGGAGAAAGAGAGAGAGAGAGAAAGAGAGAGGGAGAGAGATAGAGGGAGAAAGAGGGTGAAAGTAGGAAGGGAGAGATAAGAGAAGTAAAGAAGAGAGAGAGAGAGAGAGAGAGCGAAAAAGATATAGTGAGTGGTAGAATGATAAAGAGAGAGAGAAAGGACTAGAGAGTAGTGTATAAAGGGAGAGTGATAGAGATAAAATTAGAGAGAAAGAAGAATAGAATGAGAAAATAGAGAGAGAGAAAGAGTGGTTAGAAGAGAAAGAGAGGTAGAAATAGAGAGAAACAGAGATAGAGAGAAAGAGAGGGAGAAGTGGAGAGAGAAAGATGTAGAAATAGAGTGAGAGAGAAGTATAGGGAGAAGAGTGGAAAGGGAGAGAGGGAGATGAGAAGTAGAGAGAGAGAGAGGAGGAAAGAGAGAGATAGAGAGAGAAAAGTTTAAAGAGAGAAGTAGAAAGAGAGAGGTAGAGGGAGAGGGAGAGAGAGAACGAGAGAAAGAGTAAGAGTATGAGAGAGAGAGAGAGAGAGAAAAAGAGAGAGGCAGAGGGAGAGAAATAAAATGTCAAAGAAATAGGGTGAGGGAATGAGAGAGGAAAGTAAAAAAGAGAAAGAAAGAGAAAGGGAGAGAGAGAGAGAGAGAGACAAGTAGAAAGGGGGAGAAGGAAATAAGAGATAAGTAGAAAATGAAAGAGAGAGGGAGCAAGTGAGAGAGAGAGAGAAAAAGTAAAAATGAAAGTGAGAGAGAAGCAGAAAGAGAAAAAGAGAGCGAGGGAGAGAGAGAGAAAGAGACAGATAGACAGATAGAGAGAAAGAGAATGAGGGAGAAAGAGAGATAGGAAAAGGGAGAAAGAAGTGGAAAGTGGGAGAGAAAGAGAAAAGAGTGAGAGACAATTAGAAAGGCCGAGACGAAAAGAAGAGAAAAGTAGAAAGTGAAAGAGAGAGAGAGAGAGAGAGAGAGAGAGAGAGAGAGAGAGAGGGGAGAAAGAGATAGAGAGATGTGAAAAGAGAGAGAGAGAGAAGTTGAAAGAGATACGTAGAAAGAGAGAGAGAGAGAGAGAGAGAGAGAGAGAGAGAGAGAGAGAGAAGTAAGGAAGAGAGAGAGTGAAAAGTAGAGAGATAAAGAGGGAAAGAAGTAGCGAGAGAGAGATAGAGAAAGAGAAGTTGAAAAGGGGAGAGAGGGAGAAGAAGAGTGAGAGAAGTATAAAGAGAGAGAAAGAGAAAAGTAGTGAGAGAAATAGAGAGAGAAGTAGAAAAAGGGAGAGAGAATGTGAGGGAGATAGGGAAAAATGGAGAGAAAGAGAGAGAAAAGTAATGAGAGAGAGAGTGAAGCAGAAAGAGAGAAAGAATTGGAAAAATAATAGTAGAAAAAGGGAGACAGAGAGATTGAGAAAGGGAGAGAGGGAAGTAAAGAGAGATAAATAGAGTGAGAGGGAAAAGTAGAAAGAGAGAGAGAGAGAGTATGAAAGAGAAAGAGACAGAGAGAGGTAGAATGATAGAGAGAGAAGTAGAAAGTGATAGAGAGAAAGAGAGAGAGGGAGAGAGAGGGAGAGAGAGATAAAGAAGTAGAGAGAGAACAATAGAAAGAGAGAAAAGGAGAGAGAGAGAGAGAGAGAGAGAGAGACAGACAGAAGTAGAAAGAGAGAGAGAGGAAGAGAAGTAGAGAGAGAGGTAGAAAAAGAGAGAGGTAGTGATAGGGAGAGAAGGAAGGGTGGAATGAGAAAGAGATAGAAAAGTAGAAAGAGAGAGAGAGAGAATTATATAGAGAGAAGTGAGAAGAGATAGGGAGACGTATTGAGGGAGAAGTTGAAAAAGAGAGAGAAGGAGGGAGGGAGATAGAGAGAGAAAAGTCGAGAGAGAGGGAAAAGAGACAAGAGAGGGGGAGAAAGAGATAGAGTAAGAGATAGAAACATGTAAAAATAAAGAAAGAAAAAGACAAGTAAAAAGTGAAAGAGAGAAATAGAGAGAGAAGGAGAAAGAGAGAGAGAGAAGTAAAGAGGAAGATTGAGAGTGATAAAGAGAAAGATAGCGAGAGAGAGAGATAAGTAAAAGGAGAGAAAGAAGAAAGAAGATAGAGAGAGAAGTTGTGTCATTAAAGTATAATGAGAGAGAGATTGAGAGAGAGAATGTAGAGAGAAAGAGGGAGAGAAGTAAAAAGATAGAGAGAAATAGGGAGACAAAGAGAGAATGAGAGAAAGGGGGAGACATAGAGAGAGAGTGTGAATGAGAGTAGTCAAAAGAGTGAGAGAGGGAAGTAAAGTGAGAAAGAGAGAGAAAAAAGTAGAAAGATATGGAGAGAGTAATGTATAGGGAGGGTAGTAGAAAGAGAGAGAGGGAGAGAGAGAGAGAGAGAGAGAGATAGAGAGAGAAAGGGGGAAATGAGAAGTAGAGGGTGTGAAGTAGAAAGATAGAGCATAGGGAGAGAAAAGAATTGAGAGAGAAGTAGAAAGAGAAATGTAAAGCCAAAGAGAGAGAGAGAGTGAGATAGAGTGATATTGAGAGATATGTAGAAGAAAGAGAGAGAGGGAGAGAGAGAGAAAAAAAAGTAGGAGGGGAAGAGAATGAAGTCGGAGGAAGTAGAAAGTCAGAGAGAGAAACGAGGGAGAGAGAGAGTGAAAAAGAGAGAGAAGAGAAGAGGGAGAGAGAAGTAGAAAAGAGAGAAATTGAAAAATAGAGAGAGGGAAGTTGAGGGAGAGAAGTAGAAAGAGAGTGAGAAAGTGATAGAGGGGGAGAAAGAAGTAGAAAGAGAGAGAGAGAGAGAGAGGAAGAAGATATAAAGAGTGGTAAAAAGGTAAAGAGAGAGAGAATAGAGAACTAGAGAGTGATGTAGAAGGGGAGAGAGAGATGGAGTGAGAAGTAGAGAGAAAGAGGGAGATAAAGGGAAAAGAGAGAGAGAGAGAGAGAAAGAGAGGTTAAAAGAGAAAGAGAGGAAGAAATAGAGAGATACAGAGAGAGAGAGAGAATGAGAGGGAGAAGTAGAGAGAGATAGATGAAGAAAGTGAGTGAGATGGAGAGAATGAGAGAGAAGTATAGAGAGAAGACTGGAAAGGGAGAGAGAGAGAGATGAGAAGTAGAGAGAGAAAGAGAGAGTGAGCAAAAGGGAGATAAAGAAAGGTGGAAAGTGAAAGAGAGAGAAAAGTAGAAGGAGAGAGAGAGAAGTATATAGGGAGAACTGAGAAGAGATAGAGAGACGTATAGAGGGAGAAGTATAAATGGAGAGAGAGGGAGGGAGGGAGAGAAAGAGTGAAAAGTAGAGAGAGAGGGAGAATTAACAAGAGAGAGGGAGAAAGTGAAAGAGTAAGAGATAGAGACATGTAAAAATAGAGAAAGAAAAAGAGAAGTAAAAAGTGAAAGAGAGAAATAGAGAGAGATGGAGAAAGAGAGAAAGAGAAGTAAAGAGGAAGAGAGAGAGAGAGAGATAAGGAGAAAGAGAGCGAGAGAGAGAAGGGGAAGTTTAAGGAGAGAAAGAAGTAAAAAGATAGAGAGAGAGAAGTTGCGGGAGAGAAGTAGAATGAGTGAGAGATTGAGAGAGAGAGAGAGAGAGAAAGTTGAGAGAAAGAGGGAGAGAAGTAAAAAGAGAGAGAGATAGAGAGACAAAGAGAGACTGAGAGAAAGAGGGAGACATAGAGAGAGAGTGTGAATGAGAGTAGTCCAAAGAGAGAGAGAGAGAGATAAGTTATGTTAGAAAGAGGGAGAAAAAAGTAGAATGATAAGGAGAGAGTAAAGTATTGGGAAGGTAATAGAAAGAGAGAGAGAGAGAGAGAGAGAGAGAGAGAGAGAGAAGTAAAAGGAGAGAAAGAAGTAAAAAGATTGAGAGAGAGAAGTTGTGTGAGTGAAGTATAATGAGAAAGAGATTGAGAGAGAGAGAGAGAATGTAGAGAGAAAGAGGGAGAGAAGTGAAAAGAGAGAGAGAAATAGAGAGACAAAGAGAGACTGAGAGAAAGGGGGTGACGTAGAGAGAGAGTGTGAATGAGAGTAGTCGAAAGAGAGAGAGAGAGAAGTAAACTGAGAAAGAGAAAAAAGTTGAAAGATAAGGAGAGAGTAAAGTATAGGGAGGGTAGTAGAAAGAGAGGGAGAGAGAGAGAGAGAGAGAGAGAGAGAGAGAGAGAGAGAGAGAGAGAGAGAGAGAGATAGAGAGAGATAGGGGGAAATGAGAAGTAAAGGGTGAGAAGTAGAAAGATAGAGCATAGGGAGAGAAAAGTATAGAGAGAGAAGTAGAAAGAGAAAGGTAAAGCGAAAGAGAGAGAGAGAGAGAGAGAGAGAGAGAGAGAGAGACAGAGAGAGAGAGAGGGAGAGAGAGAGAGAGGGAGAGTGAGAAGGGAAAGAGAGATAGTGAATTAGAAGGAAAGAGAGAATGAGAAAAAGAGAGAGACAAAGAAAAGTAGGAGGGGAAGAGAACGAAGAGGGAGGAACTAGAAATTCAGAAAGAGAAAAGAGGGTGAGAGAGTGGAAAAGAGAGAGAAGAAAAGAGAGAGAGAGAAGTAAACAGGACGGGCGAGAAGTAGAAAGAGTGTGAAATTAAAAGATAGAGAGAGAGAAAAGTTGAGAGAGAGAAGTAGAAAGAGAGTGAGAAAGAGATAGAGGGGGAGAAAGAAGTAGAAGAGAGAGAGAGAGAGGAAAAAGATATAGAGAGTTGTAAAAAGATAAAGAGAGAGAGAATAGAGAACTAGAGAGTGATGTGGAAGGGGAGAGAGAGATAGAGTGAGAAGTAGAGAAAAAGGGGGAGAGAAAGAGAAAAGCGAGAGAGAGAGAGAGAAAGAGAGGTTAAAAGAGAAAGAGTGGTAGAAATGGAGAGATACAGAGAGAGAGAGAATGAGAGGGAGAAGTAGAGAGAGATAGATGAAGAAAGAGAGTGGGATGGAGAGAATGAGAGAGAAGTATAGAGAGAAGAGTGGAAAGGGAGAGAGAGAGATGAGAAGTAGAGAGAGAAAGAGAGAGGGAGCAAAATGGAGAGAAGGAAAGGTCAAAAGAGAAAGGGAGAGAAAAGAAGAAGGAGAGATAGAAGTATATAGAGAGAAGTGAGAAGAGATAGAGAGACATATAGAGGGAGAAGTAGAAAGAGAGAGAGAGGGAGGGAGGGAGACAAAGAGAGAAAAGTAGAGAGAGAGGGAGAAGTAACAAGAGAGAGGGAGAAAGAGAAAGAGTTAGAGATAGAGACATGTAAAAATAGAGAAAGAAAAAGAGAAGTAAAAAGTGAAAGAGAGAAATAGAGAGAGATGGAGAAAGAGTGAAAGAAAAGTGGAGAGCAAGAGAGAGAGAGATAAAGAGAAAGGGAGAGAGAGAGAGAGGGAAGCAAAATGAGAGAAAGAAGGAAAAAGATAGAGAGAGAGAAGTTGTGGCAGAGAAGTAGAATGAGTGAGAGATTGAGAGAGAGAGATAGAAAGTTGAGAGAAAGAGGGAGAGATGTAAAAAGAGAGAGAGATAGAGAGACAAAGTGAGACTGAGAGAAAGAGGGAGACGTAGAGGGAGAATGTGAATGAGAGTAGCTAAAAGAGAGAGAGAGAGAGAGAGAGAGAGAGAGAGGGAAGGAGAGAGAGAGATAGAGAGATGTAAAGTGAGAAAGAGAGATAAAAAAGTAGAATGATAAGGAGAGAGTGAAGTATTGGGAGGGTAGTAGAAAGAGAGAGAGAGAGAGAGAGAGGGAGAGAGAGAGGGAAAGAGAGAGAGAGAGAGAGAATGGGGGAAATAAGAAGTAGTGGGTGAGAAGTAGAAAGAGAGAGCAATAGAGAGAGAAAAGTATAGAGAGAAAAGTTAAAAGAGAAAGGGAAAGCGAAAGTGAGAGAGGGTGTGGTTGAGAGATATTGAGAGATAAGTAGAAGAAAGAGGGAGAGAGGGAGGGTGAGAATGGAAAGAGGGATAGAGAATTAGAAGGAAAGAGAAAATGAGAAAAAGAGAGAGAGAAAGAAAAGTAGAAGGAGGGGAAGAGAATGAAGTGGGAGGAAGTAGAAAGTCAGAGAGAGAGAGTGGGAGAGAGCAGTAAAGAGAGAGAGAAGCAAAAAGGATTCTCGAAAAGTAGAAAGAGAGAATAAACAGATAGAGAGAGAGAGATGTTGAGGGGGAGAATTAGAATGAGAGTGAGAAAGTGATTGAAGGAGAGAAAGAAGAAGAAAGAGAGAGAGAGAGAGAGAGAGAGAGAGAAAAGTAGAGAGTGGGAGAAAGAATGAGAGAGAGAGAGGGAGAGAGGGGGAGAAAATAGGATGGGAGAGAAAAGAGAATTAAAGAGAGAGAGAGAGAGAGAGAGAGAGAGAGAGAGAGAGAGTTAAAAAGTTATAGAGAATGGTAGAAAGATAAAGAGAGAAAGAGAGAAAGAGAGAACGAGAGAGTGATGTAGAATGGGAGTGAGAGATTGAGATAGAAGTAGAGAGTAAGAGGGAGAGAAAGAGAAAAGAGAGAGAGAGAAAGAGAGGTAGAAATAAAGAGATGCAGAGAGAGACAAAGAGAGGGAGAAGTGGAGAGAGATAGATGTAGAAAGAGAGAGAGATGGAGAGAGTGAGAGAGAAGTATAGAGAGAAGAGTGGAAAAAGATAGATGGGAAAAGGGAGAGATAGAGAATTAAAAAGGGAGGGCGAGATGTAGAAAGAGAGAGAAATAGAAAGATAGAGAGAGGTTGATGGAGAGAAGTAAAAAGAGAGTGAGAAAGAGAGAGAGAGAGAAGGAGAGAGAGAGAGAGAAAGAGAGAGAGAGATAAAGATAGAATTAGAGAGAAAGAGGGAGAGAAAGAGAAAAGAGAGAGAGAGAGAAAGAGAGGTTAAAAGAGAAAGAGAGGTAGAAATAGAGAGAAGCAGAGAGAGAGAGAAAGAGAGGGAGGAGTGGAGAGAGAAAGATGTAGAAAGAGAGTGAGATGGAGAGAGTGAGAGAGAAGTATAGAGAGAAGAGTGGAAAGGGAGTGAGAGAGATGACAAGTAGAGAGAGAGAGGAAGAAAGAGCTAGAGATAGAGAGGAAAAAGTATAAAGAGAGAAGTAGAAAGACAAAGGTAGAGAGAGAGGGAGAGAGAGCGAGAGAAAGAGTAAGTGTATGAGAGAGAGAGAGAGATAGGGAAAAAGAAGTAGAAAGAGAGATAGAGAAGAAGAGAGAGGCAGAGGGAGAGAAAGAAAAAGTGAAAGAAAGAGAGTGAGGGAAAGAGAGAGGAAAGTAAAAAGAGAGAGAAAGAGAAAAAGGAAAGAGAGAGAGAGAGAGAGACATGTAGAAAGGGGGAGAGAGAAATAAGAGAGAAGTAGAAAATGAAAGAGTGAGAGTGCGAGCGAGTGAGAGAGAGAGAAAAGTAAAAAGAAAGAGAGAGAGAAGTAGAAAGTGAGAAAGAGAGCGAGAGAGAGAGAAGGAGACAGATAGACAGATAGAGAGAGAGAATGAGGGAGAAAGAGAGATAGGAAAAGAGAGAGGGAAGTGGAAAGTGAGAGAGAAAGAGAAAAAGAGAGAGAGACAAGTAGAAAGGTCGAGAGGAAAAGAAGAGAAAAGTAGAAAGTGAAAGAGAGAGAGAGAGAGAGAGAGAGAGAGAGAGAGGAGAAAGAGATAGAGAGATGTAACAAGAGAAAAAGAGAGAGAAGTTGAGAGAGATAAGTAGAAAGCGAGAGAGAGAGAGAAGTAAAGAGAGAGAGAGAGTGAAAAGTAGAGAGATAAAGTGGGTAAGAAGTAGCGAGAGAGAGATAGAGAAAGAGAATTTGAAAAGGAGAGAGAGGGAGAAGAAGAGAGAGAGAAGTAGAATGAGAGAGAAAGAGAAAAGTAGTGAGAGATGGAGTGAGAGAGAAGTAGAAAAAGGGAAAGAGGGTCTGAGGGAGATAGGGAAAAATAGAGAGAAAGAGAGAGAGAGAGAGAGAGAAGTAAGGGGAGAGAGAGTGAAGCAGAAAGAGAGAGAAAGAATTGGAAAAATAAAAGTAGAAAAAGGGAGAGAGAGATAGAGATTGAGAAAGGGAGAGAGAGATAGAGATTGAGAAAGGGAGAGAGGGAAGTAAAGAGAGATAAAGAGAGTGAGAGAGAAAAGTAGAGAGAGAGAGAGAGAGAGAGAGAGAGAGGTAGAAAGAGAGAGAGAGATGTAGAAAGTGATAGAAAGAAGTAGAGAGAGAAGAGTAGAAATAGTGAAAGAGAGGGAGAGAGAGAGAGAAGTAGAAGGAGAGAGAGAGGAAGAGAAGTAGAGAGAGAGGTAAAATAGAGAGATAAAGAGAGAGGTAGCGATAGGGAGAGAAGGATGGGTGGAAAGAGAAAGAGAGAGAAAAGTAGAAAGAGAGAGAGAGAAGTATATAGAGAGAAGTGAGAAGAGATAGGGAGACGTATAGGGGGAAAAGTAGAAAGAGAGAGAGAGGGAGGGAGGGAGATAGATAGAGAAAAGTAGAGAGAGGGAATAGTGAGAAGAGAGAGAGAAAGAGATAGAGTAAGAGATAGAGACATGTAAAAATAAAGAAAGAAAAAGACACGTAAAAAGTGAATGAGAGAAATAAAGAGAGAAGGAGAAAGAGAGAGGGGGAAGTAAAGAGGATTAGAGAGAGAGAGATAAAAAGAAAGATAGCGAGAGAGAGAGAGAAGTAAAAGGAGAGAAAGAGCTAAAAAGATAGAGAGAGAGAAGTTGTGTGGGTAAGTATAATGAGAGAGAGATTGAGAGAGAGAGAGAGAAAGTAGAGGGAAAGAGAGAGTGATGTAAAAAGAGAGTGAGAAATATAGAGACAAAGAGAGACTGAGAGATAGAGGGAGACGTAGAGAGAGAGTGTGAATGAGAGTAGTGAAAAGAGAGAGAGAGAGAAGTAAAGTGAGAAAGAGAGAAAAAAGTAGAAAGATAAGGAGAGAGTAAAGTATAATGAGGGTAGTAGAAAGAGAGAGGGAGAGGGAGAGAGAGAGAGAGAGAGAGAGAGAGAGAGAGAGAGAGAGAGAGAGAGAGAGAGAGAGAGAGAGAGAGAGAGAGAGAAAGGGGGAAATGAGAAGTAGAGGGTGAGAAGTAGAAAGAGAGAGCGATAGGGAGAGAAAAGTATAGAGAGAGAAGTAGAAAGAGAAATGGAAAGAGAAAAAGAGAGAGAGTGAGATAGAGAGATATTGAGGGATAAGTTGAAGAAATAGAGAGAGAGGGGGAGTGAGAAGGGAAAGAGAGATAGAGAATTTAAAGGAAAGAGAGAATGAGAAAGAGAGAGAGAAAAAGAAAAGTAGAAAGAGAGGAAGAAAATGAAGAGGGAGGAAGTAGAAAGTCAGAGAGAGAGAGAGGGAGAGAGAGAGTGAAAAAGAGAGAGAAGAAAAGGGAGAGAGAGAGACGGTAAAGAGGACGGGCGAGAAGCAGAAAGAGGGAGAAATAGAAATATAGAGGGAGAGAAGTTGAGGGAGAGAAGTAAAAAGAGAGTGAGAAAGAGATAGAGGGGGAGAAAGAAGTAGAAAGAGAGAGAGAGAGAGTGAAAAAGATATAGGGAGTGGTAGAAAGATAAATAGAGAGATAATAGAGAACTAAAGAGTGACGTGGAAAGGGAGAGAGATAGAGTCAGAAGTAGAGAGAAAGAGGGACAGAAAGAGAAAAGCGAGAAAGCGGGAGAGAAAGTGAAAAGCGAAAGAGGGAGAGAGAGAAAGACAGTTTAAAAGAGAAAGTGGGGTAGAAATAGAGAGATACAAAGAGAGAGAGAGAATGAGAGGGAGAAGTGGAGAGAGATAGATGTAGAAAGTGAGTGGGATGGATAGAGTAAGAGAGAAGTATAGAGAGAAGAGTGGGATGGGAGAGAGAGATGAGAAGTAGAGAGAGAAAGAGAGAGGGAGCGAAAGGGAGAGAAGAAAGGGTCAAAAGTGAAAGAGAGAAAAGTAGAAGAGAGAGAGAGAAGTATATAGGGAGAAGTGAGAAGAGATGATGAGACGTATTGAGGGAGAAGTAGAAAGAAAGAGAGAGGGAGGGAGGGAGACAAAGAGAGAAATGTAGAGAGAGGGAGAAGTAACAAGAGATAAATAGAAAGAGAAAGAGTAAGAGATAGAGACATGTAAAAATAGAGAAAGAAAAAGAGAAGTAAAAAGTGAAAAAGAGAAATAGAGAGAGAAGGAGAAAGAGAGAGAGAGAAGTAAAGAGTAAGTGAGAGAGAGATAAAGAGAATGAGAGCGAGAGCGAGAGAGAGGGAAGTAGAAGGAGAGAAATAAGTAATAAGATAGATAGAGAGAAGTTGTGGGAGAGAAGTAGAATGAGTGAGGGATTGAGAGAGAGAGAGAGAGAGAAAGTTGAGAGAAAGGGGGAGAGAAGTAAAAAGAGGGAGAGATAGAGAGACAAAGTGAAATTGAGGGAAAGTGGGAGACATAGAGAGAGAGTGTGAATGAGAGTAGTCGAAAGAGAGAGAGAAGTAAAGTGAGAAAGAGAGAGAAAAAAGTACAAAGATAAGGAGAGTAAAGTTTATGGAGGGTAGTAGAAAGACAGAGAGAGAGAGAGAGAGAGAGAGGGAGAAAGGGGGAAATAAGAAAATAGAGGGTGAGAAGTAGAAAGAGAGAGCGATAGAGAGAGAAATGTATAGAGAGAAAAGTAAAAAGAGAAAGGTAAAGCGAAAGTGAAAGAGAGTGAGGTAGAAAGATATTGAGAGATAAGTATAAGAAAGAAAGAGAGAGAGGGAGAGTGAGAAGTGAAAGAGAGATAGAGAATTAGAAGGAAAGGGAGAATGAGAAAAATTGGGAGGGAAAGAAAAGTAGAAAGAGGGGAAGAGAATGAAGAGAGAGGAAGTAGAAAGTCAGTGGGAGAGAGAGTGGGAGAGAGAGAGTGGAAAGGAGAGAGCAGCAAAGAGAGAGAGAGAAGGAAAATGGATGGCCGAGAAGTAGAAAGAGAGGGAATAAAAAGATAGAGGGAGAGAAGTTGAGGGAGAGAAGTAGAAAGAGAGTGAGAAAGTGATTGAAGGGGAGAAAGAACTAGAAAGAGAGAGAGAGAGAGAGAGAGAGAGAGAGAGAGAGAGAAAAGTAGAGAGTGGGAGAAAGAAAGAGAGAGAGAAAGAGAGAGAGAGAGAGAGAGAGAGTGATAAGTAGAAAGAGAGAGAGAGAGAAAGAAGTAAAGAGAAAGAGAGAGAGAAGTAAAGAGAGAGAGAGTGAAAAGTAGAGAGATAAATAGGGTAAGAAGTAGCGAGAGAGAGATAGTGAAAGAGAAGTAGAAAAGGGGAGTGAGGGAGAAGAAGATAGAGAGAAGTAGAAAGAGAGAGAAAGAGAAAAGTAGTGAGAAAGAGAGAGAGAGAGAGAGAGAGAGAGAGAGAATTAGTAAAAGGGAGAGAGAGTGTGAGGATATAGGGAAAATATAGAGAAGAGAGAGAGAGAGAGAGAGAAGTAAAGAGAGAGAAAGTGAAGCAGAAAGAAGGAGAAAGAATTGGAAAAATAAATGTTGAAAAAGGGAGAGAGAGAGATTGAGAAAGGGATAGAAGGAAGTAAAGAGAGATAAAGAGAGTGAGACAGAAAAGTAGAATTAGATAGAGAGAGAGAGAGAGTAAGGGAAAGAGAGAGAGAGAGGTAGAAAGAATGAGAGAGAGAAGTAGAAAGAGATAGAGTAAAAGAGCGAGAGGGAGAGAGAGGGAGAGAGATAGAGAAGTAGAGAAAGAAAAGTAGGAAGATAGGAACAGAGAGAGAGAGAGAGAGGAGGGAGAGAAAAGTAGAATGAGAGAAAGAAATTGAAATAGAAGAGAGAGAGAGATAGAGAGAGAGAGGGTGAGAAGTAGAAATAGTGAGAGAGGAAGAGAAGTACAGGGAGAGGTAGAAAAAGAGAGATGAAGAGAGAGGTAGCGATAGGGAGAGAAGGAAGGGTGGAAAGAGAAAGTGAGAGAAAAGTAGAAAGAGAGAGAGAGAAGTATACAGAGAGAAGTGAGAAGATATAGGGAGACATATAGAGGGAGAAGTAGAAAGAGAAAGAGAGGGAGGGAGGGAGATAGAGAGAGAAATGTAGAGAGAGAGGGATAAGTGACAAGAGAGAGAGAGAAGGAGATAGAGTAAGAGATAGAGGCAAGTAAAAATAGAGAATGAAAAAGACAAGTAAAAAGTGAAAGAGTGAAATAGAGAGAGAAGTAAAGAGGAAAAGAGAGAGAGAGAGAGAGAGATAAAGGGAAAGATAGCGAGAGAGAGAGAGAGAGAGAGAAGTAAAAGGAGAGAAAGAAGTAAAAAGAAAGAGAGAGAAGTTATGGGAGAGAAGTATAATGAGAGAGAGATTGACAGAGGGAGAGAGAAAGTATAGAGAAAGAGGGAGAAATGGAAAAGAGAGAGAGAAATAGAGAGACAAAGAGAGATTGAGAGAGAGGGAGACGTAGAGGGAGAGTGTGAATGAGAGTTGTCGAAAGGGAGAGAGAAAGAAGTAAAGTGAGAAAGAGAGAAAAAAGTGGAAAGATAAGGATAGAGTAAAGTATAGGGATGGTAGTAGAAAGAGAGATAGAGAGAGAGAGAGAAAGGAGAGAGAGTGAAAGAGAAGTAGAGAGAGAGAGAGTTAAAAAGATATAGAGCGTGGTAGAAAAGTAAAGAGAGAAGGAGAGAACAAGGCAGTGATGTAGAAAGGGGGAGAGAGATAGAGATAGAAGAAGAGAGAAAGAGGGAGAGGAAGAGAAACGAGGGAGAGAGAAAGAGAGGTTATAAGAGAAAGAGAGGTAGAAATAAAGAGATACAAAGAGAGAGAGAAAGAAAGGGAGAAGTGGAGAGAGATAGATATAGAAAGAGAGTGAGATGGAGATAGTGAGAGAGAAGTATAGGGAGAAGAGTGGAAAAAGAGAAATGAGAAAAGAGAGAGAGAAGTAAAAAGGAAGGGCAAGATGTAGAAAGAGAGAGAAATAGAAAGATAGAGGGAGAGAAGTTGAGGGAGAGAAGTAAAAAGAGAGTGAGAAAGAGATAGAGGGGGAGAAAGAAGTAGAAAGAGAGAGAGAGAGAGAGAGAGAGAAAGAGGGAGAAAGTAGGAATAGAGAGATCAGAGAAGTAAAGAGAGAGAGAGAGAGAGCGGAAAAGATATAGAGAGTGGTAGAAAGATAAAGAGAGAGAGAGAGAACTAGGGTGTGATGTATAAAGGGAGGGAGAGATAGGGAGAAAGTAGAGAAAAGTAGAAAGAGAGAGAATGAGAAAAGTAGTGAGAGAAAGAGAGAGAGAGAAGTAGAAAAAGGGAGAGTGTGTGTGAGGGAGATAGGGAAAAATAGAGGGAAAGAGAGAGAGAGAGAGAAGTAAAGAGAGAGAGAGAAAGTGAAGTAGAAAGAGAGAGAAAGAATTGGAAAAATAAAAGTAGAAAAAGGGAGAGAGAGAGATTGAGAAAGGGAGAGAAGGAAGTAAAGAGAGATAAAGAAAGTGAGAGATAAAAGTAGAGAGAGAGAGAGAGAGTAAGAAAGAGAAAGAGAGAGAGCTAGAAAGAATGAGAGGGAGAAGTAGAAAGAGATAGAGTAAAAGAGAGAGAGGGAGAGAGTGGGAGAGAGAGAGGCGGGAGAGAAATGTAGAATGAGAGAAAGTAGTTGAAATAGAAGAGAGAGAGGGAGAGAGAAAGAGAGGTATAGAGAGAGGTAGAAAAAGAGA
The DNA here is from genome assembly GCA_028583415.1 of Protea cynaroides. Lineage (NCBI taxonomy): Eukaryota > Viridiplantae > Streptophyta > Magnoliopsida > Proteales > Proteaceae > Protea > Protea cynaroides. The sequence goes on along the minus strand of CM053272.1, from coordinate 80,299,966 downwards.
GATGAAGAGAGAGGTAGCGATAGGGAGAGAAGGAAGGGTGGAAAGAAAAAGTGAGAGAAAAGTAGAAAGAGAGAGAGAGAGAAGTATATAGAGAGAAGTGAGATGAGATAGGGAGACGTATAGAGGGAGAAGTAGAAAGAAAGAGAGACGGAGGGAGGGAGATAGAGAGAGAAAAGTAGAGAGAGAGGGAGAAGAGACAAGAGAGCGAGAGAAAGAGATAGAGTAAGAGATAGAGACAAGTAAAATTTGAGAAAGAAAAAGACAAGTAAAAAGTGAAAGAGAGAAATAGAGAGAGAAGTAAAGAGGAAGAGAGAGAGAGAGAGAGAGATAAAGAGAAAGATAGCGAGAGAGAGAGAGAGAGAGAAGTAAAAGGAGAGAAAGAAGTCAAAAGAAAGAGGGAAAAGTTGTGGGAGAGAAGTTTAATGAGAGAGAGATTGAGAGAGAGAGAGAGAGAGAGAGAGAGAGAGAAAGTAGAGAGAAAGAGGGAGAGACAAAAAAAGAGAGAGAGAAATAGAGAGACAAAGAGTGTCTGAGAGAAAGAGGGAGACATAGAGAGAGTGTGAATGAGAGTAGTCGAATGAGAGAGAGAGAGAGAAGTAAAGTGAGAGAGAAAAAAGTAGAAAGATACGGAGAGAGTAAAGTATTGGGAGGGTAGTAGAAAGAGAGAGAGAGAGAGAGAGAGAGAGAGAGAGAGAGCGAGAGAGAAGGGGAGAGAGTGTGAAAGAGAAAAGAGAGAGAGTTAAAAAGATATAGAGAGTGGTAGAAATATAAAGGGGGAAGGAGAGAACTAGGGAGTGATGTAGAAAGGGAGAGAGAGATAAAGATAGAATTAGAGAGAAAGAGGGAGAGAAAGAGAAAAGAGAGAGAGAGAAGGAGAGGTTAAAAGACAAAGAGAGGTAGAAATAAAGAGATACAGAGAGAGGGAGAGAGAAAGAATGGGAGAAATGGAGAGAGATTGATGTAGAAAGGGAGTGAGATGGAGAGAGTGAGAGAGAAGTATAGAGAGAAGAGTGGAAAAAGAGAGACGAGGAAAGGGAGAGATAGAAGTAAAAAGGAAGGGCGAGATGTAAAAAGAGAGAGAAATAGAAAGATAGAGAGAGAGAAGTTGAGGGAGAGAAGTAAAAAGTGAGTGAGAAAGAGATAGAGGGGGAGAAAGAAGTAGAAAGAGAGAGTGGGAGAGAGAGAGAGAGAGAGAGAGAGAGAGAGAAAGAGGGAGAAAGTAGGAAGGGAGAGATAAGAGAAGTAAAGAGAGAGAGAGAGAGAGAGCGAAAAAGATATAGTGAGTGGTAGAATGATAAAGAGAGAGATAAAGGACTAGAGAGTAATGTACAAAGGGAGAGAGTTAGAGAGAGAAGTAGAGAGAAAGAGGGAGAGAAAGAGAAAAGAGAGAGAGAGAGAGAGAAAGAGAGGTTAAAAGGGAAAGAGAGGAGGAAATTGAGAGAAATAGAGAGAGAGAAAGTGAGGGAGAAGTAGAGAGAGAAAGATGTAGAAAGAGAGTGAGATGGAGAGAGTGAGAGAGAAGTATAGAGAGAGGAGTGGAATGGGAGAGAGGGAGATGAGAAGTAGAGAGAGAGAGAGGAAGAAAGAGAGAGATATAGAGAGAGAGAAGTACAAAGAGAGAAGTGGAAAGAGAGAGGTTGAGAGAGCGAGAGAAAGAGTATGAGCTTGAGAGAGAGAGATAGGGAGAAAGAAGTAAAAAGGGAGAGAAAAAAGAGAGAGGCAGAGGGAGAGGAATAAAAAGTGAAAGAAAGAGGGTGAGGGAAAGGGAGAGGAAAGTAAAAAGAGAAAGAAAGAGAAAGAGAGAGAGAGAGATAAGTAGAAAGGGGGAGAGAGAAATTAGAGAGATGTAGAAAATGAAAGAGAGAGATAGAGCAAGTGAGAGAGAGAGAGAAGTAAAAAGAAGGAGAGAGAGAAGTAGAAAGAGAGAAAGAGAGCGAGGGAGAGAGAGAGAGAGAGAGAGAGAGAGAGAGAGAGAGAGAGAGACAGATAGACAGATAGAGAGAAAGAGAATGAGGGAGGAGGAGAGATAGGAAAAGAGAGAGAGAAGTGGAAAGTGAGAGAGAAAGAGAAAAAGAGAGAGAGACAAGTAGAAAGGCCGAGAGGAAAGGAAGAGAAAAGTAGAAAGTGAAAGAGAGAGAGAGAGAGAGAGAGAGAGAGAGGGAGAGAGAGAGAGGGAGAAAGAGATAGAGAGATGTAAAAAGAGAAAGAGAGTGAAGTTGAGAGAGATAAGTAGATAGAGAGAGAGAGAGAAGTAAAGAGAGAGAGAGGGTGAAAAGTAGAGAGATAAAGAGGGTAAGAAGTAGCAAGAGAGAGATAGAGAAAGAGAAGTTGAAAAGGGGAGAGAGGGAGAAGAAGAGAGAGAGAAGTAGAAAGAGAGAGAAAGAGAAAAGTAGTGAGAAAAAGAGGGAGAGAGTAGTAGAAAAAGGGAGAGAGAATGTGAGGGAGATAGGGAAATGGAGAGAAAGAGAGAGAGAAGTAATGAGAGAGAGAGAGTGAAGCAGAAAGAGGGAGAAAGAATTGGAAAAATAAAAGTAGAAAAAGGGAGAGAGAGAGATTGAAAAAGGGAGAGAGGGAAGTAATGAGGGATAAAGAGAGTGAGAGAGAAAAGTAGAAAGAGAGAGAGAGAGAGTAAGAAAGAGAAAGAGAGAGAGAGGTAGAAAGAGAGAGGGAGATGTAGAAAGTGATAGAGAGAGAGAGGGAGAGAGAGGGAGAGAGAGATAGAGAAGTAGAGAGAGAACAATAGAAAGAGACAAAAAGAGGGAGAGGGAGAGAGGGAGAAAGCGACAGAAGTAGAAAGAGAGAGAGAGGAAGAGAAGTAGAGAGAGAGGTAGAAAAAGAGAGATAACGAGAGAGTTAGCGATAGGGAGAAAAGGAAGGGTGGAAAGAGAAAGAGAGAGAAAAGTAGAAAGAGAGAGAGAGAAGTATATAGAGAGAAGTGAGAAGAGATAGGGAGACGTATAAAGGGAGAAGTAGAAAGAGAGAAAGAGGGAGGGAGGGAGATAGAGAGAGAAAAAGTAGAGAGAGAGGGAAAAGAGGCAAGAGAGAGAGATGAGGAGATAGAGTAAGAGATGGAGACATGTAAAAATAAAGAAAAAAAAGGACAAGTAAGAAGTGAAAGAGAGAAATAGAGAGAGATGGAAAGAGAGAGAGAGAGAGAAGTAAAAAGGAAGAGAGAGATAAAGAGAAAGATAGCGAGAGAGAGAGAAGTAAAAGGTGAGAAAGTAGTAAAAACATAGAGAGAGAGAGAAGTTGTGTGAGAGAAGTATAATGAGAGAGAGAGAGAGAGAAAGTAGAGAGAAAGAGGGAGAGAAGTAAAAAGAGAGAGAGAAATAGAGAGACAAAGTGAGACTGAGAGAAAGGGGGAGACGTGGAGAGAGTGTGAATGAGAGTAGTCGAAAGAGACAGAGAGAGAGAGAAGTAAAGTGTGAAAGAGAGAAAAAGTAGAAAGATATGGAGACAGTAAAGTATAGGGAGGGTAGTAGAAGGATAGAGAGAGAGAGATAGAGACAGAGCGAGAAAGAGAGAGAGAGAGAGAGAGAGAGAAAGGTGGAAATGAGAAGTAGATGGTGAGATGTAGAAAGAGAGAGCATAGGGACAGAAAAGTATAGAGAGAAGTAGAAAGAGAAAGGGATAGAGAAAGAGAGAGAGAGTGAGATAGAGAGATAATGAGAGATATGTAGAAGAAAGAGAGAGAGAGGGGGAGAGAGAGAGGGAGAGTGAGAAGGGAAAGAGAGATAGAGAATTAGAAGGAAAGAGAGAATGAGAAAAAGAGAGAGAGAAAAAAAGTATAAGGAGGGGAAGATAACGAAGAGGGAGGAAGTAGAAAGTCAGAGAGAGAAAAGAGGGAGAGTGAAAAAAGAGAGAAGAAAAGAGAGAGAGAGAAGTAAAAAGGACGGGTGAGAAGTAGAAATAGAGAGAAATAGAAAGATAGGGAGAGAGAAGTTGAGGGACAGAAGTAGAAAGAGAGTGAGAAAGAGATAGAGGGGGAGAAAGAAGTGAGAGAGAGAGAGAGAGAGAGAGAGAGAGAGAGAGAGAGCGAAAAAGATATAGAGAGTGGTAGAAAGATAAAGAGAGAGAATAGAGAACTAGAGAGTGATGTGGAAGGGGAGAGAGAAATAGAGTGAGAATTAGAGAGAAAGAGGGAGAGAAAGAGAAAAATGAGAGAGAGAGAGAGAGAAAGAGAGGTTAAAAGAGAAAGAGCGATAGAAATAGAGAGATACAGAGAGAGAGAAAGAGAGGGAGAAGTGGAGAGAGATAGATGAAGAAAGAGAGTGAGATGGAGAGAATGAGAGAGAAGTATAGAGAAGAGTAGAATGGGAGAGAAAGAGATGAGAAGTAGAGAGAGAAAGAGAGAGGGAGTGAAAGGGAGAGAAGGAAAGGTGGAAAGAGAAAGGGAGAGAAAAGTAGTAGGAGAGAGAGATGTATATTGGAAGAAGTGAAAAGAGATTGAGTGACGTATAGAGGGAGAGGTAGAAAGAGAGAGACAGTGGGAGGGAGGGAGACAAAGAGAGAAGAGTAGAGGGAGAGGGAGAAGTAAAAAGAGAGAGGGAGAAAGAGAAAGAGTGAGATAGAGACATGTAAAAATAGGGAAAGAAAAAGAGAAGTAAAAAGTGAAAGAGAAAAATAGAGAGAGAAGGAGAAGGGGAGAAAGAGAAGTAAAGTGGAAGAGAGACAGAGATAATGACAAAGAGAGCAAGAGAGAGGGAGAGAGGGAAGTAAAAGGAGAGAAAGAAGTAAAAAGATAGAGAGAGATAAGTTATGGGAGAGAAGTAGAATGAGTGAGAGATTGAGAGAGAGAGAGAGAGAAAGTTGAGAGAAAGAGGGAGAGAAGTAAAAAGAGAGGGAGATAGAGAGACAAAGAGAGACTGAGAGAAAGAGAGAGACGTAGAGAGAGAGTGTGAATGAGATTAGTCGAAAGAGAGAGAGAGAGAGAGAATTAATGTGAGAAAGAGAGAAAAACATAGAATGATAAGGAGAGAGTAAAGTATTGGGAGTGTAGTAGAGAGAGAGAGAGAGAGAGAGAGAGAGAGAGAGAGAGAGAGAGAGAGAAAGGGGGAAATAAGAAGTAATGGGTGAGAAGTAGAAAGTGAGAGGGATTGAGAAAGAAAAGTATAGAGAGATAAATTAAAAGAGAAAGGAAAAGCGAAAGTGAGAAAGAGTGAGGTAGAGATATATTGAGAGATAAGTAGAAGAAAGAGAGAGAGAGTGGGAGAGTGAGAAGGGAAAGAGAGATAGAGAATTAGAAGGAACGAGAGAATGAGAAAAAGAGAGAGAGAAAGAAAAGTTGAAAGAGGGGAAGAGAATGAAGAGGAAGTAGACAGTCAAAGAGAGAGAGAGTGGGAGAGAGAGAGTGAAAAAGAGAGAGTAGAAAAGAGAGAGAGAGAAGCAAAAAGGATTCCCGAGAAGTAGAAAGGGAGAGAAATAGCAAGATAGATAGAGAGAAGTTGAGGGAGAGAAGTAGAAAGGGAGGGAGAAAGTGATTGAAGGGGAGAAAGAAGAAGAAAGAGAGAGAGAGAGAGAAAAGTAGAGAGTGGGAGAAAGAATGAGAGAGAGAAAGGGAGAGAGTGGGAGAAAATAGGAAGGGAGAGATATGAAACGTAAAGAGAGAGAGAGAGAGAGAGAGAGAGAGAGAGAGAGTGAGAGAGAGTTAAAATGATATAGAGAGTGGTAGAAAGATAAAGAGAGAAAGCGAGAACTAGAGAGTGATGTAGAAAGGGAGAGAGAGATTGAGATAGAAGTAGAGAGTAAGAGGGAGAGAAAGAGAAAAGAGTGAGAGAGAAAGAGAGGGGACAAAGAGGAAGAGAGATGTAAAAAGAAAAAGAGAGGGAGAAGTTGAGAGTTATAAGTAGAAAGAGAGAGAGAGAGAGAGGGAGAAATAAAGAGAGAGAGAGGGTAAAATGTAGAGATATAAAGAGGGTAAGAAGTAGCGAGAGTGAGATAGAGAAAGAGAAGTTGAAAAGGGGAGAGAGGGAGAAGAAGATAGAGAGAAGTAGAAAGAGAGAGAAAGAGAATAGTAGTGAGAGAAAGAGAGAGAGAGAGTGTGAGGGAGATAGGGAAAAATAGAGAGAAAGAGAGAGAGAGAGAGAGAGAGAGAGAGAGAGAGAGAGAAGTAAAGAGAGAGAGTGAAGCAGAAAGGGAGAAAAAATAAAAGTAGAAAAAAGAGAGAGAGAGAGAGATTGAGAAAGGGAGAGAGGGAAGTAAAGAGAGATAAAGAGAGTGAGAGAGAAAAGTAAAAAGAGAGGGAGAGAGAGAGTAAGAAAGAGAAAGAGAGAGAGAGAAAGAGGTAGAAAGAGAGAGAGAAGTAGAAAGTGATAGAGAGAAAGAGAGAGTGGGAGAGAGAGGGAGAGAGAGATAGAGAAGTAGAGAGACTACAGTAGAAAGATAGAGAGAAAGAGAGAGAGAGAGAGAGAGAGAGAGAGAGAAGTAGAAAGAGAGAGAGAGGAAGAGTAGTAGAGAGAGGGGTACAAAAAGAGAGATAAAGAGAGAGGTAGCGATAGGGAGAGAAGGAAGGGTGGAAAGAGAAAGAATGAGAAAAGTAGAAAGAGAGAGAGAGAGAAAGAACTATATAGAGAGAAGTGAGAAGATATAGGGAGGCGTATAGAGGGAGAAGTAGAAAGAGAGAGAGAGGGAGGGAGACAGAGAGAGAAAAGTCGAGAGAGAGGGAAAAGTGACAAGAGAGAGAGAAAGAGATAGAGTAAGAGCTAGACAAGTAAAAATATAGAAAGAAAAAGGCAAGTATAAAGTAAAAGAGAGAAATAGAGAGAGAAGGAAAAAGAGAGAGAGAGAAGTAAAGAGGAAGAGAGAGAGAGAGATAAAGAGAAAGATAGCGAGAGAGAGAGAGAAGTAAAAGGAGAGAAAGAAGTAAAAAGATAGAGAGAGAGAAGTTGTGTGAGAGGAGTATAATGAGAGAGGGATTGAGAGAAAGAGAAAGTAGAGAGAAAGAGGGAGAGAAGTAAAAAGAGAGAGAGAAATAGAGAGACAAAGAGAGACTGAGAGAAAGAGGGAGACGTAGAGAGAGAGTGTGAATGAAAGTAGTCGAAAGAGAGATAAAAAAGTAGAGAGATAAGGAGAGAGTAAATTATATGGAGGGTAGTAGAAAGAGAGTGTATGAGAGAGAGAGAGAGAGAGTGAAAGGGGGAAATGAGAAGTATAGTGTGTATAGAGAAAAGTATATAGAGAGTAGTAGAAAGAGAAAGGGAAAGCGAAAGAGAAGAGATAGAGATATATTGAGAGATAAGTAGAAGAATGGGAGAGAGAGGGATAGAGAGAGAGGGAGAGTGAGAAGGGAAAGAGAGATAGAGAATTAGAAGGAAAGAGAAAATGAGAAAAAGAGAGAGAGAAAGAATAGTAGAAATAGGGGAAGAGAATGAAAAGGGAGGAAGTAGAAAGTCAGAGAGAGAGAGAGAGGGAGAGTGAGTGTGAAAAAAAGGGAGAAGAAAAGAGAGAGAGAGAAGTAAAAAGGACGGGTGGGAAGTAGAAAAATAGAGAAATAGAAAGATAGATAGAGAGAAGTTGAGGGAGAGAAGTAGAAAGAGAGTGAGAAAGAGATAGAGGGGGATAAAGAAGTAGAGAGAGAGAGAGAGAGAGAGAGAGAGCGAAAAAGATATAGAGAGTGGTAGAAAGATAAAGAGAGAGAGAATAGAGAATTAGAGTGTGATGCGGAAAGGGAGAGAGAGATAAAGTGAGAAGTAGAGAGATAGAGGGGGAGAACGAGAAAAGCGAGAGAGAGAGGGAAAGAGAGGTTAAAAGAGAAAGAGAGGTAGAAATAGAGAGATATAGAGAGAAAAAGAGAGGGAGAAGTGGAGAGAGATAGATGTAGAAAGATAGTGATATGGAGAGAGTGAGAGAGAAGTATAGAGAAAAGAGTGGAATGGGAGAGAGAGATATGAGAAGTAGAGAGAGAAAGAGAGAGGGAGCGAAAGGGAGAGAAGGAAGGGTGGAAAGGGAAAGAGAGAGAAAAGTAGAAAGAGAGAGAAGTATATAGAGAGAAGTGAGAAGAGATAGAGAGACGTATAGAGGGAGAAGTATAAAGAGAGAGAGAGAGGGAGGGAGGGAGACAGAGAGAGAAAAGTAGAGAGAGATGGAGAAGTAACAAGAGAGAGCGAGAAAGAGAAAGTGTAAGAGATAGAGACATGTAAAAATAGAGGAAGAAAAAGATAAGTAAAAAGTGAAAGAGATAAATAGAGAGAGAAGGAGAAAGAGAGAGAGAGAAAAGTAAAGAGGAAGACAGAGAGAGATAAAGAGAAGAGAGAGAGAGAGAGAGACAGAGGGAATTTAAAGGAGAGAAAGAAGTAAAAAGATAGAGAGAGAGAAGTTGTGGGAGAGATGGGGAATGAGTGAGAGATTGAGAGAGAGAGAGAAAAATTTGAGAGAAAGAGGGAGAGAAGTGAAAAGAGTTAGAGAGATAAAGAGAGGTTGAGAGATAGAGGGAGACATAGAGAGAGTGTGTGAATGAGAGTAGTCGAGAGAGAGAAGGTGCTGTGAAGTGAGAAAGTGGGAGAAAAAAGTAGAAAGATAAGGAGATTGTAAAGTATAGGGAGGGTAGTAGAAAGAGAGAGAAAGAGAGAGAGAGAGGGAGAGAGAGAGAGAAACAAAGAGAGAGAGAGCGAGAGAGAGAGAGAGAGGGAGAAAGGGGGAAATAAGAAGTAGAGGGTGGCAAGTAGAAAGAGAGAGCGATAGAGAGAGAAAAGTATAGAGAGAAAAGTAGAAAGAGAAAGGGAAAGCGAAAGTTGGAGAGAGTGAGGTAGAGAGATATTTAGAGATAAGTAGAAGAATGAGAGAGAGAGGGAGAGTGAGAAGGGAAAGAGAGAATGAGAAAAAGTGAGGGAGAAAGAAAAGTAGAAAGAGGGGAAGATAATGAAGAGGGAGGAAGTAGAAAGTTAGAGAGAGAGAGTGAGAGAGGGGGAGTGAAAAAGAGAGATCAAAAAAGAGAGAGAGAGAAGCAAAAAGGATGGGAGAGAAGTAGAAAGAGAAAGAAATAGAAAGATAGAGAGAGAGAAGTTAACGGAGAGAAGTAGAAAGAGAGTGAGAAAGTGATTAAAGGGGAGAAAGAAGTAGAAAGAGAGAGAGAGAGAGAGAGAGGGGGAGAAAAGTAGAGAGTGGGGGAAAGAGAGAGAGAAAGAGAGAGAGATAGAGAAAGAGGGAGTGAGGGAGAAAGTAGGGAGGGAGAGATAACAGAAGTAAAGAGAGAGAGAGAGAGTTAAAAAGATATAGAGAGTGGTAGAAAGATAAAGAGAGAAAGGGAGAACTAGAAAGAGAGGTTGAAATAAAGAGATACAGAGAGTGAGAGAAAGAGAGGGAGAAGTGGAGAGAGATAGGTGCAGAAAGGCAGTGAGACGGAGAGAGCGAGAGAGAAGTATAGAGAGAAGAGTGGAAAAAGAGAAACGAGAAAAGAGAGAGAGAGAAGTAAAAAGGAAGGGCGAGATGTAGAAAGAGTGAGAAATAGAAAGATAGAGAGAGAGAAGTTGAGGGAGAGAAGTTAAAAGAGAGTGAGAAAGAGATAGAGGGGGAGAAAGAAGTAGAAAGACAGAGAGAGAGAGAGAGAGAGAAAAGTAGAGAGTGGGAGCAAGAAAGAGAGAGAAAGTGAAAGAGAGAGAGAGAGAGAGAGAGAGAGAGAGAGAGAAAGAGAGAAAGAAAGAGGGAGAAAGTAGGAAGGGAGAGATAAGAGAAGTAAGGAGAGAGAGAGAAAAAAAAGATATAGTGAGTGGTAGAAAGATAAAGAGAGAGAGAGAGAACTAGTGAGTAATGTATAAAGGGAGAGAAAGATAGAGAGAGAAGTAAAGAGAAAGAGAAGTTAAAAGAGAAAGAGAGGTAGAAATAGAGAGAAACAGAGGGAGAGAGAGAAAGAGAGGGAGAAGTGGAGAGAGAAATATGTACAAAGAAAGTGAGATGGAGGGAGTGGGAGAGAAGTATAGAGGGAAGGGTGGAAAGGGAGAGAGGGAGATGAGAAGTAGGGAGAGAGAGGAAGAAAGAGAGAGATAGAGAGAGAGAAGTAGAAAGAGAGAGGTAGAGAGAGAGGGAGAGAGAGCGTGAGAAAGAGTAAGAGTATAAGAGAGAGAGAGAGAGAGAGAGAGAGAGAGAGAGAGAGAGAGATAGGGAGAAAGAAGTAGAAAGAGAGGGAGAGAGAAAAAAGAGAGAGGCAGAGGGAGAGAAAGAAAATGTGAAAGAAAGAGAGTGAGGGAAAGAGAGATGAAAGTAAAAAGAGAGAGAAAGAGAAAGAGAGAGAGAGAGAGAGACAAGTAGAAAGGGGGAGAGAAATAAGAGAAGTAAAAAATGAAAGAGGGAGAGAGAACGAGTGAGAGGGAGAGTGAATTGTAAAATGAAGAAAGAGAGAAGTAGAAAGAGAGAAAGAGAGAGAAAGAGACAGATAGACAGATAGAGAGAAAGAGAATGAGGGAGAAAGAGAGATAGGAAAAGGGAGATAGAAGTGGAAAGTGAGAGAGAAAGAAAAAGAGAGAGAGACAAGTAGAAAGGCCGAGAGGAAAAGAAGAGAAAAGTGGAAAGTGAAAGAGAGAGAGAGAGAGAGAGAGAGAGAGAGAGAGAGAGTGAGAGAGAGAAGGGAGAAAGAGACAGAGAGATGTAAAAAGAGAAAGAGAGAGAGAAGTTGAGAGAGACAACTAGAAAGAGATAGAGAGAGAGAGAGGGAGAGAGAGAGAAGTAAAGAGAGAGAGAGAGAGTGAAAAGTAGAGAGATAAGGAGGGTAAGAAGTAGCGAGTGTGAGATAGAGAAAGAGAAGTCGAAAAGGGGAGAAAGGGAGAAGAAGTAGTGAGAGAAAGAGAGAGAAAGAGAAAAGTAGTGAGAGAAAGAAAAAAGTAGTGAGAGAAAGAGAGAGAAAAAGTAGTGAGAGAAAGAGAATGGGAAGAGTAGAAAAAGGGAGAAAGAGTGTGAGGGAGACAGGGAAAGATAGAGAGAAAGAGAGAGAGAGAGAAGTAAAGAGAGAGAGAGTGAAGCAGAAAGAGAGAAAAAATTGGAAAAATAAAAGTAGAAAATGGGAGAGAGAGAGAGATTGAGAAAGGGAGAGAGGGAAGTAAAGAGAGATAAAGAGAGAGAGAGAGTAAGAAAGAGAAAGAGAGAGAGAGAGAAGTAGAAAGTGAATGAGAGAAAGAGAGAGAGGGAGGGAGAGGGAGAGAGAGATAGAGAAGTAGAGAGAGAACAGTGGAAAGTGAGAAAAAGAGAGAGGGAGAGAAAGAGAAGTAGAAAGAGAGAGAGCGGAAGAGAAGTAGAGAGAGAGGTAGGAAAAGAGGGATAAAGGGAGAGGTAGCGATAGGGAGAGAAGGAAGGGTGGAAAGAGAAAGAGTGAGAAAAGTAGAAAGAGAGAGAGAGAGAGAGAAGTATATAGAGAAAAGTGAGAAGAGATAGGGAGACGTATAGAGGGAGAAGTAGAAAGAGAGAGTGAGGGAGGGAGGGAGATAGAGAGAGAAAAGTAGAGAGGGAGGGAAAATTAACATGAGAGAAAGAGAAAGGGATAGGGTAAGAGATAGGGACATGTAAAAATAAAGAAAGATAAAGAGAAGAAAAAAGTGAAAGAGATAAATAGAGAGAGAAGGAGAAAGAGAGAGAGAAGTAAAATGGAAGAGAGAGAGGGAGATAAAGAGAAAGATCACGAGAGAGGGAGAGAGAAGTAAAAGGAGAGAAAAAGTAAAAAGATAGAGAGAGAGAAGTTATGGGAGAGAAGCATAATGAGAGAGAGATTGAGAGAGAGAGAGAGAGAGAAAGTAGAGAGAAAGGGGGAGAGAAGTAAAAAAGAGAGAGAAATACAGAGACAAAGAGAGACTTAGAGAAAGAGGGTGACGTAGAGAGAGAGTGTGAATGAGAGTAGTCGAAAGAGAGAGAGTGAGAGAGAGAGATAGAGAGAGAGAAAAGTAAAGTGAGAAAGAGAGAAAAAAGTAAAAAGATAAGGGGAAAGTAAAGTATAGGGAGGGTAGTAGAAAGAGAGAGAGAGAGAGAGGGAGAGAGAGAAAAAGTGAGAGAGAGAAAGAGAAAGGGGGAAATGAGAAGTAGAGGGTGAGAAGTTGAAAGAGAGAGCGATAGGGAGAGAAAAGTATACAGAGAGAAGTAGAAAGAGAAAGGGAAAGCGAAAGAGAGAGAGAGTGAGATAGATGATATTGAGAGATAAGTAGAAGAAAGAGTGAGAGAGGGAGAGAGAGAGAGAGAGGGAGAGTGAGAAGGGAAAGTGAGGTAGAGAATAAGAAGGAAAGAGAGAATGAGAAAAAGAGAGAGTGAAAGAAAAGTAAAAAGAGGGGAAGAGAATGAAGAAAGACGAAGTAGAAAGTCAGAGAGAGAGAGTAGGAGAGAGAGAGCGAAAAAGTGAGAGAAGAAAAGAGAGAGAGAGTGTAAGACCCATGTCAATCTAACCCGGTCTTACCACCTTGAACCAGGTTTACCCATCATGGTCGAGTCAAATGGACCAAGGGCGTGAAGGAGATCGAGATCCCAGGTATCAAATCGACCCAAAAACACTTAAAATAGGGGAAGGGTCGCATACCCAGCTAAGTCGGACCTCCCAAAACAGAAAGTCAGACCCTCGGTTTTGGAGGGAGGGTCGGACAGCTTAAGACCCTAGGGTCGACGGGATCATCGACCCTCCCATCGACCCTCGGATTCTGCCGAATATAGAAATTAGGAAATTTCTATATTTTTTGATTGGGATTCTTTCCAAATCTCAGAGGGACTTATTTAGGATGTTCCTACTCTATTAAAGGACGTCTGTAAGCCACTTTCACTCCTTTCACAACCCTAATTGAATTAAGAGAAAGAGAGGAAAGGAAAAGAGGAAGAAGATAGGCAAGGAAGAGAACCTAGCAAAAAGGAGAAGAGTTACAGAGAAAGATTGATCTTCTCAGGTATGGATACTAATTCCATGAGTTTCTACAGATCTTAGGATAGTTATTGGAGAGAGAGCGATCTCGGTGAAACTCAAACCATCCATCCATGGTTAGGTTTTCATGGAAAACCCTAGGAGAATGCATGAAAGTCATCTAGGAGGGTGATTCATGGTTTCAGACTATGGAATAATGTTTAATGGAATGTGGGAACAAACCATAGGACCCCAAACACGAAGAATGGATTAAAAAGTAGAAATTAGACCAGAGTGCACCGAGGGTCGCACCCAGGGTCGATGACCATCCGACCCTAGGTGTTTCTGACCATCGACCCTCAAAGATTCGAAAGTTCGGGAAGAAGGGAGGGTCGATAGACCCATCGACCCTAGCATCGACCCTAGCATCGACCCTCGGGCTGATGTAATGGTTTTTAATTCCGAATAAATTCTAATTAAATTCTATCAATTTTGTTAGGTCTTCTAGCAATATAATAACATTGTAAAGGTGAATTTAAAGCTTGGAAAAGTATCTTATAGCAAGCTAAGGTGAGGAACCTTAACCCCAAACTAAATTGGTTAATAATAAACTGTTTTCTATTTCTTGAGTCCAATGCCATGCTTGATTCTATGCGAATATGTTTGTAATGTGCATACAGCATGCCATCCAATATTTCTATTATTTGTTCATGCATATTTACTTTATCGTTTATAACATGATGATGATGATGATGATAGGAATAGGCATGTGCTTGTATGTGTGTGGTTGATGTGCTTGATGCGAGCGAGTATCAGGGGAGGTGTGATGAGAACGTCAATAAACGTTAACCTTTGGCGGGTCTCAAAGACTTTAGCTCTATCTCTAACTCAAGTCTTGTGCATTGGTATCGTCGTATCGCCATTACTTTAGCAGAACTATTATGTCATAGAGTATCAGGGGAGGTGGTCTCGGTCCTTGTAGTCTCTGACTCTACCGGGGGGCCTTAGCTCTATCTCTATGGGCATTCTGAGGGATGCGGGGGTGGGGGCCTTGGATACATCGTTTGGCATTAGGATTGGTTAGTTACGAGCCCGGTTTGCGCCCTCGCCAACAGGGGCTTACGTGTTGGTATGGCACTATATAGCAATAAACGTAACCTTTGTTATATAATGTTCATGATTGGGTGCATGTGAGTTGACGATAAACGTGATCTTCGGGTAACGTCACACACTCGTGTATAGAGGCAGAGTCAATAAACGCGACCTTTGGCTACCTCAACCTTTCTATAGCATACTGCAAACTTTAAACCGGACCAACGATATAAATTGATTTTTTTTGCATGCATATGTATTGTTGCATTGTTTTGGCTACTCACTGAGCCGTGTTGTGTGCTCACCCCTCGACGTCGATTATTTTTAGTTGATGATGCAGGTTATACAGTCGAAGACTACATGAATGCATTTGCGTACTGAAGTGGATACACACGACTCCTCTTGTGAGTGCAACTCGTGTGTATTTGATTAGATATTTTATAGGTTTCTTTAATTGGATTTTATTCAGACATGTATTTGATATTTAATATTTATGTCTCAGTTGAATATGAATAATTTGCTATTAAATTATCAATATAATTTAGTTCTCAGTTCATTTTATTATAAGATTTCAGCTATTGTGTATTTACTTTGATTATGACATGGATGTATGGAGGTTCAGTTAACGCGGGGATAGCCTATTTGAGATCCTGATTGAACCGTTGGTTTGTTAGCGGTTCATCACACCATTCTGGTTTGACCAAAATTGGGGTGTGACAACTTGGTATCAGAGCATCTCAGGCCTTGTCCGCTGAACTAGCATACATTCAACACAATTGTGAACTGAGATAGGATAAAAATAAAAATAGTAATATTAACACATTGTAAAAATCTAAAAGAGAATAATACATCTATTAAAAAGAGAAACAAGTTTACATAACAATGAGAGCGAAACAAAACATATATATATATATCTAAAGCAGAGTACAGTCCACAACCCTGGACAGTTACTTCGTAGTACAAGAAAAAATAAAGTATAATCAAGAAGCCGGGAGGCGAAGGAGGAGGCGGGGCCTCACGATCTCTTTCATAGTCCTCAAGATAGACCCTAGTCAACCAGGCCACCGGGTCCGGGTCGTCCTGGAGACTAGCCGTGAGACCGGCTATCCTTCGATCGCCGCGGGCTGCACCTCTAGGAGCTCCCCATCCCTACGCCGATGCGCGGCCGAGCAGCCAACTGCTCATCCATCCTCGATCAGATCTGCGCTGAGCATCCCCGAAAAATCCCCGCAAAGATCTCCATCATGGCTGAAGGTGGAAGTGAAGGATCAGCCGAATGGGAAGGACCAGCCTCGTGCACGGGGAGCCGCCCAGAGAAGATGTACCAACTCCAGCCGCATGTGTGGGTGATGGCGGTGGTATCGAGTCGACGCCCATATACATACGATCCGTCATCGCCGATCGGATCCCCACAAGCTCTAGCACGAAGCGGCCAGCGCCTCAAGATCGGCCATCTCGACCCGAGTATGAGGGCACACCATCGCGTTCCTCTCCTCATCACTAACCTCAGCATCTCGCTGCCCCATCTTGCAGATAGCCTCCCAATCTAGAGACGACGAGAAGGTCTTCTCCTAGATCATCTCATCTACCAGATCCACCCCCAGGAGATTACAATAGAACTGGCGTACCAAGTCGGGACAGGTGCACGCGTCGTATGTGATGACAGGGAGCCACCCCATATCACCAAAAGCTCCCTCTACATTGAACAAGGCTAGCTCAGCCAAGTTCACCATGCGACCCCCTTCAACATTCTTACGGGCATAGTCGCGCATATCGGTGCCTCGACTTCATTCGAACGGAAGCTGGCGGATCACGCACCCTGGGTACTTTGGTACGGGCCATAGTATCTGCAAAATAAGAAAGAGAAAAGAAACAAGGAGTTAGTAAGATAAAAATCCAAAATTTTATTTAATAATGACGGAAGTTGGCCAGAAAACCTCAAATTCTCACCATACAAGTGGGTATGAGAACTTACGTAGGCTAAAACATATCCTACAACCCAAATGCAGTAGGAAATTTTAACTGACGATGTCTAATTTGAAGAAATTCAAGAGAAATAAAAAATGTCGACAAATTAGGGCGAAAAGAGAAAATTTCAAGTTTCTCGATAACCAACCGATGAAACTCAAAAAATTTTGAGGGCTTTCGTTCCTCGAGACACCAATAACAAAAGCCCCCAATAAAAATCGAATTTTTACGGTTGGAAAAAGTTTAATTTGAAAATATGAGTTAAACGGGCAGAAACCTAGAAAAGAAAACCTAAAAATAGGTAAAAACGGGAAGACATACCTGTAGGGATGACGTGGACGTTGAAACCCGGAGTTAAACCGACCAAAAATAGTAGAGTGGCACTGTAGCAACTCAGAGAGTAGAGACGAGTCGAAACGGAGGAGGAATAGTGAGAAATGACCCAGAATCGGATCTTAAAAATCTGGTTTTGGTCCGAGGGTCGGACAATTCGACTAACACCATCGACCCTCGGATTGACCCTCCCATCGACCCTCAGCTCTCGGGAATCTGACAGAAAATCGAGGGTCGGACTGAGGGTCGGATACCCATCGACCCTCGCATCGACCCTCAGCTCTTGGGAAGAACAGGTCATTCCCAGGGTCGGATACCAAGGGTCGGACATACCATCGACCCTCACCATTGACCCTACATAGAAAAGACAGTATTTTTCACAGAATGAATTGAGGATTTTGAATTTTATATCGGTTAGCGTGCCTACATGATGTATAAATGATTTCTCACTGATTTTGATGATTTTCAGGCACCACCCATCTCGGAAGGAAATATGTCCGGACGTAGAGTGACCCGGACAGACCGAAACACGGGCCCCACCACCACCACCCGTGAAGGAGACTAGTCAAGAGAATAATCATGTATCGGGAAATCCGGAACCGGTAAACCCTACAAATTTGCCACCTCCACCACCGGAGCTAGCAACAAGTGGTGATGAATCGGCATAGCAGCTGCAGCAGATGCAACACGCGCGAGCTCGGGATGCAGATTGCCATGGGAATAATGTTTCAAGCCACTCGGGGCTGCACCCATGCACACGGTTCAAGCCGGTGCAGCACCGGTGGGTAACCACCCAGCTCCTCGAGACACCTCAAGCAACCGACCGCACAGATTCCCGGTCACGGGCTCAGAAGAAGCTCAAGGGAATCACCAGTATCCACCCTATATGTTCGGGGCAAACCCACAGAATCAGCTGGACCACTCCCGACTAGTGGAGAGATTTTTGAAGATGAAGCCCAGAGAATTCAACGGCAAGCCGTCTGATCCATTATGGCCAGCCCACTGGATAGACGAGATGGAGAGAAACTTCCTCATGATGACTATTACAGAGGAAGAGAAAGTGCTATGTGCCACCTTCATGCTCAAGGGCGACGCACATCATTGGTGGAAATCCACGAAGACATACGTACTGACCAAGCACGCCCTACTGACATGGGCTATACATAAAGAAGCAATCTTCGAGAAATATTTTCCACAAAGCTTCAGAGATTCGATGGAGAAGGAGTTCCTGAGTCTTTATCAGGGACGGATGTCGGTGGATGCGTACCCAACAGCGTTATGAAGAGCTGTTTTTCTTTGCACCACTGAGTATGAAAGAAGAAGAAACCAAAACCCGTAGGTTTGTCACGGGACTAAGAGGAAGCATCCGAGAAAATGTTCTGGGCTTACAGAAGAAAATTTATAATGAAGCTATCCAGATGGCTCGAGTGACTAAATCAAGCCAGAAGGAGAGTTATTTTACTCAGAACAAAGGCATCAAAAGGCCAGCCGGAAACTCCTACAACGGAAGCAATAACAGGATGTATAAGCCCTTCCGTCCTCAAAATTTTAATGCTGCAACCAAGACTACCCCCGCAGCTCAACCTCAACCAAAACCAAATTCTGAAGCCCCGAAGTGTTTTAACTGCAACCAGCCAGGACATATGGCAAGGGAATGCCCTAAGCCCAAGAAACAATTCCATCAGGGACGTGTATATGCTGTTACGTCCGAGGATGCGGCCGCATCACCCGATGTGGTCACAGGTATGACTGAAACTTTTAAAGTTATAATTACATTGAATGAGCATGTAGACTAAGTAAAGATAAATCACAGGTATTGTACCTATAAATGGCGTACCCGCCAGAGTACTCTTCGATTCCGGAGCTACTCATTCATTTATATCTATGTCATTTGGAAAGAAGACAAAATTACCCATCAAAACATTGGACTACAAATTACTTGTACGGTCACCGATGGGGTTATAAGTGGAACTAGAAAAAGGTTATGGACCATGTCCAGTTCTCATTGGGGAACAGATTTTAGATGCAACATTGATACGACTTGAGATGGCAGACTTTGATGTCATCTTAGGAATGGATTGGTTAGCTCGGCATTCTGCAAATCTGTTATGCGTCGAGAAGAAGCTAACATTCAAAGACAAAGAAGGGGCAGAATTCAGTTTCTTGGGAACCAAACTTCCCCGGAGACGCAAGCTCATACTTTCAGCAGTAAAGGCTAAGAAGTGCCTTGAGAAGGGAGCAGTCGGGTATCTAGTATCAGTGGTCGACCTAACCAAGGAAGCACCACGAATGGAAGACATTGACGTCGTGCGGGATTACCCTGACGTATTTTCGGAGGAACTACCCGGATTACCACCCTACCGTGCCACAGAGTTTGTAATAGACCTGATACCTGGAGCCGCACCAGTATGAAAAGCGCCTTATAGAATGGCTCCTACTAAACTGAAGGAATTAAAAGTTCAATTACAAGAACTGCTGGACAAAGGTTATATTCGACCCAGTATATCTCCATGGGGGGCACCGGTGTTGCTCGTAAAGAAGAAGGATGGTAGCGTTCGATTATGTATCGACTATCGGGAGTTGAACAAACTAACAATCAAGAATCGATACCCACTACCTCAGATCGATGACTTGTTCGATCAGTTACAAGGAGCAAGAGTATTTTCTAAAATCGATCTTCGATCAGGCTACCACCAGCTGAAGATTAAGGAAGGGGACATTCCGAAGACAACATTCAGGACTAGATATGGACATTATGAATTTTTGGTGATGTCTTTCAGATTAACTAATGCCCCGGCAACGTTCATGGAACTTATGAACCGAGTTTTCCACGATATGCGGGATACGTCGGTTATAGTATTTATTGATGACATATTGGTATACTCCAAGGACAAGGAAAACTAAGTCCAAGATATGTCGGACCATATGAAATTCTAGCTAAGCGTGGAAAAGCGGCTTATCAGTTAGCACTACCACCATCCATGTCAAGTGTGCATGACGTATTTCACATTTCCCTATTGAAGAAGTATGTCAAAGACCCAACGCATGTCTTGAACAGTGGATTTGCCGGAATTGACTGATGAATTGACATTTGAAGTAACACCAACAGAAATCACTAGTCGAAAGGTTCAACGTCTACACAACCGAGATATCTATTATGTTAAGGTCACTTGGAAAAGTAGATACATGGAAGAAATTACATAGGAAGAAGAAAATGCTCTGAGAATGCAATACCCTCACTTATTTGATTCAGGAGGTACGTACAATTTCGAGGACGAAATTTTTATAAGTTGGGGGGAGTTGTAAGACCCGTGTCAATCTAACCCGGTCTTACCACCTTGAACCAGGTTTACCCATCATGGTCGAGTCAAATGGACCAAGGGCGTGAAGGAGATCCAGGTATCAAATCGACCCAAAAACACTTAAAATAGGGGAAGGGTCGCATACCCAGCTAAGCAGGGTCGAACCTCCCAAAACAAAAAGTCTGACCCTCGGTTTTGGAGGGAGGGTCGGACTGCTTAAGACCCTAGGGTCGACGGGATCATCGACCCTCCCATTGACCCTTGAATTCTGCCAAATATAGAAATTAGGAAATTTCTATATTTTTTGATTGAGATTCTTTCCAAATCTCAGAGGGACTTATTTAAGATGTTCCTACTCTATTTAAAGGACGTCCCTAAGCCACTTTCACTCCTTTCACAACCCTAATTGAATTGAGAGAAAGAGAAGAGAAGAAAAAGAGGAAGAAGAGAGGCAAGGAAGAGAACCTAGCAAAAAGGAGAAGAGTTATAGAGAAAGATTGATCTTCTTAGGTATGGATACTAATTCCATGAGTTTATACAGACCTTAGGATAGCTATTGGAGAGAGAGCAATTTCGGGGAAACCCAAACCATCCATCCATGGTTAGGTTTTCATGGAAAACCCTAGGAGAATGCAGGAAAGCCATCTAGGAGGGTGATTCATGGTATCAGACCATGGAATGAATGTTTAATGGAATGTGGGAACAAACCATAGGACCCCGAACCCGAAGAATGGATTAAAAAGTAGAAATTGGACCAGAGTGCACCGAGGGCCGCACCCAGGGTCGATGACCATCTGACCCTAGGTGTTTCTGACCATCGACCCTCAGCATTCCGAAAGTTCAGAAAGAAGGGAGGGTCGATAGACCCATCGACCCTAGGATCGACCCTAGCATCGACCCTCAGTTCACAGAATGGTTTTTAATTTTGAATAAATTCTAATTAAATTCTATCGATTTTGTTAGGTCTTCTAGCAATATAATAACATTTTAAAGGTGAATTTAAAGCTTGGAAAAGTATCTTATAGCAAGTTAAGGTGAGGAACCTTAACCCCAAACTAAATTGGTTAATAATAAACTGTTTTCTATTTCTTGAGTCCAATGCCATGCTTGATTCTATGCGAATATGTTTGTAATGTGCATACAACATGCCATCCAATATTTCTATTATTTATTCATGCATATTTACTTTATTGTTTATAACATGATGATGATGATGATGATAGGAATAGGCATGTGCTTGTATGTGTGTGGTTGATGTGCTTGATGCGAGCGAGTATCAGGGGAGGTGTGATGAGAACGTCAATAAACGTTAACGTTTGGCGGGTCTCAGCACTTTAGCTCTATCTCTAACTCTAGTCTTGTGCATTGGCATCGTCGTATCGCCATTAATTTAGCAGAACTATTATGTCGTAGAGTATCAGGGGAGGTGGTCTCGGTCCTTGTAGTCTCTGACTCTACCGGGGGGCCTTAGCTCTATCTCTATGGGCATTCTGAGGGATGCTGGGGTGGGGCCTTGGATACACTGTTTGGCATTAGGATTGGTTAGTTGCGAGCCCAGTTTTCCGAACTCGCCAACAGGGGCTTATGTGTTGGTATGGCACTATATAGCAATAAACGTAACCTTTGTTATATAATGTTCATGATTGGGTGCATGTGAGTTGACGATAAACGTGATCTTCGGGTAACATCACACACTCGTGTATAGAGGCGGAGTCAATAAACGCGACCTTTGGCTACCTCAACCTTTCTATAGCATACTGCAAATTTTAAATCGGACCAAAGATATAAATTGACTTTTTACATGCATATGTATTGTTGCATTGTTTTGGCTACTCACTGAGCCGTGTTGTGTGCTCACCCCTCGACGTCGAATATTTTTAGTTGATGATGCAGGTTATACCGTCGAAGACTACATGAATGCGTCTGCATACGTGAACGTGGCGGCTATGGAAGTTGAAGCTGAAGTGGATACACACGACTCCTCTTGCGTGTGCAACTCGTGTGTATTTGATTAGATATTTTATAGGTTTCTTTAATTGGATTTTATTCAGACATGTATTTGATAATTAATATTTATGTCTCAGTCGAATATGAATAATTTTCTATTAAATTATCAATATCATTTAGTTCTCAGTTCATTTTATTATAAGACTTCCGCTATTGTGTATTTACTCTGATTATGACATGGATGTATGGAGGTTCAGTTAAAGCGGGGATAGCCTATTTGAGATCCTGGATGAACCGTTGGTTTGTTAGCGGTTCATCACACCATTCTGGTTAGACCAAAATTGGGGTGTGACAGAGAGAGAGAAGTAAAATGGACCGGCGAGAAGTAGAAAGAGAGAGAAATAGAAAGATAGTGAGAGAGAAGTTGAGGGAGAGAAGTAGAAAGAGAGTGAGAAATAGATAGAGGGGGAGAAAGAAGTAGAAAGAGAGAGGGAAAGCGAAAAATATATATAGAGTGGTAGAAAGATAAAGAGAGAGAGAATAAAGAACTAGAGAGTGATGTGGAAAGGGAGAGACAGATAGAGTGAAATGTAGAGAGAAAGAGGGAGGGAAAGAGAAAAGCAAGAGAGAGAGTGAAAGAGAGGTTAAAAGGGAAAGAGAGGTAGAAATAGAGAGATACAGAGAGAGAGAGAAAGAGAGGGAGAAGTGGAGAGAGATAGATGCAGAAAGAGAGTGAGATGGAGAGAGTGAGAGAGAAATATAGGGGAGAAGAGTGGAATGGGAGAGAGAGAGATGAAAAGTAGATGGAGAAAGAAGAAGAAAGAGAGAGAGAGATAGACAGAGAGTGAAAAAATAGAGAGATGAAGAGGGTAAGAAGTAGAGAGACAGAGATAGAGAAAGAGAAGTAGAAAAGGGCAGCGAGGCAGAAGAAGAGACAGAGAAGTAGAATGAGAGAGAAGGGGAAAAGTTGTGAGAAAAAGATAGAGAGAAAGAAGTAGAAAAAGGGAGAGAGAGTGCTAGGGAGATAGGGAAAAATAGAGAGAAAGAGAGAAAAAAGTAAAGAGAGAGAGAGAGAAAAGCAGAAAGAGAGAGAAAGAATTTGAAAAATAAAAGTAGATAGAGGGAGAGAGGGAGAGATTGAGAAAGAGAGAGTGGGAAGTAAAGAGAGTGAGAGAGAAAAGTAGAAAGAGAGAGAGAGAGAGAGTAAGAAAGAGAATGAGAGAGAGAGAGAAGTATAAAGAGATAGAGAGAAAGAGAGAGAGGGAGAGAGAGGGGGAGAGAGATAGAGAAGTAGAGATAGAAAAATAGGAAGAGAGAGAGAGAGTGAGAGATGGGAGAGAAAAATAGAATAAGAGAAAGAAGTTGAAATAGAAGAGAGAGACAGAGAGAGAGAGAGGCAGAAAGAGAGAGAGAGGGAGAGAAGTAGAGAGAGTGGTTGAAAAGAGAGATAATGAGAGAGGGAGCGAAAGGGAAAGAAAGAATGGTGGAAAGAGAAAGTGAGAGAAAAGTAGAAAGTGAGAGAGACGTAATTAGAGAGAAGTGAGAAGAGATAGAGAGACGTATAGAGGGAGAAGTAAAAAGAGAGAGAGAGGGAGGGAGGGAGATAGAGAGAAAAGTAAAGAGAGAGGAAGAAGTAACAAGAGATAGAGAGAAAGATAAAGAGTAAAAGATAGAGACATGTAAAAAAGAGAAAGAAAAAGAGAAGTAAAAAGTGAATGAGAGAAATAGAGAGAAGGAGAAAGTGAGAGAGAGAAGTAAAGAGGAAGAGAGAGAGAGAGAGATAAAGAGAAAGAGAGTGAGAGAGAGAGAAGTAAAAGGAGAGAAAGAAGTAAAAAGATAGAGAGAGGGAAGTTGCGGGAGGGAAGTAAAATGAGTGAGAGATTGAGAGTGAAAGAGAAAATGTAGAGAGAAAGTGGGAGAGAAGTAAAAAGAGATAGAGAAATAGAGAGACAAAGATAGACTGAGAGAAAGAGGGGGACGTAGAGAGAGTGTGAATGAGAGTAGTCGAAAGAGAGAGAGAGAAGTAAAGTGAGAAAGAGAGAAAAAAGTAGAAAGATATGGAGAGAGTAATGTATAGGGAGGGTAGTAGAATGAGAGAGAGAGAGAGAGAGAGGAGAAATAAGAAGTAGAGGGTGAGAAGTAGAAAGAGAAAGCGATAGAGAGAGAAAAGTATGGAGAGAGAAGTAGAAAGAGAAAGGGAATGCGAAAGAGAGAGAGTGAGATAGAGAGATATTGAGAGATAAGTAGAAGAAAGAGTGAGGGAGAGAGAGAGAGAGGGAGAGTGAGAAGGGAAAGAGATTGAGAATTAAAAGGAAAGAGAGAATGAGAAAAAGAGAGAGAGATAGAAAAGTAGAAAGAGGGGAAGAGAATGAAGAGGGAGGAAGTCGAAAGTCAGAGAGAGAGAGAGGGAGAGAAAGAGAGTGAAAAAAGAGAGAGAAGAAAGAGAGGGAGAGAAGTAAGAAGGAAGGGCGAGAAGTAGAAAGAGAGAGAAATAGAAAGTTGAGAGAGAAAAGTTGAGTGAGAGAAGTAGAAAGAGAGTGAGGAAGAGATAGAGGGGGAGAAAGAAGTAGAAAGTAATAGAGAGAGAGAAAAAGTAGATAGTGGGAGAAATGAGAAAAGAGAGAAAGAGAGGGAGAGAGAGAGAGAGAGAGAGAGAGAGAGAGAGAGAGAGAGAAAGGGAGAAAGTAGGGATGGGAGAGATAAGAGAAGGAGAGAGAGAGAGAGAGAGAGAGAGAGAGAGCGAAAAAGATATAGAGAGTGGTAGAAGGATGGAGGGAGAGAACTAGAGAGTGATCTAGAAAGGGGGAGAGAGATAGAGAGGGAAGCACAGAGGAAGCGGGAGAGAAAGAGAAAAGGGAGTGAGAGAGAGAAAGAAGGAGAGGTTAAAAGTAAAAGAGAGGTAGAAATAAAGAGATACAGAGAGAGAGAGAAAAAGAGATGGAAAAGTGGAGAGAGATAGATGTGGAAAGTGAGTGAGATGGAGAGAGTGAGAGAAAAGTATTGATAGAAGAGTGAAAAAGTAGAGAGATATAGAGGGTAAGAAGAAGAGAGAGAGAGATAGAGAAAGAGAAGTAGAAAGGGGAGTGAGGCAGAAGAAGAGAGAGAGAGAAGAAAGAGAAAAGAGAGAGAAAGAGAGAGAGAGAAAAGTTGGAAAAGGGAGAGAGAGTGTGAGGGAGATAGGTAAAAATAAAGAGAAAGAGAGAGAGAAGTAACGAGAGAGAGAGTGAAGCAGAAAGAGAGAGAATGAATTGGAAAAATAAAAGTAGTACGAGGGAGAGAGAAAGAGATTGTGGAAGAGGGAGAGGGAAGTAAAGAGAGATAAAGAGAGTGAGAGAGAAAAGTAAAAAGAGAGAGACAGAGGAAGAGAGAGTAAGGAAGAGAAAGTGGGAGAGTGAGAGAGATAAGTAGAAAGAGAGAGAGAGAGCAGTAGAAAGAGATAGAGAAACGGAGAGAGAGGTAGAGAGAGGGAGAGAGATAGAGAAGTAGGGAGATAAAAGTAGGAAGAAAGAAAGTGTGAGAGAGAGAGAGGAGGGAGAGAAAAGTAGAATGGGAGAAAGAAGTTGAAATAGAAGAGAGGGAGAGATAGAGAGAGAGAGAGAGGAGGGAGAGAAAAGTAGAATGGGAGAAAGAAGTTGAAATAGAAGAGAGGGAGAGATAGAGAGAGAGAGAGAGAGAAGTAGAAAGAGAGAGAGAGGTAGAAAAAGGGAGATAAAGAGGGAGGGAGCGAAAGGGAGAGAAAGAAGGGTGGAATGAGAAAGAGAGAGAAAAGTAGAAAGAGAGGGAGAGAAGTATATAGTGAGAAGTGAGAAGAGATTGAGAGACGTATAGAGGGAGAAGTAGAAAGAGAGTGAGAGAGAGGGAGGGAGATAGAGAGAGAAAAGTAGAGAGAGAAGGAAAAGTGACAAGAGAGAGAGAGAGAAAGAGATAGAGTAAGAGATAGAGACATGTAAAAATAAAGAAAGAAAATGGCAAGTAAAATGTGAAAGAGAGAAATAGAGAGAAGGAGAAAGGGAGAGAGAGAAGTAAAGAGGAAGAGAGAGAGTGAGAGATAAAGAGAAAGATAACGAGAGAGAAAGGGAGAGATGTAAAAGGGAAGAAAGAAGTAAAAAGATAGAGAGAGAGAAGTTGTGTGAGAGAAGTACAATGGGAGAGAGATTGGGGGAGAGAGAGAGAATGTAGAGAGATAGAGGGAGAGAAGTAAAAAGAGAGAGAGAAATAGAGAGACAAAGAGAGACTAAGAGAAGGAGGGAGACGTAGAGAGAGAGTGTGAATGAGAGTAGTCGAAAGAGAGAGAGAGAGAAGTAAAGTGAGAAAGAGAGAGAAAAAAGTAGAAAGATAAGGAGAGAGTAAAGTATATGGAGGGTAGTAGAAAGAGAGTGAGAGAGGGAGAGAGAGAGAGAGAGAGAGAGAAAGAGAGAGAGAAAGAGAGAGAGAGTGAAAGGGGGAAATGAGAAGTAGATGCTGAGAAGTAGAAAGAGGAAGGGAAAGCGAAAGAAAGAAAGAGTGAGATAGAGAGATATTGAGAGATAAGTAGAAGAAAGGGAGAGAGAGGGAGAGAGAGATAGAGAGAGAAAGAGAGAGAAGGGAAAGAGAGATTGAGAATTAGAAGGAAAGAGAAAATGAGAAAAAGAGAGAGAGAAAGAAAAGTAGAAAGAGGGGATGAGAATGAAGAGGGAGGAAGTAGAAAGTCAGAGAGGGAGAGAGAGGGAGAGTGAGAGTGAAAAAGAGAGAGAAGAAAAGAGAGAGAGAGAGGGAAGTAAGAAGGACGGGTGAGAAGTAGAAAGAGAGAGAAATAGAAAGATAGAGAGAGAGAAGTTGAGGGAGAGAAGCAGAAGGAGAGTGAGAAAGAGGTAGAGGGGGAGAAAGAAGTAGAGAAGAGAGAGAGAGAGAGAGAGAGAGAGAAATTAAAAAAGATATAGAGAGTGGTAGAAAGATAAAGAGAGAGAATAGAGAACTAGAGATTGATGTGGAAAGGGAGAGAGAGATAGAGTGAGAAGTAGAGAGCTAGAGGGGGAGAAAGAGAAAAGTGAGGGAGAGAGAGAAAGAGAGGATAAAAGAGAAAGAGAGGTAGAAATGAATAGATATAGAGAGAGGGAAAAAGAGGGAGAAGGAGGGAGAGATAGATGTAGAAAGATAGTGAGATGGAGAGAGTGGGAGAGAAGTATAGAGAGAAGAGTGGAACGGGAGAGAGAGATATGAGAAGTAGAGAGAGAAGGAGAGAGGGAATGAATGGGAGAGAAGGTAGGGTGGAAAGGGAAAGAGGGAGAAAAGTAAAAAGAGAGAGAGAGAAGTATATAGAGAGAAGTGAGAAGAGATAGAGAGAAGTGAGAAGAGATAGAGAGACGTATAGAGGGAGAAGTAGAAAGAGAGAGAGAGGGAGGGAGGGAGACAGAGAGAGAAAAATAGAGAGAGAGGGAGAAGGGAGAAGTAACAAGAGAGGGAGAGAAAGAGAAAGAGTAAGAGATAGAGACATGAAAAAATAGAGAAAGAAAAAGAGAAGTAAAAACTGAAAGAGAGAAATAGAGAGAGAAGGAGAAAGAGAGAGAGAGAAAAAAGTAAAGAGGAAGAAAGAGAGAGATAAAGAGAAAGAGAGCGACAGGGAGGGAGGGAGACAAAGAGAAAAAAGTAGAGAGAGAGGGAGAGAAGTAAAAAGAGAGAGATAGAGAGACAAAGTGAGACTGAGAGAAAGAGGGAGACGTAGAGAGAGAGTGTGAATGGGAGTAGTTGAAAGAGAGAGATAAGTAAAGTAAGAAAGAGTGAGAAAAAAGTAGAAAGATAAGGAGAGAGTAAAGTATAGGGAGGGTAGTAGAAAGAGTGAGAGAGAGAGAGAGAGTGAGAGAGAGAGAGAGAGAGAGAAAGAGAGAGAGAGAGAGGGGGAAATAAGAAGTAGAGGGTGAGAAGTAGAAAGAGAGAGCGATAGAGAGAAAAAAGTATAGAGAGAAGTAGAAAGAGAAAGGGAAAGCAAAAGTGAGAGAGAATGAGGTAGAGAGATATTGAGTGATAAGTAGAAGATAGAGATAGAGAGGGAGAGTGAGAAGGGAAAGAGAGATAGAGAATTAGAAGGAAAGAGAGAATGAGAAAAAGAGAGAGTAAGAAAAGTTGAAAGAGGGGAAGAGAATGAAGAGGGAGGAAGTAGAAAGTCAGAGAGAGAGAGAGAGTGGGAGAGAGAGAGTGAAAATGAGAGAGAAGAAAAGAGAGAGAGAGAAGCAAAAAGAAAGGCCGAGAAGTAGAAAGAGGGAGACATCGAAAGATAGAGAGAGAAGTTGAGGGAGAGAAGTAGAAAGAGAGTGAGAAAGTGAGAGAGGGGGACAAAGAAGTAGAAAGAGAGAGAGAGAGAGAGAGAGAGAGAGAGAAAGTTGAGAGTGGGAAAGAGAGAGAGAGAGAGAGAGAGAGAGAGAGGGAGAAAGTAGGAAGGGAGAGATAAGAGAAGTAAAGAGAGAGAGAGCAAAAAATATATAGAGAGTGGTAGAAGGATAAAGAGAGAGAGAGAGAGAGAGAGCTAGAGAGTGATGTAGAATGGGAGAGAGAGATAGAGATAGAAGTAGATAGAAAGTGGGAGAGAAAGAGAAAAGAGAGAGAGAGAAAGAGAGGTATAAATAATGAGATACAGAGAGCGAGAGAAAGCAAGGGAAAAGTAGAAAGTCATTTACATAAAAAGAGAGTGAGGTGGAGAGAGTGAGAGAGAAGTACAGAGAGAAGAGTGGAAAAAGGGAGACAAGAAAAGGGAGAGAAGGAAGTAAAAAGGAAGGGCGAGAGGTAGAAAGAGAGAGAAATAGAAAGATAGAGAGAGAAGTTGAGGGAGAAAAGTTAAAAGATAGTGAGAAAGTGATAGAGGGGGAGAAAGAAGTAAAGAGATAGAGAAAGAGAGGGAGAAGTAGAGAGTGGGAGAAAGAAAGAGAGATATAAAGAGAGAGAGAGAGAGAGAGGGAGAAAGAAAGAGAGATAGAAAGAGAGAGAGAGAGAGAGAGAGAGAGAGCGAAAAAGATATGGAGAGTGGTAGAAAGATAAAGAGAGAAAGAGGGAACTAGAGAGTGATGTATAAAGGGAGAGAGAGAGATAGAGAGAGAAGTTGAGAGAAAGAGGGAGAGAAAGAGAAAAGAGAGAGAGGGAGAGATAGAGAGGTTAAAAGAGAAAGAGTGGTTGAAATTGAGAGAAAGAGAGAGAGAGAGAGAAAGAAAGAGAGGGAGAAGTGGAGAGAGATAGATGTAGAAAGAGAGTGAGATGATGAGAGTGAGAGAAAAGTATAGAGAGAAAAGTGGAAGGCGAGAGAGAGAGATGAGAAGTAGAGAGGGAGAGGAAGAAAGAGAGAGAGATTGAGAGAGAAGTATAAAGAGCGATGTAGAAAGAGAGAGGTAGAGAGAGAGAGGGAGAGAGAGAATGAGAGAAAGAGTAAGAGTATGAGAGAGAGAGAGAGGGATAGGGAGAAAGAATTAGAAAGAGAGTGAGAAAAAAGGAGAGAGGCAGAGGGAGAGAAAGAAAAAGTAAAAGAAAGAGAGAGAGAGAGTGAGAGAGACAAGTATAAAGGTGGCGAGAGAAAGAAGAGAGAAGTAGAAAATGGAAGAGAGAGAGAGAGCGAGTGAGAGAGAGAGAGAGAGAAAAGTGAAAAGAAAGTGAGAGAGAAGTAGAAAGAGAAAAAGAGAGCGAGAGAGTGAGAAAGAGACAGATAGACAGATAGAGAGAAAGAGAATGAGGAAGAAAGAGAGAGAGGAAAAGGTAGAGAGAAGTGGGAGGTGGGAGAGAAAGAGAAAAAGAGAGAGAAACAAGTAGAACGGCCGAGAGGAAACGAAGAGAAAAGTGGAAAGTGAAAGAGAGAGAGAGAGAGAGAGAGAGAGAGAGAGAGAGAGAGAGAGAAAGGGAGAGGAGAAATAGACCGAGAGATGTAAAAAGAGAAAGAGATAGAGAAGTTGAGAGAAATAAGTAGAAAGAGAGAGTGAGAGAGAGAGAAGTAAACAGAGAGAGTGAAAAGTAGAGAGATAAAGAGGGTAAGAAGTAGCGAGAGAGAAATAGTGAAAGAGAAGTAGAAAAGGGGTGAGAGGGAGAAGTAGAGAGAGAAGTAAAATGAGAGAGAAAGAGAAAAGTGGTGATAGAAAGAGCGAGAGAGAGAAGTAGAAAATGGGAGAGAGAGTGTGAGGGAGATAGGGAAAAATAGAGAGAAAGAGAGAGAGAAGTAAAGAGAGAGAGAGTGAAGCAGAAAGAGAGAGAAAGAATTGGAAAAATAAAAGTAGAAAAAGGGAGAGAGAGAGAGATTGAGAAAGGGAGAGAATGAAGTAAAGAGAGATAAAGAGAGTGAGAGAGAAAAGTAGAAAGATCTCTAGAGAGAGAGAGAAAGAGAGACTGAGAGAGAGGTAGAAAGAATGAGAGATAAGTTGAAAGAGATAGAGTAAAAGAGAGAGAGGGAGAGAGAGGGAGAGACATAGAGAAGTAGAGAGAGAAAAGTAGAAAGAGAGAAAGAGAGAGAGAGAGAGAGAGGAGGGAGAGAAAAGTAGAATGAGAGAATGAAGTTGAAATAGAAGAGAGTGTGATAGAGAGAGAGGGTGAGAAGTAGAAAGAAAGAGAAAGGAAGAGAAGTAGAGAGGGAGGTAGAAAAAGAGAGATAAAGAGAGAAGTAGCGATAGGGAGAGAAGAAAGGGTGGAAAGAGAAAGAGAGAGAAAAGTAGAAAGAGAGAGAGAAGTATGCAGAGAGAAGTAAGAAGAGATAAGGAGGCGTATAGAGGGAGAAGTAGAAAGAGAGAGAGAGGAAGGGAGGAAGATAGAGAGAGAAAAGTAGAGAGAGAGGGAGAAGTGACAAGAGAGTGAGAGAAAGAGATAGAGTAAGAGATAGAGACATGTAAAAATAGAGAATGAAAAAGACAAGTAAAAAGTGAAAGAGAAAAATAGAGAGAGAAGTAAAGAGGAAGAGGGAGAGAGAGATAAAGAGAAAGATAGCGAGAGAGAGAGAGAGAGAAAAGTAAAAGGACAGAAAGAAGCAAAAAGAAAGAGAGAGAAGTTGTGGGAGAGAAGTACAATGAGAGAGAGATTGAGAGATAGAGAGAGAGAAAGTAGAGAGAAAGAGGGAGAGACGTAAAAAAAGAGAGTGAAATAGAGACACAAAGAGAGACTGAGAAAAAGAGGGAGAGGTAGAGAGAGTGTGAATGAGAGTAGTCAAAAGAGAGAGAGAGAGAGAGAGAGAAGTAAAGTGAGAAAGAGAGAAAAAAGTAGAATGACAAGGAGAGAGTAAAGTATAGGGAGGGTAGTACAATGAGAGAGAGAGAGAGAGAGAGAAAGAGGGGAAACAAGAAGTAGAGGGTGAGAAGTAGAAAGAGAAAGTGATAGAGAGAGAAAAGTATGGAGAGAGAAGTAGAAAGAGAAAGGAAAAGCGAAAGAGAGAGAGAGTGAGATAGAGAGATATTGAGAGACAAGTAGAATAATGAGAGGGAGGGAGAGTGAGAAGGGAAATAGAGATTGAAAATTAGAAGGAAAGTGAAAATGTGAAAAAGAGAGAGAGAAAGAAAAGTAGAAAGAGGAAGAGAATGAAGAAGGAGGATGTAGAAAGTCAGAGAAAGGGAGAGAGAGAGTCAAAAAGAGAGAGAAGAAAAGAGAGAGAGAGAGAAGTAAAAAGGATGGGCGAGAAGTAGAAAGGGAGAAAAAAAGAAAGATAGAGAGAGAGAGAGAGAAGTTGAGGGAGAGAAGAGAAAGAGAGGGAGAAAGAGATAGAGAGGGAGAAAGAAGTAGAAAGAAAGAGAGAGAGCGAAGAAGATATAGAGAGTGGTGAAAGATAAAGAGAGAGAGTGATGTGGAAAGGGGGAGAGAGATAGAGTGGGAAGTAGAGAGAAAGAGGGAGAGAAAGAGAAAAGCAAGAGAGAGAGAGGGAAAGAGAGGTTAAATGTGAAAGAGAGGTAGGAATAGAGAGATACAGAGAGAGAGAAAGAGAGGGAGAAGTGGAGAGAGATAGATGTAGGAAGAGAGTGAGATGGAGAGATTGAGAGAGAAGTATAGAGAGAAGAGTGGAAAGGGAGAGAGAGACGAGAAGTAGAGAGAGAGATAGAGAGAGAGAAGTATAAAGAGAGAATTAGAAAGAGAGGTAGAAAGAAAGAGGTAGAGAGAGAGAGGGAGAGAGAGAGCGAGAGAAAGAGAAAGAGTATGAGAGAGAGAGAGAGATAGGGAGAAAGAAGTAGAAAGAGAGAGAGAGAAAAAAAGAGAGAGGCAGAGGGAGAGAAAGAAAAAGTGAAAGAAAGAGAGTGAGGGAAAGAGAGAAAAGTAAAAAGAGAGGGAAAGAGAAAGTGAGAGAGAGAGACAGACAAGTAGAATGGGCAAGAGAGAAATAAGAGAGAAGTAAAAAATGAAAGAGAGAGAGGGAGAGTAGAAACAGAGAGAAAGAGAGCGAAAGAGAGAGAGAGAAAGAGAGAGATAGACAGATAGAGAGAAAGAGAATGAGGGAGAAAAAAAGATTGGAAAAGTGAGAGAGAAGTGGAATGTGAAAAAGAAAGAGAAAAAGAGATAGAGACAAGTAGAAAGGCCAAGAGGAAATGAAGAGAAAAGTCGAAAATGAAAGAGAGTGAGAGAGAGACAGAGAGAGGGGAGAAAGAGAGAGAGATCTAAGAAGAGTAAGATAGGGAGAGAAGTTGAGAGAGATAAGTATAAAGAGAGAGAAAGAGAGAGAGTATGTGAAAAAGTGGAGAGATAAAGGGGTATGAAGTAGAGAGAGAGATAGTGAAAGAGAAGTACAAATGGGGAGAGAGGGAGAAGAAGAGAGAGAGAAAGAGAAGAGTAGTTAGAGAAAGAGAGAGAGAAGTAAAAAAAGGGAGAGAGAGTGCTAGGGAGATAGGGAAAAATAGAGAGAAAGAGAGAGAGAGAGAGAGAGAGAGAAGTAGAAAGAGATAGAGAGAAATAGAGAGAGGGAGAGAGAGGGAGAGTGAGATAGAGAAGTAGAGAGAGAAAAGTAGAAAGAGAGATAGAGAGAGAGGAGGGAGTGAAAAGTAGAATGAGAGAAAGAAGTTGAAATAGAAAAGAGAGAGAGAGGGAGAGAGAGAGAGAAGTAAAAATGGAGATAGAGGAAGAGAAGTAGAGAGAGAGGAAGAAAAAGTGAGATAAAGAGAGAGAGAGTGAAGCAGAAAGAGAGAGAAGGAAAGGGAGAGAGGTAGAAAGAGAGAGAGAGAGATTGAGAAAGGGAGAGAGGTAGAAAGAGAGAGAGAGATTGAGAAAGGGAGAGAGAGAGAGAGAGAGAGTAAGAAAGAGAAAGAGATAGAGGGAGAGGGAGAGAGAAAAGTAGAAAGTGATAGGGAGAAAGGGTGAGGGAGAGAGTGGGAGAGAGAGATAGAGAAGTAGAGAGAGAGAGCAGTAGAATGAGTAAAAGAGAGAGAGAGAGAAGTAGAAAGGGAGAGAGAGGAAGAGAAGAAAAAGAGAGATGAGGAGAGAGGTAGCGATAGGGAGAGGAGGAAGGGTGGAATGAGAAAGAGAGAGAAAGTAGAAAGAGAGAGAGAAAAGTATATAGAGACTAGTGGGAAGGGATATGGAGACGTATAGAGGGGGAAGTAAAGAGAGAGAGAGAGGGAGGGAGGGAGATAGAGAGAGAAATGTAGAGAGAGTGGGAGAAGTGACAAGAGAGAGAGAGAGAGAAAGAGATAGAGTAAGAGATAGAGACATGTAAAAATAAAGAAAGAAAAAGACAAGTAAAGAGTGAAAGAGAGAAATTGAGAGAGAAGGAGAAAGGGAGAGAGAGAAGTAAAGAGGAAGAGAGAGAGAGAAATGAAGAGAAAGATAGCGAGAGAGAGGGTGAGAAGTAAAAAGAGAGAAAGAAGTAAAAAGATAGAGAGAGAGAAGTTGTGGGAGAGAAGTATAATGAGAGAGAGATTGAGAGAGAGAGAGAGAGAGAAAGTAGAGATATAGAGGGAGAGAAGTAAAAAGAGATAGAGAAATAGAGAGACAATGAGGGACTGAGAGAAAGAGGGAGACGTTGAGAGAGAGTGTGAGTGAGAGTAATCGAAAGAGAGAGAGAGAGAGAGAGAGAGAGAGAGAGAGAGAGAGAGAGAAGTAAAGTGAGAAAGAGAGAAAAAAGTAGAAAGCTAAGTAGAGAGAAAAGTATAGGGAGGGTAGTAGAAAGAGAGAGTGAGAGAGAGAGAGAGAGAGGGAAAGAGAGAGAGAAAGAGAGAGAGAGAGAGGGAGGGAGAGAGAAAGGGGGAAATGAGAAGTAGAGGGTGAGAAGTAGAAAGAGAGAGCGATAGGGAGAAAAAAGTATAGAGAGAGAAGTAGAAAGAGAAAGGGAAAGTGAAAGAGAGGGAGAGTGAGATAGAGAGATATTGAGAGATAAGTAGAAGAAAGAGAGAGAGAGGGAGAGAGAGAGAGGGAGACTTAGAAGGGAAAGAGAGAGAGAATTAGAAGGAAAGAGAGAATGAGAAAAAGAAGGAGAGAAAGAAAAGTAGAAAGAGGGGAAGGCAATGAAGAGGGAGGAAGTAGAAAGTCAGAGAGAGAGAGAGAGAGGGAGAGAGAGAGTGAAAGAGAGAGAAGAAATGAGAGAGAGAGAAGTAAAAAGGATGGGCGAGAAGTAGAATGAGAGAGAAATAGAAAGATAGAGAGAGAGAAGTTGAGGGAGAGAAGTAGAAAGAGAGTGAGAAAGAGATAGAGGGGGAGAAAGAAGTAGAAAGAGAAAGAGAGAGAGAGAGCAAAAAGGATATAGAAAGTGGTAGAAAGATAAAGAGAGAGAGAGAATAGAGAACTAGAGAGTCATGTGGAAAGGGAGAGAGTGATGTGGAAAGGGAGAGAAAGAGGGAGAGAAAGAGAAAAGCGAGATAGAGAGGGAGAAAGAGAGGTTAAATGTGAAAGAGAGGTAGAAATAGAGAGATACAGAGAGAGAGAGAAAGAGAGGGAGAAGTGGAGAGAGATAGATGTAGAAAGAGAGTGAGATGGAGAGAGTGAAAGAGAAGTATTGTAAGACCCGTGTCAATCTAACCCGGTCTTACCACCTTGAACCAGGTTTACCTATCATGATCGAGTCAAATGGACCAAGGGCGTGAAGGAGATCGAGATCCCAGGTATCAAATCGACCCAAAAACATTTAATTCTAGGGGAGGGTCGCATACCCAGCCAAGGAGGGTCGGAGCCCCCAAGAACAGAAAGTCAGACCCTCAAATTTGAAGGGAGGGTCGGACATCTTGAATCCTAGGGTCGACGGGATCATCGGCCCTCCCATCGACCCTCAGTTTCTGCCAAAACTGAAATTAGGAAATTTCCTAATTTTCGATTGGAATTCTTTCCTAATCTCAAAGGGACTTATTTTAGGATGTTCCTACTCTATTTAAAGGACGTCCCTAAGCCTCTTTTACTCCTTTCACAACCCTAATTGAATTGAGAGAAAGAGAAGAGAAGGAAAAGAGGAAGAAGAGAAAGAGAAGAGAATTTAGTCAAAAGAGAAGAGTTGCAGAGAAGGAGTATTCTTCTCAGGTATGGATACTAATTCCATGAGTTTCTACTGACCTTAGGTTAGATATTGATGAGAATGTGATCTCGAAGAAACCCAAACCACCAACCATGGTTAGGTTTTCATGGAAACCATAGAAGAATGTATGAAAACTATTTTAGATGGATTATACATGGTTTCAGAACATGGAATGAATATAGAATGAAATGTAGGAGCAAGCCATAGGATTCCAAGCACGAAGAATGGACTAAAAGAGGGAATTGGACCAAAGTGCACCGAGGGTCACACCTAGGGTCGATGACCATCCGACCCTAGGTGATCCTGACCATTGACCCTCAGTGTTCGGGAAGTTCAGAGTTTGGGGAGGGTCGCACCCAGGGTCGATCATGACCCCGACCCTACCTCCGACCCTCAGTTAACATAATGGTTTTTAAATTCTGAATTAATTCTAATTAAATTCTATCGACTTTGTTAGGTCTTCTAGCAATATAATAACATTATAAAAGTGATTCTAAAGCTTGGAAAAGTATCTATTAGCAAGCTAAGGTGAGGAAACAAAACTCTAAACTAATTGGTTAATAACAAACTGTTTTCTATTTTCTTGAGTCCAATGCCATGCTTGATTCTATGGGAATATGTTTGTAATGTGCAAACAACATGCCATCCAATATTTCTATTACTTGTTCATGCATATTTATTTTATTGTTTATAACATGATGATGATGATGATGATAGGAATAGGCATGTGATTGTATGTGTGTGGTTGGTGTACTTGATGCGAGCGAGTATCAGGGGAGGTGTGATGAGGAGGTCAATAAACGTTAACCTTTGGCGGGTCTCAGCACTTTAGCTCTATCTCTAACCCAAGTCTTGTGCATTGACATCGTCATATCGCCATTACTTTAGCAGAACTATTATGTCGTAAAGTATCAGGGGAGGTGGTCTCGGTCCTTGTAGTCTCTCGATCGCCGGGGCCTTAGCTCTATCTCTATGGACATTCCGAGGAATGCCGGGTAAGGCCTTGGATACACCGCTTGGCATTAGTATTGGTTAGTTGCGAGCCCGGGCCTTGCAAGCCCTCTCTAACCAGTGGGCTTACGTGTTGGTATGGTATTATATAGCAATAAACGCCAACCTTTGTTGTATAATGTCATGATTAGGTGGATGGGGACGACGATAAATGTTAACCTTCGGGCGGACTTCCACACTCGTATAGAAGCGGGGTCAATAAACGTTAACCTTTGACCCGAGTGCAACTCATGTGTATTCGATTAGATTTTTCTTAGGTTTTTTTATTTGAATTTAATAAAGACATGTATTTGATAATTATTTATGTCCTAGTTGATACAGAATAATTTGCTATTTAATATTTACTCTGATTATGATTACGGATGTGTGTAAGTTTTGATAACGCGGGGATAGCCTACTCGAGATCCTGGTTGAACCGTTGGTTTGCCAGCGGTTCATCACATTATCCTGAACAGTGCGGAATTGGGGTGTGACAAGTATAGAGAGAAGAGTGGAAAGGGAGGGAGAGAGATGAGAAGTAGAGAGAGAAAGAGGAAGAAAGAGAGAGAGATAGAGAGAGAAGTATAAAGAGAGAAGTAGAAAGAGAGAGATAGAGAGAGGGAGAGAGAGAGCGAGAGTAAGAGAAAGAGTATGAGAGAGAGAGAGAGAGATAGGGAGAAAGGAGTAGAAAGAGGGAGAAAGAGAGAGAGAGAGAGAGAGTGGTAGAAGGAGAGAGAGAGAGGGTGAGTGAAAAGTAAAGAGATAAAGAGGGTATGAAGTAGAGAGAGAGATAGAGAGAGAGAAGTAGAAATGGGGAGAGAGGGAAAAGAAGAGAGGGAGAAGTAGAATGAGAGAGAAAGAGAAAAGTAGTGAGAGAAAGAGAGAGAGAGAAGTAGAAAATGGGAGAGAGAGTGCTTGGGAGATAGGGAAAAAAAGAGGGAAAGAGAGAGAGAAGTAAAGGGAGAGAGAGTGAAGCAGAAAGAGAGAGAAAGAATTGGAAAAATATAAGTAGAAAGAGGGAGAGAGAGAGAGATTGAGAAAGAGAGAGAGGGAAGTAAAGAGAGATAAAGAGAGTGAGAGAGAAAAGTAAAAAGAGAGAGAGAGAGAGAGAGAGAGAGAGAGAGAGAAGTAGAAAGAGAGAGAGAAGTAGAAAGAGATGGAGAGAAAGAGAGAGGGAGAGAGAGATAGAGAAGTAGAGATAGAAAAGTAAAAAGAGAGAGAGAGAGAGAGAGAGAGAGGAGGGAGAGAAAAGTAGAATGAGAGAAATCAGTAGAAATAAAAGGGAGAGAGAGAGAGAGAGAAGTAGAAACAGAGAGAGAGGAAGAGAAGTTGAGAGAGAGGTTGAAAAAGAGAGATAAAGAGAGAGGGAGCGATAGGGAGAGAAGGGTGGAAAGGGAAAGAGAGGGAAAGTAGAAAGAGAGAGAGATAAGTATATTGAGAGAAGAGCGAAGAGACAGAGAGACGTATAGAAGGAGAAGTTGAAAGAGAGAGAGAGAGAGGGAGGGAGAGAGAGAGAAGTAACAAGAGAGAGAGAGAAAGAGATAGAGTAAGAGATTGAGACATGTAAAAATAAAGAGAGAAAGAGGGAAGTAAAAAGTGAAAGAGAGAAATAGAGAGAGAAGGAGAAAGAGAGAGAAAAGTAAAGAGGAAGAGAGAGAGAGATAAAGAGAAAGAGAGCGAGAGAGAGAGTGTAAAGTAAATGGAGAGAAAGAAGTAAAAAGATAGAGAGAGAGAAGTTGTGGGAGAGAAGTAGAATGGGAGAGAGAATGAGAGACAGAGTGAAAGTAGAGAGAAAGAGGGAGAGAAGTAAAAAGAGAGAGAGAGAGATAGAGAGACAAGGAGAGACTGAGAGAAGGAGGGAGACGTAGAGAGAGAGAGTGTGAATGAGAGTTGTCGAAAGAGAGAGAGAGAAGTAAAGTGAGAAAGAGAGAGAAATAAGTAGAAAGATTGGGAGAGAGTAAAGTATAGGGAGGGTAGTATAAAGAGAGAGAGAGAGAGAGAGGGAGAGAGAGAGAGGGAGAGAGAGAGAGAGAGAGAGAGAGAAAGAGAGAGAGAGAAAGGGGGAGATAAGAAGTAGGAAGAGAGAGCGATAGAGAGAGAAAAGTATGGAGAGAGAAGTATAAAGAGAAAGGGAAAGCGAATGAGGGAGAGAGTGAAATAGAGAGATATTGTGAGATAAGTAGAAGAAAGAGAGAGAGGGAGAGAGAGAGAGGGAGAGTGAGAAGGGAAAGAGTGATAGAGAATTAGAAGGAAAGAGAGAATGAGAAAAAGAGAGAGAGAAAGACAAGTAGAAAGAGGAGAAGAGAATGAAGAGGGAGGAAGTAGAAAGTCAAAGGGAGAGAGAGAGAGAAATAGAGAGAGAGAACTAGAGCGTGATGTAGAAAGGGAGAGATAGAAGTAGAGAGAAAGATGGAGAGAAAGGGAAAAGGTAGAGAGAGAATGAGAGGTTAAAAATGAAAGAGAGGTAGAAATAGGGAGATCCAAAGAGAGAGAGAGAAATAGAGGGAGAAGTGGAGAGAGATAGATGTTGAAAGAGAGAGAGATAGAGAGAGTGCGAGATAAGTATAGAGAGAAGAGTGGAAGGGGAGAGAGAGAGATGTGAAGTAGAGAGAGAGGTAGAAAGAGAGGGAGATAGTGAGAGAGAAGTGTAAAGAGAGAAGTAGAAAGAGAGAGGGAGAGAGAGAGGGAGAGAGGGAGAGGGCGAGAGAATGTGAAAGAGTATGAGAGAGAGAGATAGGGAGGGGGAAGTAGAAAGTGAGAGAGAAAAAGTAAAAGAAAGAGAGTGATGAAAAGAGATAAGAATGTAAAAAAAGAGAGAA
The DNA here is from genome assembly GCA_028583415.1 of Protea cynaroides. Taxonomy (NCBI): domain Eukaryota; kingdom Viridiplantae; phylum Streptophyta; class Magnoliopsida; order Proteales; family Proteaceae; genus Protea; species Protea cynaroides. Next base: position 80,261,308 of record CM053272.1, on the reverse strand, counting down.
AGTGAATGTAAGACCCGCACTCCATAAACCCGGTCTAAACCTTGGTTTTGTGTTGTAGCTGGTCTTCCGATCATCACTGGGCCAGACGGGACAAGCGGATGACAAACAGGTACGAAATCGGATCAAAGATGGTCAAATAATCATCGTTTTATGTTGACTAGTCGATGGTACCTGTCTTGGTACCGGTCGACCGGTCAGCTCTGCGCAGCTGAGTGCGGAGATCCAAAATTGGATCTCTGTGGGTCCCATTTTCCTAAACCCTAATGCTTGAACCTTCCTAATCTTAATAGGGTTACTAAACCCTAATGTTAGCCTATAAATACACCCTTAACCTCCTCAAATCCTTTCCATTATCTCTCACAAACGCTAGAGAAGAGGAAGAGGTTGGAAAGGAGAAGGAGCTAGGAAGAAGAAGAAGGTGCCGCCGTTGCCGTTCGACGAAGCTCACTCTACGCCAGTCAACGGTAAGTGTTTGAATCGATCTTCTTACCCTATGTTAGTTGTGTGGGTGGATCAATACCATGCAAAGTAGGTATTGATCTAATACCCTAAATTGGCCGATGAACCCTAAGTTGCCGTCAAACCCTAGATTCGAGTTCTGAGATGATATGCATCAAATTAAGACTTGAATGAGTTGGAGATAACTCTAACTCCAAGTTTATATTTAAAATGGATAGGAGAAACCTTGGAAATCCATGGAGGATGATCGACGGCAGTCGAAAAACCCATGTATGGTCTTCCGGAGACATATCGGTCGACTATACCGGTTGCACACAGTATGACCAGTATGTTGCCACCGGTATCCCTTGGGAGGTTGGTCTGTGGGGACCGGCTGACCATACCGGTCGCCAGTCTTCCCCACAGAGCTGCGACCGGTACATGCCACCGGCCGCTCTGCGGAGTGTATTTTGTAACTTTGTTGGTTTTCGACCAACATGAAACCCTAAGAAAAATATTCTAATGAAACCCTAATAATATTGCAGGACTTTGTGACTTTCCGTTAGGACCTTGCGACGTGGAGCAAGCTATCAAACGAGCGTCAGGTAAGGGAATCTGACCTAAACCTAATAATTAATGGACAGTAAATCTTTGTTATTAACACTGAATATATATGATGTGATGTTTGTGCATATTCACATATCATCCTTTACTTTCAGTTATTATTATTGTTCATGCATTGATAGGATGTGATTGTTAAGCATGTGTTGTTTTCGTTAGTGTGTGGAGTGGGGCATAGGCCTGGGATCATTACTCAGACTAGCACCTTTTGTAGTATTCTGTCTTAACATGCTTGGTATGGGTGGGGCATCAGGGGAAGGTCGTGGTACGGTGGTCTCGGATATTGATGTTGGCCTAGCCATGGTTATGTGGCATTGTGGTCTGTGAGGTCGACGCTGGCTTGTCCACGATGCTTTAGCTCTATCTCTATGCCGAGGGGAGTTATGTTGGGATAGGGTCACCGCGCTATGTTTCTATCCTAGTGGGTTAGTTGCGCATAGGGCATCGGGAGGGGTGGGAATGCCTTAGCTCTATCTCTATGCCGTAGACAAGTGTGGCCGGGATAGAGCGCTACATTGATGACATATAGGATTGGTTAGTTGCGAGCCCGCTTACGAGCCCCGGCCGGAGAGGGGCTTAGGTACCCGGTATGGGTAGAGCATCGTGGGGAGCGGGGGCCACCAAACCTTTCTATAGCACATTGCAAACTTAAACCAGACCACAACATAAAATTGATTGTTACTTATGCATAATATTGTGAAACTGTCTGATTGTCTTACTGAGCTAAGTTGTGAGCTCACCCTTTGTACGTACATTGTTTTTAGATGTTGATGCAGGTTATACGGTAGATGACTATATGAACACTCCGGCGTATGGTGATGTTGCTGCTTTGGGTGTACAGGCAGGAGAGGACGAGCATGACGATCGCGCGAGTGCCCTTTCTGCATGTACCTTTGATTGGTTTTATTTATTTATTTCAGTTATTTTCAGTTGGACTAAATGGATGTAAGGATATTATATTATATGTTCGAATTTGAATAATTGGATATTTTATTTAAAGTTATCAATAGATACTCAGTTCATTATATTTTAAAGATTTCTGCTGTAATATGTATATTCTGATTGCGGTTATGTGTAATGGTTTGTATGAGTGGACACGGCCTATTCGAGATCTTGGTGTGAACCGTTGGTTCAATGACGGTTCACTCACACCATTCTGGTTGGATCGGAATTGGGGTGTGACAGTGAAAGTGGGAGAGAGAGGGAGAGAGAGACAAGTAGAAAGGGGGAGAGAAAAATATGAGAGAAGTAGAAAGTGAAAGAGAGAGAGAGAGACGGAGAGAGAGAGAGAGCAACTGAGAGAGAGTGAGAAAGAAAAAAAAAGTAAAAAGAAAGAGAGAATGAAGTAGAGAGAGAAGTAAAATGAGGGACTGAAGTAGAGATGGGGAGAATTTGGGAGATATAAGAAGAAAGAGAGAGAGAGTGAAGGAAAAAGTGAAAACGAAAAAGAGAGAGAGAGTGGAGAGGGAGAGAGAGAGAGAAGTAGAGAGAGAATTAGGGAGAGAAGTTGAGAAAGAGTGAGAGGGATTGAGAGAGGGAGTGAGAGAAATAAAAAGTGAGAGAGAGAACTATAGAGAGAGAAGTAAAGGGAGAGAGAGATAGAAAGAGAAAAGTAGAGAGAGAGATAAGGAAAAAAAGAGAGATAAGTAGAAATAGAGAGAGAAAGAAGTAGAAACTGAAAGAGAGAATAGAGAGAGAGAGGGAGAGAGAGAGAGTGAGGGAAGTTAAAAGAAAGAGAGAGAGACAAAAAATGAGTGATAAGTAGAGAGAGAGAAGTAAAAAGATGGAGAGAGAAGTGAAAAGAGAGCGAAAGAGAGAGAGAAAGGGAGGGAGTGTGGGAGAGAGAAAGTAGATAGAGGGGGAGAGAAGTAGAAGGGGAGAGTAAAAGGGAGAAAGATGGAGAGAGAGACGAAGAGAAAGAGTGTGATTGAGAGAGGTGGATAGGGAGAGAGAGAGAAAAATAATGTGTGAGAGAAGTAGAGAGAGATTGTGATTGAGAGAAGTAGAAAGAGAGGAAGTAGAGAGAGAGTGTGAAGAGAGAGGCAGAAGTAGAAAGAGAGAGAGAGGGAGAGAGAGAGAGAGAGAGAGATAAAGAAGGAGAAGAAGAGAGAGAAAGAGGGAGAGAGAGAGGGGGAGAGAAACAAAAAAGTAGAAATAGAGAGAGAGAGAAGTACAAAGAGGGGGAGAGAGAGTGAGAGAGAGAAAGAGATAGGGTGAGGGTGTGATGTAGTGAGAGAGTGGGAGAGAACTAGAAATAGAGGGTGAGAGACAGAGAAAGAGAGAGAGAAAGGGAGATGGAGAGAGAAGTAAAAAGAGAGAGAGACAGAGAGAGAGAGAAGTAGAGAAATAAAGGAAGTGAGAGAGAGAAGATGAAAAAGAAAAGAGAGAGAGAGAGAAAGAGAGAGTGAGAGAAAGGGAGAGATAGAAGTAGAAAGAAAGAGAAAGAGGGAGAGAAGAGAGAGAGTGAGAACATTAGAGAGAGAAAGAAAGGGAGTGATAAAAGGTAAAAATAGAGAGAGAAAGAGAGAGGGAGAGGTAAGTAGAAAGAGAGAGATATGTAGAATGGGAAAGAGTGAGAAAGAGCGAGAGAGAGAGAGAGAGAGAGAAATGGAGGAAAGGAGAAAGAGAGAGAGAAAGATAAAGAAGTTAATAGAGAGAAAATGAGAAAAAGAGAGCGAAAATGAAAAAAAGAGAAAGAGAGAGAGAGAGTGGGAGACAAGTAGAACGAGAGAGAAAAAGAGGAATAAAGTAAAAGGTGAAAGGGAGAGAGAGTAAGAAAGCGAGAGAGAGAGAGATAGAGAAAACTCAGAAGAGAGAAGTAAAAAGTGGGAGAGATAAGTAGAGAGAGAGAGAAGCAGAAAGATAGCAAGAGGGAGAGAGAGATGTAGAAGGAGAGAAAAAGCGATAAAGAGAGAAGTAGAATGACAGAGAGAGCGAGCTGGAGAGAGAGAGATAGAGAAAGACTGAGATGTAGAGGGAGAGTGTGAGTCAGAGAAGTGGCAAGAAAGAGAGATAAAGAGGAAGAGAGAGAGGGAAGTAAAGGGAGCATTTGAAGAGGGAGAGGTATAAAGGGAGAGAGGGAGAAGAAGAAGAGAGATAAAGAGAGAGAGAGAGAGAGGGGAATAGAGAGAGAAGTAGATGGAAAGAGATAGGTAGAGAAAGAGAGAGAAGTAGAAAGTGATCGAGAAGTAGAAGGAGAGAGAGAGAGAGATACAAAGAGAGAAAGAGAGAGGAGAGAAAGAGAGAGAGATAAGTATAAAGAAAGAGAGAGAAGTAAAAAGAGAGAGAGGGAGACAGAGAGAAAGAGAGGGAGAGAGATAGGAAGAGACGTAAAGAGAGAGGGTGGGAAAGAAGTTTGGGATAAAAGTATAAAGGGAGGGAGAGAGATAGAGGAAGAGAGAGAGAAGTTGAAGAGAAAGAGAGTGAGAGTGAGAAGAAGAAAGCGAGAGAGAGAGAGAGAGAGAGAGAGAGAGAGAGAGAAGTAGAGAGAGAAGTAGTCAAAGGAAAGAGAGAGAGAGAGCAAGACAGAGAGAGAGGGAGAGGGAAAAAGAAAGAGAAAAAAAGAGAGAGAATAGAGGGAGAGAGAGAAAGTAGAGAGAGATAGAGATAGAGATAGAAGTAGAAAGAGAGAGAGATAGAGAGGGAGGGAGAAAGGGGATGAGAGAGATGGAGAGAGAATGAGAGAAGTAGAAAGAGAGAGAGAGGGAGAAAAATGGAAAGCGGGAGTGAGAGTGAAGGAGAGAGAACTCAAAAGAGGGAGTGAGAGAGAGCGAGAGAGAGAGAGAAGTAATAGGATGAAAGAGAGAAGTAGTAGGACAGAGAAAGAGAGGGAGAGAGAAAGAGAGAAGTAGAGAGAGAGAGAGATATTTAAAAAGAGATAGATAGATGGAGAGAGAAGCGTACAGAAAGAGATATCGAAAGAAAGAGATATAGAAAGAGAGATAGAGAGAGAAAAGTTGAGAGAGATAGAAATCGACAGTGAAAAAGAAGGAGAGTGAGAGAGAAAGGGAGGGAGAGAAAGAATAAAGTCAAAAGAGAGAGAAGTAGGAAGAGAGAGACAGAAAAGAAGTATAAATAGAGGGAGAGAGAAGTGGAATGGGAGAGAGAGATTGAGAGAGAGAGAAGTGGGTGAGAAAGAGAGAGAGAAAAAAATAGAGAGAGAGAGAGGTAAAAAGAGAAAGAGAGACGTAGAAAGAGAAAGATAAAGAGAGAGAGAGAGAGGGAAATAGAGGGAAATGTAGAAAGAGAGAGACAGGGAGAGAGAGAAGTATAGAGAGAGGATTAGAAAGAGTGAGAGAGAACTAGAAAGAGAGAAGCGAAATGTGGGAGAGGAAAGTAGAGAGAGAAGCAAAAGGATAGCAAGAGGGAGAGAGAGATGTAGAAGGGGAGAAAAAGGGATAGAGAGAGCGGTAGAATGACAGAGAGATAGAGGGCAGGAGAGAAGTATAAAGAGAGAGTGGGAGAGAGAGGTAGAGAAAATGTGAGATGTAGAGGGAGAGTACGAGTCCGAGAAGTGAAAAGAAAGATAGATAAAGAGGGAGAGAGAGAGGGATGTAAAGGGAGAATTTGAAGAGAGAGAGCTTGAAAGGGAGAGACTGAGAAGAAGAAGAGATAGAAAGAGAGAGAGAGGGGAAGAGAGAGAGTAGTAGATGGAGCGAGATAGGTAGAGATAGAGAAAGAAGTAGAATGTGACAGAGAAGCAGAAGGAGAGAGAGAGACAGAGAGAGAAAGAGAGAAGAGAGAAAGAGAGAGAGAGATAAGTAGAAAGAGAGAGAGAGAGAAGTAAAAAGAGAGAGAGAGAGAGTGAGACAAAGACAGAGAGGGAGGGAGAGAAATAGGGAGAGACGTAAAGAGAGATAGTGGGAAAGAAGTTTGGGAGAAAAGTAGAAAGGGAAGGAGAGGGAAAGAGGAAGAGAGAGAAGTGGAAGAGAAAGAGAGAGAGAGAAGAAGAAAGTGAGAGAGAGAGAAAGTAGAAAGTGAGAGAGAGAGAAGTAGAGAGAGGGGAAGAGATAGAGAGATGTAGACAAAGAAAAAGAGAGAGAGAGAGAGAGAGAGAGAGAGCAAGACAGAGATAGAGGGAGAAAGAAATAGAAAGAGAGAAAAAGAGAGAGAATAGAGGGAGAGAGGGAAAGTAGAGAGAGATAGAGATAGAGATAGAAGTAGAAGAGAGAGATAGAGAGGGAGAGAAAAGGAGGAGGAAAGAGAAAGTGAAAGAATGAGAGAAGTGGAAAGAGTGTGAGAGGGTGAAAAATTGAAAGCGGGAGTGAGAGTGAAAGGGAGAGAAGTCAAAAGTGGGAAAGGGAGAGAGAGGGAGAGAGAGAGGGAGAAGTAGAATGAAAGAGAGAAGTAGTAAGATAGAGAAAGAGGGGGATAGAGAAAGAGAGAAGTGGAGAGAGAGAGATATAAAAAGTGATAGATAGATGGAGAGATAAGAGAAGAGAGAGAGATATAGAAAGAAAGAGATATAGAAAGAGATATAGAGATAGAAAAGTAGAGAGAGAGAAATAGAGAGTGAAAAAGAAAGAGAAAGAGAAAGGGAGGGAGAGAGAATAAAGTCGAAAGAGAGAGAAGTAGGAAAAGAGAGACAGAAGAGAAGTATAAAGAGAGAGAGAGAGAGAGAGAGAGAGAGAGAGAGAGAGAGAGAGAGAGGTAAAAAGAGAAAGAGAGAGGTAGAAAGAGAAAGATAAAGATTCAGAGAGAGAAATAGAGGGAAAAGTAGAAAGAGAGAGAGACAAAGAGAGAGAGAAGTATAGAGAGAGGATTAAAAAGAAAGAGAGAGAGATGAGAAGTAGAGAGAGAAGTGAAAGGAGAGAGAGAGATAAAGAGAGGGAGAGAGAAGTATTGAGAGACAGAAAGAGAGAGATGAGTACTAGAGAGAGAAAAGTTTATAGAGAGCGAACTATGGGGAGAGAAGTAGAAAGGGAGAGAAAGAGAAATAAAGAGAGAGAGGGAGGGAGAGAGATATAGAGAGAGAAGTAAACAGAGAGAGTGATGGAGAGAGAGAGAGAGAGAAAAGGAGAGAGACAAAGAGAAAGAAAAAGAAGGAGAGTAAGAGAAAGGAAAAGAGAGATAAGTAGAAAGAGAGATATAGAGAAAGAGGAAATGAGAGAGAGAGAGAGACAAGTATAAAGGGGGAGAGAGACAAGAGAAAAGTAGAAAGTGAAAGAGAGTGAGAGTGATAACTAAAAAGAGAGAGAGAAAGAGAGAGAAAGATGTAGAGAGACAAAGAGAGAAATAAGTAGAGAGAAAGAGATAAAAAGAGAGAGAAGTAGAAAGAGAGGGAGAACTAGAGAGACAGAAGTAGAAGGAGAGAAAGAGAGAGAGAGAGAGAGAGAGAGAGAAGTGAGAGTAGTAAAGAGAGAGTGAGAGAGAGAAAAGTAGAGAGAGAAGTAAAGAAAGAGAATGAGAGGGGGAGAGTAAGGGAAAGAGGGAGATAGAATGAGAAAGAAGAGAAGGAGAGAGAGGAGTCAAAAGAGAAAGAGAGGGAGAAAGGGAGAGAGTGATAGAGAAGTAAATAGAGAAAGAGTGGGAAGTAGAGAGAGAAAATAAGAAAGAGAGAGAGAGAGAAAGAGAGAGAGGAGTCAAAAGAGAAAGAGAGGGAGAAAGGGGGAGAGTGATAGAGAAGTAAAGAGAGAAAGAGAGGGAAGTAGAGAGAGAAAATAAGAAAGAGAGAGAGCGAGAGAGAGGGAGAAAGAGTGAGTGAGGGAAAGCAAGAGAGTGGGAGAAAGGGGAGGGTGTGCAAAGTAAAAAGAGAGATAAAAGTTTAAATAAAAGAAAGAGAGAGAGAGAGAGAAGTAAAGAGTGGTAGAAAGAGAGAGATAAAGCGAGAGGGAGTGACAGAGAGAATGGGTGGAGTGGTGAAAGAGAGAGAAAAGTAAAAAGGGGGAGAAGGTGATAGAGAGAGAAGTAGAAGGGAGAGATAGAGAGAAAGGGAGAGAGAAATAGAGATAAATAAAGGGAGAAGTATAAAGAGAGAGAAAGACAGCGAGAGAGAGAGAGATACACAGACATAGAGATAGAGAATGAGGGAGAAAGAGAGATAGGAAAAGAGAGAGAGAAGAGGAAGGTGAGAGAGAAAGAGAAAATGAGAGAGAGACAAGTAGAAAGGCCGAGAGGAAAAGATGAGAAAAGTAGAAAGTGAAAGAGAGAGAGAGAGAGGGGAGAAAGAGACAGAGAAAAGTAAAAAGAGAAAGAGAGAGGGAAGTTGAGAGAGATAAGTAGAGAGAGATAGAGAAAAAGTAGAGAGATAAAGAGTGTAAGAGTAGATAGAGATAGAGAGAGATGTAAAAAAGAGAGAGAGGGAGAAGAAGAGCGAGAGGAGAGGAAAGAGGGAGAAAGAGAAAAGTAGTGAGAGAAAGAGAGAGAAGTAGATAAAGGGAGAGAGAGTGTAAGGGAGATAGGGAAAAATAGAGAGAAAGAGAGAGTGAGATGTATAGAGAGAGGGAGAAGTAGAAAGAGAAGGAGAATTGGAAAAATAATAATAGAAAGAGGGAGAGAGAGAGAGAGATTGAGATAAAGAGAGGGAAGTAAAGAGAGATAAAGAGAGTGAGAGAGAAAAGTAGAATGAGAGAGAGAAGTAGAGAAACAGCAAGAGAGAGGGGGAAAGTAAGAGAGAGAGAGAGAGAGAGTAAGAAAGAGAAAGGGAGAGAGAAGTAGACAGTGAGGGAGAGAGAGAAGTAGAAAGAGATACAGAGAAAAAGAGAGGGGGAGAGCGAGGGAGAGAGATTTAGAGAAGTTGAGAGAGAAAAGTAGAAAGAGGGAAGAGAGAGAGAGAGAGAGAGAGTGGAGGGAGAGAAAAGTATAATGAGAGAAAGAGGTTGAAATAGAAGAGAGAGAGAGAGAGAGGGAGAGAGAAGTAGAAATAGAGAGAGAGGAAGAGTAGTAGAGAGACAGGTAGAAAAATAGAGATAAAGAGAGAGGAAGCGATAACGAGAGAGGGAAGGGTGGAAAGAGAAAGAGAGAGAAAAGTGAAATGAGAGAGAGAAAGGCATACAAAGAGAAGTGAGAAGTGGCAGAGAGACATATAGAGGGAAAAGTAGAAAGAGAGAGGGAGAGGGAGGGTGGGAGATAGAGAGAAAAGTAGGGAGAGTGAGAGAGAGGGAGAAGTAACAAGAGAGAGAAAATGAGATATAGTAAGGGATAGAGACATGTAAAAATAGAGAGAGAAAAAGAGAAGTAAAAATTGGAAGAGAGAAATAGAGAGAGAAGGAGAAATAGAGAGAGAGAAGTAAAGAGGAAGAGAGAGAGAGAGAGAGAGAGAGAGAGAGAGAGAGATAAAGAGAAAGAGAGCGAGAGAGCGATTGAGAGAGAGAAGTGAAAAGAGAGAAAGAAGTAAAAAGATAGAGAGAGAAAAGTTGTGGGAGAGAAGTAGAATGAAAAAGAGAATGAGAGAGAGAGAGAGAGAGAGAGAGAGAAAGTAAAGAGAAAGAGGGAGAGAAGTAAAAAGAGAGAGAGAAATAGAGAGACAAAGAGAGAGAGAAAGAGGGAGACGTAGAGAGAGAGAGTGTGAATGAGAGAAGTCAAAAAAGAGGGAGATATGTAAAGTGAGAAAGAGAGACAAAAAAGTAGAAAGAGAGAGAGAGAGTAAAGTATAGAGAGGGTAGTAAAATGGGAGAGAGAGACAGAGACAGAGAGTAACCGAGAGAGAGAGAGAGAGAGAAAGAGAGAGAGAAAGGGGGAGATATGAAGTAGTGGGTGAAAAGTAGAAAGAGAGAGCGATAGAGAGAGAAAAGTATAGAGGGGAAGTAGAAAGAGAAAGGAAAAGTGAAAGAGAGAAAGAGTGAGAGAGGGAGAGGGAGAGAGAGAGGGAAAGTGAGAAGGGAAAGAGAGGTAGAGAATTAAAAGGAGTGAGAGAATGAGAAAAAGAGAGAGAGAAAGACAAGTAGAAAGAGTGCAAGAGAATGAAGGGGGAGGAAGTAGAAAGTCAAAGAGAGAAAAAGAGAGAAGGAGAAAGAGAGAGTGAAAAAGAGAGAGAAGAAAAGAGAGAGTGAGAAGTAAAAAGGAAGGGCGAGAAGTAGAAAGAGAGAGAAATAGAAAGATACAGAGAGATAAGTTGAGGGAGAGAAGTAGAAAGAAAGTGAGAAAGAGATAGAGGGGGAGAAAGAAGTAGAAAGAGAGAGAGAGAGAGTGAGAGAGAGAGAGAAGTAGAGAGTGGGAGAAAGAAAGAGAGAGAAAAAGAGAGAGAGAAAGAGAGGGAGAGAGGGAGAAAGTAGGAAGGGAGAGATAAGAGAAGTAAAGAGAGAGAGAAAGAGAGAGAACGAAAAAGATATAGAGAGTGGTAGAAAGATAAAGAGACAAAGAGAACTAGAGAGTGATGTAGTGTAAGACCCGTATCGTACTAACCCGATCTTACCACTTTGAACCTGGTCTACCCATCATGGTCGAGCCAAATGGATCAAGTGCGTGAGGGAGATCACGATCCCAGGTATTAAACTGACCCAAAAACACTAAAAATAGGGGGACGGTCGCACACCCAGCTAGGCAGGGTCGGACCCCCCAAGATAGAAAGTCAGACCCAGTGTTTTTAACCGGGGGTCGGACATTTTAGAACCAGGGGTTGACGGGATCTCCGACCCCCTCGTCGACCCCTAGTCTGCCGACCGAAACCATGAATGAGGAACTTTCCAAATTTCAATGGGATTCCTTCCTAATCTCTATGGGACTTATTTTAGGAGTTTCTACTGTATAAATAGGACAACCCTAAGCCTCCTTCACTCCTTTTAGAACCCTAATTGGATTGAGAAAAAGATAAGAGAAGGAGAAGAGAAAGTGAAGGGAAGGAAAGTGGAGAAGAAGATCAAAGAGAAGAATTCAGAGAAACAAGCCTAATTCTCAGGTATGGATACTATCTCCATGTAATTCTATAGACCTTAGATAGAGAAGAAGGAATGATCTATGAGAAACCTAAATCATCCATCCATGGTTAGGTTCTCATGGAAAACCATGGGGGAAATCATAGGAACCGTGTAGGGGAATAAACTATGGTTCTAAGCCATAGAACAAGGATGTAATGGATTGTAGATGCAAGCCATAGGACCCAAACACGAAGGAAGGGACTGTAGGATGAAAAATCGACTAAACCCACGGGGGGTCGCACGGGGGGTCGATGGCCAATCGACCCTACCAGACCCTGACAATAGACCCCCAGTGTTCGGGAAGTCCAGAACTTGGGTGGTAGCACCCAGGGTCGATCGAACCTCCGACCCTGGCATCGACCCCCAGTTAACAACATGCTTTTTAAAGTCAGAATTAATTGTAATTAAATTCTATCAACTTGATTAGGTCTTCTAGTGATATAATATCGATATATAGTTGATTCTTAAAGCTTGAAAGAGGACCCACGATCAAGCAAAGGTGAGGGAACAAGACCTAAACTAATTGGTTAATAATAAACTATTTTACTCTTGAGTCCAATGCCATGATTGATTCTATGCGTGTATGCTTGTTATGTGCATTCAACATGTCATCCAATATTTCTATTATTACTGTTCATGCATATTTAAATTATTGTTTACAACATGATGTTGATGATGATGATAGGAATAGGCATGTGGATATATGGGTGTGGTTGGTGTGCTTGATGCGAGCGAGTATCAGGGGGAGGTGTCATAGGCAAGGCCTCAGCACTCTAGCTCTATCTCTAACTCATGTCTTGTCCACTGACATCATCGTATCGCCATTACCTTAGCAGAACTATTACGTCGTAAGGTATGAGGGGAGGTGGTCTCGGACCGTGCAGTCTCTGACTCTACCGGGGGGCCTTAGCCCCATCTCTATGGACGTATTGAGGGATGCTGGGGTGAGGCCTTGGATACACTGATTGGCATTAGGATTGGTTAGTTGCGAGCCTAGTTTGCGAGCCCTCACCAGCAGGGGCTTACGTATTTGTATGGGCAACGGATATAGCAATAAACGTGACCATTGCGTGTACATTGTCCATGGTGGGTGCATGTGGGTCGACAATAATCGTTACCTTTGGGCGGCTTCACACACTCGTGTATAGAGGTGCGGCGTCAATAAACGTGATCTTTGGCCACCTATCCTTTCTATAGCACATTCCAAACTTATTTACCAGACCAAAGATATGAATTGAATGCATGCATATGTTTGTTGCATTGTTTTGTTTGCTCAGTGAGCCATGATGTGTGCTCACCCTCTCGACGTCGAATATTTTTAGTTGATGATGCAGGTACTACAGTTGAAGATTATATGAATGCTCCGGTGTATGCGCGTGTTGCTGCAATGGAAGCTGAAGACTTAGAGGATACGCATGACCCCTCATGAGAGTGCAACTCATGCGTATTCTATTAAGATTTTATTTGATTTTATAAAGGGATGTAATTGATATTTTATTTATTTATGTCTCAGTTGATACAACAATAACTTGATATTTTAATTATGATTATTACAGTTAGAGTTCTCAGTTCATTTACTATAAGACTTCCGCTATTGTGTATTTATTCTGATTATGGTTATGGATGTGCATGGTTTTATTTTTAATGGATACCGCCTATTAGAGATCCTGGTTGAACCGTTGGTTTATTTGCGGTACATCACACCGTTCTGAATGGTGCAGAATTGGGGTGTGACAACTTGGTATCAGAGCAACTCAGGCTTTATCTGTGAAACCGTATACTTCCACAAAGGCCTTGAACTGAGATAGGATAAAAATTTAAAAGATGTAATGATAACACACCATAAGTATCTGTGTTGTTTGAGACTAAACTGAAAGAGAATAATGCTTCTATTAAATGAGAAACAAATTTATATACAACCAAAAGGAAGAACAAATGATTATATATATATGATTAAAGCGGAGTACAGTCCACAGTCCGAACAGTTACTCTGAAGTACAAAAAGAAAAATAAAAGAAGTACATCAAGAAGTTGGAGGTGATGGGGGAGGCGGTGCCTCACGGTCTCTATCATAGTCCTCAGCGACTCTAGCCAACCAAGCTATCTGAGTCTGGGTCGTCTGGAGACTAGCTGTGAGATCAGCCACCCGCTGGTCAGTCACACTCTGAGCAACCCTCAGCTCTCCCATCCGCTGATCCAATACGTGTTGAGCAGCGAGAAGCTCTCCCACCCGCTGATCCGACACACGGTGAGCAACCAGAAGCTCTCCCTCCCGCTGATCGGACGAGCCTCTAGAAGCTCTCCCATCCTCAGGTCAGACATACGCTGAGCCTCTCGTATCTCGTGCAATATCCTCATCATGTCATAAAATGGAGAATACGAAGGACCAGCTGCATGCGAAGGACCAGCTGAAGAAGACGGACCAGCTCTAGTAGCATGAGTCGGTGATGGAGGGGGTATGGCATCTACATCCATGTATAGTCGATCGTCATCATCCCCACTAACCCCAGCTCCAGCGGCTGCTACTGCTACTTCAGCGTTAGCCATCTCCACTCGAGTGCGAGGGCGCACCATCGCGTTCCTCTCCTCATCGCTGACCTGGACATCCCGCATGCCCATCTTGTAGATGGCCTCCCAATCCAGAGGCGATGAGAAGGATTTCTCCTGAATCTTCTCATGCAATAAATCAACCCCCAAGCGGGTAAGCAAGGTAGTGATCATGCGTTCATAGGGAAGGTTGCCAGTGACTGGGCAATGTGGCACTGATTATCATCCGCATTATGATGTAGGGAAGGCAAACGGGCTGCCTAGTGCATATGCATTACAGCAGGTACTGAGTCAACTGGGAGACGCTCTTGTAATGACCACTCTGCAGTATCAAATTATGCTGCACGATCTTGCAGTGTACTCGTGGATCTGAACGTAGATAACTCGCTTTCATTTTCCAGCGATCAGGTCTGATGAGCTGACGATCGATCTCAGCCCTCATTTGTAGAGAAAAGAACTGGGGCTCTCCAGGAGCACAGAACACCAACGGGCTAGCATAGGAAATTCCCAATAAGTCGGCCAGCTGTCGATAATCAAACGAAACATCAACCCCCTTGACGTAACTGGTGATCCAAAGCTCACCACCCCTCTCAACATCATTGTAAGCTCCCACCACTTAGAGATTACAGTAGAACTGGCATACCAAGTCAGGACAGGTACAGGCGTCGTAAGTGATGACAGGGAGCCATCCCATATCACCAAAGGCCCTCTCCACATTGAACTAGGCTAAGCTAGCCAAGTCCACTTTGCGGCCTCCCTTTACCTTCTTGCGAGCGTAGTGGGCATACAGCGCCTCGGCTTCATTGGAACGGAAGCGAAGACGGTCGCGAACTCTGGGTACCTTGGTATGAGCCATAGTATCTGCAAATAAGAAAGAAAGACAAATAAAGGGTTAGTAGAGAGGAAAAACCCAAAATTTGGACATAATAACGACGTAAATTGGTCAAAAGCCTCACTTTTCACCCATACACGAGGGCAGGAGGACTTACATAGATTCTAGACTATCCTGTGAGACTCACATAGTCGGAAATTTCAACTTATTAGATTGAATTGCAAGAAATTTCAAGAAATTTAAAATCTCGACAAAATTAAGGCAAAAGTGTAAATCTCAAGTTTCTCGATAACCAATCGATGAAATTCAAATGTTTTTGAGGGCTTTCGTTCCTCGAGTCACCAACAACAATAGCCCCCAATAAAAATCGAATTTTTTACGCTTGGAAAAAGTTTAATTTGAAAAATACGAGATAAACGAGAAAAAAACTAGGTAAAGAAACCTAAAAACCTAAAAAGATAGAAGATACACCTGTAGCGGAGGTGTAGACGACGAAACAAGGAGTGCAAACCACCAACGGATCGGAGTTGTCACTGTAGCAACTCAGAGGGACGAGTTGATTCGAAGCGGAGAAGAAAGAATGAGAAATGGACTTTGAATTGAAACTTAAAAATCAGATTTTTAGTCCGAGGGTCGGAAAATTCGATTAAAACAATCGACCCCCGCATCGACCCCCGCATCGACCCTTGGTTCTCGGGAATCTGATAGAGAACCAAGGGTCGCACCCTGGGTTGGACATCCTCCGACCCCCCCCCCCCCATCGACCCCCAGCTCTCGGGAAGAATGGGTGATTTCCCAGGGTTGCAGACTGAGGGTCGGACACCCATCGACCCCCACCATCGACCCTGCAGTGAAAACATAGAATTTTCGACATAATGATCTGAAAAATTTGAAATTTTAAATTGTTAGTGGTTTTAAAATATGAGAATGAAGTATTTAATGATTGTCTCTCGTGTTCAATGATTTCAGGCAATCCCACTATCAGATTAATTAATGGCGGGAAGCAGAGCAACTAGACAGAGCCGTAACTCTATTCCACGACCACCACCTGTCGGGGAAGATAGCCAGACACACCCAGAAACACAAGGGAACACGAACACAGCACCGTCCGTCATAAATGAGCAGACAAATCCTATAAATCTGCCCGCTCCACCTACAGACTTGGCCACAGTCGTAATGAACTTGACCCAACAGCTGCAACAGATGCAACAGGCACAAGCTACCATCCAAGCTGCCATAGGCATAACCCTTCCAGCTGCACAAACACCCCCAATGCCAGCTGGACAGGCAAGCACCGCACCAGGGGGGTGTAACACAGTAGCCCACACGTCTCAGACTCCTATCATGCAGGCTCAAGTACCGAATCCTGAGATAGCTCAAGGTGGATATCAATACCAACCACCTATGTATGGAGCGTATGTCCTACAACCACTAGATCACTCCAGACTGGTGGAGCGCTTTCTGAAACTGATGCCCAGAGAGTTCAATGGCAAGCCAGCAGATCCTTTTTGGCTGGCACACTGGGTTGACGAAATGGAAAGAAATTTTATGATGATGACACTAAATGAAGAAGAAAAAGTATTGTGTGCCACCTTTATGCTGAAAGGAGATGCATACCATTGGTGGAGGTTTACCAGGACATATTTACTTACAAAGCACGCCCAACTGACTTGAGATATTTATAAAGAGGCATTATTTGAGAAGTACTTTCTGAAGTTTCAATGATTCTATGGAAAGAGAGTTCCTGAGTTTATATCAGGGATAGATGACCATTGATGCGTATGAACAGCGTTATGAAGAGTTGTTCTTCTTTGCACCCACTAGTATGCAAGAGGAAAACACAAAGACCCAAAGGTTCGTCATGGGACTTAGGGGAAGCATCCGCGAGCATGTTCGGGGACATGAAAAGAAAATTTATAATGAAGCGGCACAAATTTCTCGAGTTATAGAATCGAGCCAGAAGGAGAGTTATTTCATGCAAAATAGAGGTATCAAAAGGCTAGCAGGAAATTCTTATAATGGAGGGAATAACAAGACATTCAGACCCTTCCATGCTCAAGGCTTTACTGCCGCAACCAAGACTAACCCCGTAGTTCAACAGCAACACAAGCCAATTACTGAAGGGATAAAATGTTTTAACTGTAATCAAGTGGGACATATAGCAAAGGAATGTCCTAAGCCCAAGAAGCAGCTACATCAAGGACGAGTTTACACGGTTACATCGGAGGACGCTGCCGCATTGCCTGATGTGGTCACAGGTATGACTTACATTTTTAGTTAGTTGTATTACATTGTATGAGCATGTAGACTAAACCAAAACAAATCACAGGTATCGTACCTATTAATGGCATTCCCGCCAGAGTAATCTTTGATTCAGGAGCTACTCATTCCTTTATATTTGTGTCATTTGGAAAGAAGTTAAATCTACCCCTTAAATCCTTAGACTAAAAACTACTTGTACGATCACCTATGGGATTAGAAGTGGAGTTAGAAAAATGTTATGGACCATGTCCAATTCTTATTGGTGAAAAGACTTTGGATGCAACCTTGATCCAACTTGAGATGGTAGACTTTGACGTCATCTTGGGAATGGACTGGTTAGTTCGGCATTCTGCAAACCTATTGTGTGCCAAAAAGAAGCTGACATTTAAAGACAAGGAAGGAGCAGAGTTCAGTTTTTCGGGAACCAAACTTCCCCGTAAACGAAAGCTAATACTCTCGGCTCTAAAGGCTAAGAAGTGCCTTGAGAAAGGAGCAGTCGGGTATTTAGTATCTTTGGTCGACCTTACCAAGGAAGCACCATGAATGGAAGATATTGATGTCGTGCATAATTATCCAGATGTATTTCCTGATGAACTACCCGGATTACCACCCGACCGAGCTACAGAGTTTGTTATAGATCTTACACCTGGAGCCGCACCAGTATCGAAAGCACCTTATCGAATGGCTCCTACTGAACTGAAGGAATTGAAAGTACAACTACAAGAACTGCTGGACAAGGGTCACATTCACCCTAGTATATCACCATGGGGAGCGCCAGTATTATTCGTGAAGAAGAAGGATGGTAGCGTTCGCTTGTGTATAGACTACCGAGAACTGAATAAACTGACAATCAAGAATCGGTATCCATTGCCTTGTATCGATGACCTGTTCGATCAGTTGCAAGGTGCCAAAGTGTTCTTCAAGATCGACCTTCGGTCAGGCTACCATCAGTTGAAGATTAAGGATGGTGATATTCCCATGACAGCATTCAGGACCAGATATGGACACTATGAATTTTTTGTCATGTCTTTTGGATTGACAAAGGCACTAGCAACCTTTATGGAACTTATGAACTGGATTTTCCACGACATGTTGGATACGTCGATTATTGTATTCATTGATGACATATTAGTCCACTCCAAAGACGAGGAAACTCATGTCAAGAATCTAAACGCCGCTCTGCAGCGACTACGGAGGGAAAAGCTCTACACCAAATTTACAAAGTGTGAGTTTTGGCTAAAGGAAGTCACATTTCTAGGCCATGTAGTATCCGCTGAAGGAATCAAAGTGGATTCTAGCAAGATCGAGGCTATTGTAAAGTGGGAAGCACCGAAGAGCGTTGCAGAAATTAGATGTTTTCTGGGTCTAGCTGGGTATTATCGACGATTTATGGAAGATTATTCCCGAATTGCCGTACCTCTTACCAGTTTGACTAAGAAGGGAAAAAAGTTTTTCTGGATGGACAAATGCGAGAAGAGTTTCCAAACCTTGAAGGCTAGATTGATATCATCTCCAATCTTGACCATCCCGATTCCAGGACAGCCATTTATCTTGTATACCAATGCGTTAGGACTGGGATTAGGATGTATACTTATGTAAGGAGAACAAGTAATTGCTTATGCCTCAAGACAACTGAAGACACATGAGAGGAACTATCCCACTCATGATTTGGAACTAGCGACAGTAGTACATGCCGTCAAAATATGGAGACATTATCTGTATGGGGAGAAGTTTCAGATTAAATCAGACCATAAAATTCTTACTTATCTACTTAATCAGAAGGAGCTGAAAATGAGACAAAGAAGATGGCTAGAACTATTGAAAGACTATGATTGTGATATCCAGTATCATCCAGGGAAAGCTAATGTAGTAGCCGATGCGTTGAGTAGAATGGCAATGATAAAATCTCAGGGAGAGGTTAGCACAACTGCCGCAATGTGTACTACCAGAAAGGTATTCAAGCACGATAATGAGCAGTTTGTGATAGATGCACCAGATGGATCAGCCAACCAAGGGTTTATTCATCGGTTTTCAAATATGATTGCCACATTGAAGATTATACCAGATTTAGTAGATGAAGTGAAGACAGCTATCAAATCAGACCCTTACCTAAGAACGGTACAAGAGGACATCGAAAAAGATAGGACTAACCCTGAGTTCACCTTGGACAAAGAAAAGGTACTGAAGTACAAAGGAAGAATATGTGTACCCGAAACGGAAAGCTTGGACATTAGACACCGATTGATGAAAGAAGCCCATACGACCATCTAATCGATACATCTTGGAAGTACAAAAATGTATCATGATCTAAAGAAATTTTACTGGTGGAGAGGAATGAAAGCAGATGTAGCTAAGTTCGTGTCTCAATGCCTAAATTGTCCGAAGGTAAAGGCTGAACGACAAAGACTGACAGGACTGTTACAGCCATTACCAGAACCAGCATGGAAATGGGACTGCATCACGATGGACTTCGTCACAGGATTACCATTAACTCCTCGAGTAGTTGACGCAGTTTGGGTGATTGTAGACCGTCTGACTAAAACAGCTCACTTTTTACCTATACAACCTCAGTATACACTGGAGAGGTTAGCTAAGCTGTATGTGGAAAACATTGTGAGATTACACAGTGTACCTGAAAGCATTGTGTCAGATAGAGATCCACGATTTACTTCAAAGTTTTGGGAAGGATTGCAAAAAGCTATGGGTACAACATTGAAGTTTAGTACTGCATTCCACCCACAGACAGATGGACAGTCAGAGCGTACAATTCAGATTCTAGAAGATATGCTTCGAGCATGTGTAATTGATTTTAAAGGATCATGGGATGAAAAGTTACCACTGATTGAGTTTTCTTATAATAATAGCTATCAGGATACTATACAGATGTCACCCTATTAAGCATTGTATGGCAGAAAGTGTCGAACTCCTTTTATTTGGAATGATGTTGAGGAACGTAGTATTATTGGACCGGAATTTGTTGAAGAGACTTGTCGAGTGGTCGACATTATCAAAGAAAGATTGAGAACAGCTCAGAATCGTCAGAAGCAATATGCTGATACCCGACGCCGAGACCTTGAGTTCGTCATGGGTGATAAAGTATTCTTAAAAGTATCGCCTATGCGAGGATTGAAACGGTTCAGATAGAAAGGGAAACTAAGTCCAAGATATGTCGGGCCATATGAGATTCTAGCTAAGCGTGGGAAAGTGGCTTACCAGTTAGCACTACCACCATCTATGTCAAATGTTCATGACGTATTTCACATTTCCTTATTGAAGAAGTATGTCAAGGATTCGAAGAATGTTTTGACAGTAGATCTACCTGATTTGATTGAAGATTTGACATTCGAAGTAACACCGACTGAAATCACTAGTCGGAAGGTTCAACGAATACGCAACCATGATATCTATTATTTTAAGGTCACCTGGAGAAGTAGAGACATGGAAGAAATCACATGGGAAGAAGAGAATGCTATGCGAAAGCAATATCCTCATTTATTTGACTCCGAAGGTATGTACAATTTTGAGGATGAAATTTTTATATATAGGGGGGAGTTGTAAGACCCGTATCGAACTAACCCGGTCTTTCCACCTTGAACCAAGTCTACCCATCATGGTCGAGCCAAATGGATCAAGTACGTGAGGGAGATCACGATCTTAGGTATTAAACTGACCCAAAAACACTATAAATAGGGGGAGGGTCGCACACCCAGCTAGGCAGGGTCGGACACCCCAAGATAGAAAGTCAGACCCTAAGTTTTTAATCGGGGGTCAAACATTTTAGAACCAGGGGTCGACGGGATCTCCGACCCCCTCATTGACCCCCAGTCTGTTGATAGAAACCGTGAATTAGGAACATTCCAAATTTCAAAGGGATTCCTTCTTAATCTCAATGGGACTTATTTTAGGAGTTTTTACTCTATAAATAGGACGTCCCTAAGCCTCTTTCACTCCTTTTATAACCCTAATTGGATTGAGAGAAAAGAGAAGAGAAGGAGAAGAGAAAGATAAGAGAAGGAAAGTGGAGAAGAAGATCAAAGAGATGGCTTCAGAGAAACAAGCCTAATTCTCAAGTATAGATACTATCTCCATGTAATTCTACAGACCTTTGAACAGATAGAGAAGAGGGAATGATCTAGGAGAAACCCAAGTCATCCATCCATGGTTAGGTTTTCATGGAAAACCATGGAGGAAATCATAGAAACCATGTAGGGGAATAAACTATGATTCTAAGCCATAGAACATGGATGTAATGGATTGTAAAAGAAAGCCATAGGACCCAAACATGAAGGAAGGGACTGTAGGATGAAAAATCGACTAAACCCACGGGGGGTCGCACGGGGGTCGATGGCCAATTGACCCTACCAGACCCTGACAATCGACCCCTAGTGTTCGGGAAGTCCTGAATCTGGGTGGTAGCACCCAGGGTCGATGGAACCTTCGACCCTGGCATCGACCCCCAGTTAACGGCATGCTTTTTAAAGTCATAATTAATTCTAATTAAATTCTATCAACTTGATTAGGTCTTCTAATGATATAATATCGATATATAGTTGATTCTTAAAGCTTGAAAGAGGACCCACGATCAAGCAAAGCTGAGGGAACAAGATCTAAACTAACTGGTTAATAATAAACTGTTTGACTCTTGAGTCCAATGCCATGATTGATTCTATGCGTGTATGCTTGTTATGTGCATTCAACATGTCAACCAATATTTCTATTATTATTGTTCATGCATATTTAAATTATTGTTTACAACATGATGATAATGATGATGATGATAGGAATAGGCATGTGGATGTATCGGTGTGGTTGGTGTGCTTATTGCGAGCGAGTATCAGGGGGAGGTGTCATAGGCGGGGCCTCAGCACTCTAGCTCTATCTCTAACTCATGTCTTGTCCACTGACATCGTCGTATCACCATTACCTTAGCAGAACTATTACGTCGTAGGGTATGAGGGGAGGTGGTCTCGGACCGTGTAGTCACTGACTCTGTCGGGGGGCCTTAGCCCTATCTCTATGGACGTATTGAGGGATGCTGGGGTGAGGCCTTGGATACACTGATTGGCATTAGGATTGGTTAGTTACGAGCCCAGATTGCGAGCCTTCGCCAGCAGGGGCTTACGTGTTGGTATGGGCAACGGATACAACAATAAACGTGGCCAACGGATGCATGCAAATTGATGTGTGCTCACCCTCTCGACGTCAAATATTTTTAGTTGATGATGCAGGTACTACAGTTGAAGATTATATGAAGGCTCAGGTGTATGCGCGTGTTGCTGCAATGGAAGCTGAAGACTTAGAGGATACGCATGACCCCTCATGCGAGTGCAACTCATGCGTATTCTATAAGGATTTTATTTGAATTTTTAAAGGGATGTAATTGATATTTTATTTATTTATGTCTCAGTTGAAACAACAATAACTTGATATTTTAATTATGATTATTACAGTTAGAGTTCTCAGTTCATTTACTATAAGACTTCCGTTATTGTGTATTTATTCTGATTATGGTTGTGGATGTGCATGGTTTTATTTTTAATGGATACCGCCTATTAGAGAACCTGGTTGAACAGTTGGTTTATTAGCGGTTCATCACACCGTTCTGAATGGTGCAGAATTAGGGTGTGACATGTAGAAAGGGAAAGAGAGATAGTGTCACACCCCAATTCTGATCCAACCAGAACGGTGTGAGTGAACCGTCATTGAACCAACGGTTCACACCAGGATCTCGAATAGGCCGTGTCCACCCATACAAACCAATTACACATAACCACAATCAGAATATAAATATACAGCGGAAGACTTTAAATAGAATGAACTGAGTATCTATTGATAATGTAAATAAATATCCCATTATTCAAATCCAAACACATAAAATAATAATCTTTTACATCTCTTTAATCCAATCAAAATAACTGAAATAAATAAATAAAACAAATCACAGGTACACGCAGAAAGGGCACTCGCATGAAGCATCATGCTCGTCCTCCCCTGCTTGTACATCCAAAGCAGCTACACCTCCATACGCCGGAGCGTTCACATAATCATCCACAGTGTATCCTGCATCAACATCTAAAAACAATGTATATACAAAGGGTGAGCACACAACACAGCTCAGTAAGACAATCAGACAGTTTCACAAGATTATGCATGAGTAACAATCATTTTATGTTGTGGTCTGGTTTTAAGTTTGCAATGTGCTATAGAAAGGTTTGGTGGCCCCCGCACCTCTATACACGAGTGTGTGGCGTCGCACAGTAATCACACTACCACCAACCCACATGCACCCATCATAGAATAGAGATAGAGCAAAGGTATACCCGCACCTCCCCTGATACTCTACCCATACCAGTACCTAAGCCCCTACTGGCCAGGGCTCGCAAACTGGGCTCGCAACTAACCAATCCTATATGTCAACAATGTATGCTCTAGCCCAGCACAGCCGTCTACGGCATTGAGATAGAGCTAGAGCGTGCAGGCCGGGTCGGAGACCACCACACCTCACCTCCCCCTGATACCCTATCCGCAACTAACCCACTAGGATAGAAACAATACGTAAGTAGACCCTATCCCAACATAACTCCCTACGGCATAGAGATAGAGCTAAAGCATCGTGGACAAGCCAGCGTCGACTCGGAATCCTCAGTACCACACAACGATGGCCGGGACAACATCAATATCGGAGACCACCGTACCACGATCTTCCCCTGATACCCCACCCGTACCAAGCATGTTAAGACAGAATACTACAAAAAGGTGCCAGTGTGAAGAGCGATCCCAGGCCCATGCCCCACTCCACACACCAACGAAAACAATCACATGCCTAACAATCACATCCTATGAATACATGAACAATAATAATAACTGAAAGTAAAGGATGGCATGTGAATATGCACAAACATCACATCATAGATATTCAATGATTAACAACGATTTACTGTCCATTAATTATTAGGTTTAGGTCAGATTCCCTTACCTGATGCTCGTTCGATCACTTGCTCCACGTCGCAAGATCCAAACGATATGTCACAAAGTCCTACAATATTATTAGGGTTTCATTGGAATATATCGTTTAGGGTTTCATGTTGGTCGGAAACCAACAGGGTTACAAATACCCTCACAGAGCTGACCGGTGGCATGTACCGGTCGCAGCTCTGTGGGAAAGACTGGCGACCGGTATGGTCAGCCGGTCCCCCACAGATAACCTCCCGAGAGGTAGCGGTCGCAACATACCGGTCGCACTATGTGCAACCGGTATAGTCGACCGGTATGTCTCCGGAAGACCATACATGGGTTCTTCAACTGCCGTCGATCATCCTCCATGGATTTTCAGGGTTTCTCATATCCATTCTAAGTCTAGGCTTGGAGTTAGAGTTATCCCCAACTCATTCAAGTCTCGTTTCGATGAATATCATCTCGAAACTCAAATCTAGGGTTTGACAGCAACTTAGGGTTATTGGCCAATTTAGGGTTTTAGATCAATACCTACTTTGCATGGTATTGATCCACCCACACAACTATCATAGGGTAAGAAGAGGGATTCAAACACTTACCGTTGACAGGCGTAGCGTGAGCTTCGTCAAACGGTAATGGCGGCACCTCCTTCTTCTTCCTAGCTCCTTCTCCTTTCCAAGCTCTTTCTCTTCTCTAGGGTTTGTGAGAGACAATGGAAAGGATTTGAGGGGGTTTAAGGGTGTATTTATAGGCTAGAAATAGGGTTTAGTAACCCTACTAGGATTAGGAAACTTCTAGGATTCGAAATCAGGAAAGCGGGACCCGCAGAGACTAATTTCCAAATTCCCGCACATAGCTGTGCAGGCCATACCGGTCGACCGGTACCATCATCCGGTACCATCGATCGGTATACCTAAAATCAGGTATAATTGGTCGACTTCGGTCTGATTTCGTACCTGTTTGTTATCCGCTTGCCCCGTCTGGCTCGGTGATGATCGGAAGACCTGTCACGACACAAAACCAAGGTTAGACCGGGTTTTCAGAGTGCGGGTCTTACAGATAGGGAGAGAGAAGTAGAGAGAAAGAGGGAGAGAAAGAGAAAAGAGAGAGAGAGAGAAAGAGAGGTTAAAAGATAAAGAGAGGTAGAAATAGAGAGAAACAGAGATTGAGAGAGAGAGATAGAGTGGGAGAAGTGGAGTGAGATATATGTAGAAAGAGAGTGAGATAGAGAGAGTGAAAGAGAAGTATAGAGAAAAGAGTTGAAAGGGAGAGAGAGATGAGAAGTAGAGAGAGAGGAAGAAAGAGAGAGAGGTATAAAGAGAGAAGTAGGAAGAGAGTGGTAGAGAGAGAGGGAGAGAGAGAGAGAGAGCGAGAGAAAGAGAAAGAGTATGAGAGAGAGAGAGTGATAGGGAGAAAAAAGTAGAAAGAGAGAGAAAAAGAGAGAAGTAGAGGGTGAGAAAGAAAAAGTAAAATAAAGATAGAGGGAAAGGGAGAGAAAAGTAAAAAGAGAGAGAAAGAAAAAGTGAGAGACAGAGAGAGGGAGACAAGTAGAAAGGGGGAGAGAAAAATAAGAGAGAAGTAGAAAGTGAAAGAGAGAGAGAGCGAGTGAGAGAGAGAGAGAGAGGGAGAGGGAGAGAGAGAGAGAAAAAAGTAGAGAGAAGTAGAGAGATAAGTAAAATGAGGGACTGAAGTAGAGATAGTGAGAAGTTGGGAGAGATAAGTAGAAAGGGAGAGAGAGAGAGAGAAGTAAAAAGTTAGAAGGAAAAAGAGTGAGAGAGTGGAGAGGGGAGAGAGAGAGAAGTAGAGAGAGGAACAGGGGGGAAGTTGATAAAGAGTGAGAGGGATAGAGAGAGGGGGTGAGAGAAATAGAAAGTGAGAGAGAGAATTATAGAGAGAGAAGTAGAAAGAGAGAGAGAGGGAGAAAGAGAAAAGTAGAGGGAGAGGGAGAGAAAGAAAGAGGCAGAGAGATAGAAGTAGAAAGAGAGAAAGAGAGAGATAATGAAAAAAGAGAGATAAGTAGAAATAGAGAGAGAAAGAAGTAGAAACTGAAAGAGTTAAGAGAGAGGAGAGAGAGAGAGGGACGTAAAAAGAAAGAGAGAGAGAGAGACAAAAGACAAGAGATAAGTACCTAGAGAGAAGTCGAGAGAGAGCGACGTGGAAAGAGAGAGAGAAAGAGAGGGAGTGTGAGAGAAAGAAATGTAGAGAGAGAGGGAGAGAAGTAGAAGGAGGGAGAATTTGATTCCCAGGTTGACACTGAAACGGGGGGGTGAATCAGTGACCACTAAAAATCTTCCCAACAATGAGAGGTCTGTCCTGACAGATTAAACAATGTTGCCTTGACCTGTCTGTCTATACTGTACGGTCTTGAGCTGACTAGTTCACATTTCTGTTCATTTACATATTCATGTAACACACCATGCCACATATCTACAGGTATCCATACCAGAGGCTTGGCCTACCTATTGTGTACACCCAGCCTGCAATCCACGCACTTCACATGCACAACAGAAATAGGCACATCGACATGACACACTATGTAACGTGATTCACCTATCACACACTATGATGGCTACTCCACGGGGCAATACCCTAACTAGGGTTTCGGATTATACCCAATACACTACTTTGATAGTGTTCTACTGCTACAACTAGGTACTATACCACCAATGTAATCCAAGCTGTAACTTGGAATACTGGGCAACTACCCTCAATCCTGTCAAGCCCCCACTTGACAGATTACAATGATATTAATATTGAATGTTTACAAACCCTTCCCCAACATCATATGTCTCACAACATAAGGTTTGTGTGCGTGATTACCTTCCCAGCGTGATCCCGGCATGTGTGAACCACACCAGGTAAGCTTTTCGAGCTCTCCAATGGTGGTGGGTGCTCTTAACATACTCTCACTACCTCAGTCAAGCTTCAGTCAGCCATTAATGGTGAACGGAGGTAAGTGGAATGATCTTCTACCTTCTAAGGAGCTTCAAAATAAAATTTTCTTCTGAAATCTGCCCCCTTTTCTCTCTTGAACTCACTTTTCTTGTTGTAGATCGGTTCAGCTCGAAGAGAGAAGTCTGTGGGCTTTTGAATGGCCTCAATAGGAGATCGAATGGCCAAGATATGGCCATCTAAAGTCCAGCCGATCAGATTATTCCAAATAGCATTTTCAGTCTTGATTTGGTGCGCCGCAATACACATTAGCGCCGCCGCCTCAGTTGTTCCGTACGACGTTGTCTAGTTCTGATTGGCGGATCGGAGAATCTAGTTAATAGCCGTCGGATGAGTAAGGTAAATGTGGGAATTCATATGGCCCTTACGATTGGCTTCATCACGTTAGGCGTGATCGAAAGACTTCGTAGCCGCTGGATTAGCATCAAGTGTCGTAGGCTTACCACACGGGCACCATAGCGAATCATAAATCCATATCCATTCGTTGCAACGCACCATTATAAGGTGCTTCCGACCAATCCGAAAGCTCGTGATAGCATCTTGGCACAGATCCCGCTACACGTAGGATCCCACCTTTTTAAAGTTCGTCGGATCTGAATCTTGATGAGGTGGCTTGATCTGAGCCGTTGAGGTGGAATTTGCCACTTTTTCTTCGACCAAAATACCCCTCAACAAAGTGTGGTATTGCCCTGTAAATCCAAATTTTTCCAGTAGGGTCTTGAGTCGGCATTTCTTTGTAGAATTTCGTCAAACACCTGATCCGCATGCTAGGCAAGCCTTGCGTAGGCTTGCAAGGCGCGCGTGGGTGCTGCTGCTGTCCTGCTGACTTGCAGCATAGCTGTGCGCATGGCATGCTACTGTGCTAAGCTGCTAGGCAGAGCATGGCCTACTGGCCTGGTGCCGCGACGACTGGCCTCGGCTGCAGCTACTAGCCTGGGCTGGCTGCCACTTGTAAGCACCCCATTTTTGCCATCCCAGCTAAACAAAGCCCTGCGGGCGTGTGGACAATAAAAGGAGAAAGATGATCGAAAGTTTGGATTTTTGACTGCGAATTTGAGGAAGTTTTCAATGGGTCTGTGAATTTGAGGAAGTTTTCAATGGGTCCACAGCAAGGTCATGGGTTATAATTTTGTATGGATGCATAGGTCATAGAATTATCTCCGAAATGAGACCAGAATTGCTCAATTCTGATATCAAATGAAGAAGATATGACCATTTTAGTCGGATGATACATATAAGGGAGGTTTATGAAGTTATTATAAATAATCCCAGGGGCCTTCGTGCAAATTATCCTAAGTCGGATCGTTTGAATTTCAAATCATCATATCTTAATCATCCGACATCGGATTCAGATGATCCCAAGACCATTATTCTTCATTCATGATGTTCTACAAAATGGACGTAAAAAATCCCAGGTAGAGGTCACCAGTGGGTCCCATGCAAGCTTGCATGCAAAATTATCGTCAGAACTTCAAAGTTGCATATCTTTTCCGTTCTACATCGGATTCAGGTGATTCCAGTTCCTATATTCCTCATTTTCAATGTTCTACAAAATGAACGCAAAAAATTTGGAATAGAGGCCATCGAAAAATTCCATGCGGGGGTGACAGCGGAAATGACCCATGAAATGACAAGGAGAGAAAACCCAGTTAATTCCAATCAATCCAGTCAACTCAGTTCAAGCCAATTTTGGTCCAACCTAGCTCAACCCATATCAGTTTAACTCAGTCAACCTAAGTCAGTCTCAACCCGTTTCGAACCAGTTCATTCATGTGCATAGTATTTATATATATTATATATATTATATATATATATATATATATATATATATATATATATATATATATATATATATATATATATATGTATGTATATTATAAAATATATGTGTATATATGTATATAATATATATTATTATATGTAAATGATAATCCAAAAGATTTTGAGAAGAAAAATGAAAGAGGGGAGAGAGAAAATGTGAAAGAGAAGGGGATTTAGGGTTTTGAGATAATCTAAAAGATCTTGGAGAAGAAAAAGGAAAGAGGAGAGAGACGAGACGTGAAAGAGAAGGAGGCTTTAGGGTTGAGATGAAATCTAAAAGATCTTGGAGAAGAAAAAGGAAAGAGGAGAGAGAGGAGACGTGAAAGAGAAGGAGGCTTTAGGGTTGAGATGAAATCTAAAAGATCTTGGAGAAGAAAAAGGAAAGAGGAGAGAGAGAGACGTGAAAGAGAAGGAGGCTTTAGGGTTGAGATGAAATCTAAAAGATCTTGGAGAAGAAAAAGGAAAGAGGAGAGAGGTAGACGTGAAAGAGAAGGGGTTTTCTAGAAGAAGAATGAGAAAAAGGAAAGAAAGGAAGAAGAAAAAATGTGAGAGAGGAAGAAAAGAAAGGAAAGAAGAAAAAATGGAGAGAAAAAAAGATTTTCTAGAAAAAAGAAGAAAAGGAAAGAAGGATCTTCTAGAAAATGAGTGAAAAATTATAAATAGGAGAGAGGAGGGATCCTTTTCCAGACCAGAGAGAGAGGGGAACGTGGGTGAGAGAGAGAAACGTGAGTGAGAGAGAGAAAACGTGAGAGAGGAAGAAAGAAAGAGAGAGAAAAGAGAAAAGAAAGAAAAGAGAAGAAGAAAAGAGAGAAAGAGAAGAGAGAAAGAAGCAGAAGAGAGGAGAAGGAGGATTCACATTCAAAGGGGATTGATACAACCCCCAATCACCCTTCATCAACGGTTTCGCTCGATTTGAGCCCAAGGTTAGTACTCTAAACAAATTTAGAGGTCGTTATAATGCTTGAATGCCAATTTTGCTTGAAAAAGGCTAATTTTCATGAAATCTCAATCATGAATGCTCTATTACATGCTTGTTAATGTTAGGATGCCTATGTCTAACATTTTTCATGAATGATAATTTGTCTAAGCTATTCAATGATGAATTTTTGATTGATATACAATGATGTTTGATGTTTTTTTGTAAATTTCATAAAGTGATTTTCTGATCTGAAAATTCCAGATTTAGGGTTCAAACTTAGGACGTACATCATATGTATTTTTTCTAAGATTTTGAAGCCCAAAACTTTATGGGAGTCTCTCTGATATGATAGAAGACTACCCTAAAAATTTCGTTCCATTTGAAATTGGGGAAATATATCAAAAAATTTGTCTTTGACATTGCTATTTTTCTCGGATGTAATGCAATCCTCCATCGGAAAGTCTCTAGACAAAGGCCTTATGGCCATAATCAGAAAATACACTTAACATGAACTTTTTAGACATGAAAGTCTTATAAAAAATGGCACTGGTTTCATATTTTTTCCATTTTTCATTGAATTGATATCAATTTTTAAGTGCATAGAGCTTTGATTTCAGATCTGTCATGATGTGCTGATTTGCATGATTGAAAAGAGTCATTTTTCATAAAGAAAATATACTGTTTTAACTTGTTTTTCTTAATGAAATTTTAGATCAGATAGTTATCTACATAGACATATGTCTGTATTTAATTTTCATTAAGAATAGAATTTTATTTGGAATTTATGGTGCAACTGGTCAAAAATCTGGAACAGACCTGACCAGTGTATTTTCCTGTACTTGGGGAATGTTTTCGACCTGCCTATGGTCTCTTTTAGGAATAGCTTTCTTGAGACAAAATGTTGGCCTCTGAGTCTTCTTTCCAGGGATATCTTTTAAGAATTTTTTGAGTCACTACAGTGCCCTATGTGCCCATTTTGGTCCAGCCTGACAAAGCTGTCATCTTGCTGCGTGTTCCATCATGTTTTGATTGATTCTCATATGCTTTGGTTGTTTCACACATGCCATATTTGATACTATATTTGTTCACATGCTATGTTCGGATGCTCGTATGCATGCACTACTATAATTGGAATGGTCACACTGCCATAATTGGAATTGTCACACTGCCATGATTGGAATGCTACACATGCTTATTGCCATATTTGTCTGCTACACTTGCTCAAATGCTATATTGGATGATTACTGTCATGTTTGGATGCACACTGTTATATTTGGAATACTACCACTGATATAGTTGGAATATTTTTATTTGCCATATTTATCTTGGAAAGAGAAAAAATAAAAATAAAAAGCAATTAGGGCAAGATACACCCTGAAATAGAAAGAATTGAACAATTAGGGTAGAAAACCCTAAGATGGAAAGAAAACAATAATTAGGGAAAGTGAAACCCTAAAAATGGAAAGAATAATTAGGTCAAAATAAACCCTAGAATAAAGAGAATAATTAGGGTATGAAACCCTAAAAAATGAAAATCACAATGAAAAGGGATAGGAAACCCTAAAAACCTAAGAATGCAAACAATTAAAAATGGTAGGAATTTAGGTCTCATCCCTAGATCCTATTGACAAAAATAGAAAGAATTTGGTACACATCCCAAATAAAAATGGTAGGAATTTAGGTCTCATCCCTAGATCCTATTAACAAAAATAAAAAGAATTTGGTACACATCCCAAATAAAAATAGTAGGATTTTAGGTCTCATCCCTAGATCCTATTAACAAAAATAGAAAGAATTTGGTACACATCCCAAATAAAAATGGTAGGAATTTAGGTCTCATCCCTAGATCCTATTGACAAAAATGGAAGGAATTTGGTACACATTCCAAATCCGACTCTCACAAATTTCGAACTACGTCGTACCTGATTTCTAGGGCAAACCCTAGAATACGTAGGCAATTTGGGAATCCCAAATACGGCACAAAGCCACCCATCAACCATACATCCAGCATAAACTTCAACTTGAACAAAAAAAATCTAATTGAAGCACATGCATAAATCACTTCCATAATCTTTAATCACACAACCATTCGAACTATGTTTTTGGACTTGATTTCCAGGATTGGAATACGTAGGCAGTTTGAGATGTCTTACACATCTCAGATTCAGTCCAAGACCGAAGCATCTTTGGTTCGGTTCACTGTATAATATTGTACATTACATTTGCTTGTTTATTTATTTTAAAACATGATTGGTTGAACCCTAGGTTAGAATAACTTAGCAACTTGGTTTAGGACATCCCCATTGAACCCTAGTCATCCAGTTGACCAAGCACAGTCAAAATTAGAATTTAAGGAAAGTTTAGGAGGCCGATATTGATCGGGCGGTTTGGGTGCCTAATACCTTCCCATAACCGTACCCTGAATACTTACCCGATCTTTTGCAGACCAAAGAACCGATACATTGGGTCACGAGTCAATAGAAGTCTTACCTTAGGGTGAGGCTACATTTTTAGAGGTCCTAGACCTTAATTTAGGTGGCGACTCCAACAAAAAAAATCGATCTTCATCGATACGGGATACACATTTCCATCCCGAAGAGGATCACGTCGATTTTCCATTGTCCTCACACCACTCTGCCTGGCCACCTTAGGTGGGACCCACCTGGTCCCCACCCACTCTCTCTCCTCTTTCTCTCTCCTTATCTTCTCTCTCTTCCTTCCCTCTCCTCTTTCTCTCTCTTCTTTCTAATTTTTATTCTCTTTCTTCTGTTGGTCTCTCTCATCAACTGTTGTCAGTGTACCAACCCAGTCACTATGTCTGTCAGTGGGACTTTATTGGGACCCATAGACACTCTCCCTCCTCTTTCTTTCTCTACTTTGTCTCTCTACTTTATATGTCTTCTTTCACTGAACTGTAAACACTGTGAACTGGAAACTGGCTTCCAAGTAAGCTTCTGACTGTCCAACCATGCCTGCTAACTGTCAACTCTGCCTACTGACTGGATACATTCCTGCTGACATTCTCTCTCCTCTATATCACTCTATCAATTGTCTATAGGTTGCCAAGGTTTCCAACAATGACAACACATACAAAGTTGCTTTCAACAGCTCAACTTAGCCAAGGTTCCAACAATCACCTCCTTCGGAATTGTTGGCAACCTACATGATATCTCCACATGATATCAAGCACTCTCTCCCCCTTTGTCAACAAGTATAAAGGGAAAAACGATGCTCCCCCTTCATCACTTCTCCCCCTACATCAGAACTCCCTTTGCATAGACTCACCTATAGGAGTGCCTACCGCATCTTTCTAATCCTATCGATGAACAATGATGCTATGCAAACACCAACTCCCCCTACTTTTGTGCCATCTCCAGTGTATTAAGAGCCAAAACTCCTAACTTGACTTTGAGAGTTACTCAACTGAGTTCTTTGGGAAGGTCTTTGTGAAGACATCTACCACTTGATCACAAATGACTGTAGCTGCTATGTACTCTGCTCCTGCTTTGCTGGGCCACAAAACTTTCCCAAAAACAGAATGCACCAACACTAGTGCCCTTTTTGTCATCAACACACTTGGCTAAACACACAACTAGTAGACTATCAGTTTTATGAAAGAACATATAGGTTGTCCTGTGTTCTTGTCCCTTGTGCCATAACTTTCCCTTTTTCAACATCTTTCACCACAAAACAATCCTTGGTGAAGGTTATTTCATTGCCTTGATCACAAACTTGACTCACACTCAAGGGATTGTGTTTCAGGCCATTGACAAGCAAAACTTTCTGGGATTTTTAAATCTGCACTGTAAATGTTGACAATTCCTTTTCCTTTGATACTTGCACCATCATTGTTTCCAAATCTAACTAATCCACCTTCTTCAGTATTCAGACTTGAAAAAATCTCTCTATCCCCTGTCAGGTGAGTGGAGCACCCACTGTCCAAGTTCCATGGTGTAGGTCTACTTTTGGCCTTATGAGTTGTCTGCAAAATGAGAGATTTGTTGCCCTTATTCTTGCTCTTCTCAACCCACACTGCTTTTTCTTTCACTGTGATGGATTTTCTTGCCTTTTCTTTCACAACTCTTTCTTCTCTTTGAGCTGGTCTTCTAGGAGTATTTCTTCTAATATTCCCTTTTGGTTGCCTTTGAGATGGAAGCAGTGTCTGACAATTTCTGGCAATGTGACCAAATCTCTGACACCTGAAGCATTCTATCTTGTGTTCTGCCAAAGAAGCAAATCTATTTCTGCTTGTGAATACTGGTTGTCTAACTTGTATTCTACATATTGCAATTTTGTGTCCGTACCCTTCTCAGCCATAACAGTACCCACTGAAGCTCTCTCTTTGCCTGAGATTTTTTCTTTGCTTCCTCTGCCTATGCTGGTTAACTGTATTAATGCCATCTCTGCCTGTCCTGTTCTCAAATTATTTCTCAACATGTGACCTCATCTGTTTTGCTTTGACAAACGTAATGGGGTTCTCAACAGACCCTTTACCTTTAGTTTTTTCTGTCCTCTGCTTCTCATAACCAAGTCCAGACTTGATGTGAGATGACCTCTGGTAGCTTAGAATCTCATCCAGAATATTCTCCTCTTCCGTTTGTGAGCAGTCATCCTCAACCTCTTGATTTGTTACTGTCTTCTCCTTTGATTTTAGGATAGTTACTGATGGAGATGATGTTGTTGCTTCCATGTAACTTCTGTTCTCCCTTTCAGAGCATGCAAGCTCAATTTCTAGTCTCAGAATCTCTTCCTCAAGCTTTGCACATTCATCTGATTTTAGGGACAACTCACTATTCAGATCATTTGCTATCTTCTTTGATTCTTCAGTGTTCACTTTCAGTTGACTGATCAGCTCAGTTGCTTCATTATATTGATCATTCAAATTATTGTTCTTTTTCCTCTCTGTTTTGAGTTCTGTAAGTGCGAAAAATAACTCAGCCTCAAGATCAAGCTCTTCTTCAACTCCATCTTTCTTTTTAGATTTTTTCTTCTTCCCCTGAAGCACATCAAGAAGGACCAAGAAGAGGGCCTCATCATCATCATCCTCTGTTGATTCATCTGAGGAATATTTGTTCTTCTTTGTAAGTAGACTTCTCTTCTTGGGCCCAAATTTTTTATTTCCTTTCTGGTCTTGACTCTCATTGATATCTTCATCATCTGAGTCATAAACTCTTCCTTTCTTTGGACACTTGGATGCAAAATATCCTATGCCTCCACAGTTGAAGCATGTCAATGTTGACTTGCCTTTATATTTTTCACTTTTCTTTTTAAGTCTTCGGGTAAGATAGGCAATCAACTCATCATCTGAGTCATCAGATTCACTAACCTCTTTTGCTTTTGACTTCTCACTGGGTCCTTTGATTTTTAATTTTCTCATGGCTTTAAAAGCTTCTTCTTTCTATACTGGCTTTGGTTCAGTCATCCTCATTTCATATGTGGTCAAGATGCCATGTAGGTCATCAGTGGTCAAGCTATCCAAGGTATATAGTTCTTCAAGTGCAAACACCTTTTCATTGTACAACTTGGGTAGAGTTCTTAAATCTTCTTGACAACATGTATCTCCTTCATCTCTTCACCCAATGCTCTGATTGCATTGGTGATGCCAGTCACCCTATTGAGATAGAACTCAATGGTCTCTTCTTTAGGCATTTTTAGACTCTCAAACTGAGATCTCAAAATTTGCAACTTGGCCTCTTTTATCTTCTTGTCTCCCTCATGTATACTTTTCAGCTTGTCCAAAATTTCTTTGGAAGTTGGACAACTGATTACTCTGGTGAGCTCATTGCTCACAAGTGATCCTAGAAGAGCTGTATCTACCTTGGCTTCATTTTCCCTTTTCTTCATCTCCACTGCATCGGTGATGTCTTCTGTGGTGTGCTTGTAGCCATTCTTCACTGCTAACCATACACCATAGCCTTGATCTATCAAATATGCTTCCATTCTAACTTTCCACACACTGTAGTTTGACGCATCAAATATGAGAATCCTTCCATTCTTGCGGTGATCTTCACTGGATGCCATTTCTACTGCCTCTCACTTTTGCCTGTACCCGAAGCTGTTAGTCTTCCTCCTTAGGGAACTCAGCTCTGATACCAATTGTGATTACCAGGTTGACACTTAGAGGGGGGTGAATCAGTGACCACTAAAAATCTTCCCAAGAATGAGAGGTCAGTCCTGACTAATTAAACAATGCTGCCTTGAGCTGTCTGTCTATACTGTGCTCCCTTGAGCTGACTAGTTCACATATCTGTTCATTTACACATTTCGTGTAAAACACCATGCCACATACCTACAGGTATCCATACCAGAGGCTTGGCCTACCTAGTGCGTACACCCAGACCTGCAATCCACGCACTACACATGCACAACAGAAATAGGCACGTCCACATGACACACTATGTAACGTGGTGCACCTATCAGACACTATGATGGCTACTCCACGGGGAAATACCCTAAACTAGGGTTTCGTATTATACCCAATACGCTACTTTGATAGTGTTCTGATGCTACAACAACTAGGTGCTATACCACCAATGTAATCAAAGCTGTAACTTGGAATACTGGGCAACTACCCTTAATCCTGTCAAGCCCCAACTTGACAGGTTACAATGATATTAATATTGAATGTTTACAAACCCTTCCCCAACATCATATGTCTCACAACATAAGGTTTGTGTGCGTGATTGCCTTCCCAGCATGATCACGGCATGTGTGAAGCTCACCAGATAAGCTTCTCAAGCTCTCCAATGGTGGTGGGTGCTCTTAAAATACTCTCACTGCCTCAGTCAAGCTTCAGTCAGCCATTAATGGCGAATGGAGGTAAGTGGAATTATCTTATACCTTCTAAGGAGTTTCAAAATACTTTTTCTTCTGAAATTTGCCCCTTTTTCTCTCTTGAACTCAATTTTCTTGTTGCTGATCGATTCAGCTCGAAGAGACAATTCTGTGGGCTTTTGAATCGCCTCAATCGGAGATCGGACAGCCAAGATATGGCCATCCAAAGTCCAGCCGATCAGATTATTCCAAATAGCATCTTCAGTCTTGATTTGGTGCGCCGCGACACACATTAGCGCCACCGCCTTTATCGTACCATATGACGTTGTCGAGTTCTGATTGGCGGATCAGAGAATCTAGCTTAATAGGCCTCGGATGAGTTAGGTAAATGCGGGATTTCATACGGGCCTTACGATCGGCTTCATCATGTCATGCGCGATCGAAAGACTTCGTAGCTGCTGGATTAGCATCAAGTGTCGTAGGTGTACCACACGGGTGCCATAGCGAATCATAAATCCATATCCATTCGTTGCAACACACCATTATAAGGTGTTTCCGACCAATCCGAAAGCTCGCGATAGCATCTTGGCGCGGATCCAGAAACACATAGGATCCCGCCTTTTCGACGTCCGTCGGATCTGAATCTTGATGACGTGACTTGATCTGAGCCGTTGAGGTGGAATTTACCACTTTTTCTTTGACCAAAATACCCCTCAACAAAGTGTGGTATTGCCCTGTAAATCCAAAATTTTCCAGTAGGGTCTGGAGTCGGCCTTTCTTTAGGGAATTTCGTCAAACACCTAATCCGCATGCTGGGCAAGCCTTGCGGAGGCTTGCGAGGCGCGCGTGGGTGCTGTTGCTGTCCTGCTGACTTGCGGCATAGCTGTACGCAGAGCCTTGCTGCTGTAAGCATGGCATGTTGCTGTGTTGAGCTGCTGGGCAGAGCATGGCCTGCTGGCCTAGTGCCACGACGACTGGCCTCGGCTGCAGCTACTGGCCTCGGCTGGCTGCCAATCTGCCTGGCCACCTCAGGTGGGACCCACCTGGTCCCCACCCACTCTCTCTCCTCTTTCTCTCCTCATCTTTTCTCTTTTTTTCTCTCTCCTCTTTCTCTCTCTTCTTTCTAGTCCTTATTCTCTTTCTTCTATTGGTCTCTCTCATCAACTGTTGTCAATGTACCAACCCAGTCACCATGTCTATTAGTGGAACTTCAGTGGGACCCACAGATACTCTCTCTCCTCTTTCTTTCTCTATTTTGTCTCTCTGCTTTATATGTCTTCTTTCACTAAACTGTAAGCATTTTGAACTAGGAACTGGCTTCCATGTAAGCTTCTGACTGTCTAACCATACCTGCTGACTGTCCACTCTGCATTCTGACTGGATAGATTTTCTGCTGACATTCTCTCTCCTCCATATCACTCTGTCAACTATCTATAGGTTGCCAAGGTTGCCAACAATGACAACACATACAAAGTTGCTTTCAACAACTCAACTTGGCCAAGGTTCCAACAGAGAAAAAGGGAGAAAGATGGAGAGAGAGTATGTGATTGAGAGAAGTAGAAAGAGAGAGAGAGAAAAATAGAGTGTGATAGAAGTAGAGAGAGATTGTGATTGAGAGAAGTAAAAAGAGAAGAAGTAAAGAGAGAGTATAAAGAGAGAGAGAAGTAAAAAGAGAGAGAGAAAAAGAGAGAAGGGGAAGAAGAGAGAGAGAGAGAGGGGGAGGGAGACAAAAAAGTAGAAAGAGAGAGAGAAGTAGAAAGGGAGAGAGAGAGTGAGAGAGAGAGAGAGAGAGGGAGAGGGTATAAAATAGTGAGAGAGAGGGAGAGAACTTGAAATAGCGGGAGAGAGACAGAGAAAGAGAGAGAGAAGTAAAAAAGAGAGAGAAAGCGAGAGAGAGAGAGAGAGAGAGAGAGAAAAGTAAAAAGAGAGAGAGACATGGAGAGAGAGAGAGAGAGAAGAAGTATAGAGAATATGGAAGTGAGAGTGAGAAGTTGAAAAAGAAAAGGGAGAGTGAGAGAGAGAGGGCAAGATAGAGTGATAGAAAGGGAGGGAAAGGGATAGAGAGAAGTAGAAAGAAAGAGTGAGAGGGAGAAGTAACAAGAGTGAGAGAGAGAGAAAGAGATGGAATAAGAGATAGAGACATGTAAAAATAGAGAGAGAAAAAGAGAAGTAAAAAGTGAAAGAGAGAAATAGAGAGAGAAGGAGAAAGAGAGAGAGAGAAGAAAAGAGGAAGAGAGACAGAGAGAGATAAAGAGAAAGAGAGTGAGAAAGCGAGCAAGAGAGAGAAGTAAAAAGAGAAAAAGAAGTAAAAAGATAGAGAGAGAAGTTGTGGGAGAGAAGTAGAATGAGTGAGAGAATGGTAGAGGGAGAGAGAGAGAGAAAGAGGGAGAGATGTAAAAAGAGAGAAATAGAGAGACAAAGAGAGAGAGAGAAAGAGGGAGACGTAGAGAGAGAGTGTGAATGAGAGAAGTAGAAAGAGAGGGAGAGATGTAAAGTGAGAAAGAGAGACAGAAAAGTAGAAAGAGAGGCAGAGAGTAAAGTATAGAGAGGGTAGTAAAATGGGAGAGAGAGAGAGAGAGATAGAGAGAGAGAGACGGAGAGAGATAGAGAGAGAGAGAGAGAGAAAGGGGGAGATAAGAAGTAGAGGGTGAGAAGTAGAAAGAGAGAGCGATAAAGAGAGAGAAGTATAGAGAGGAAAGTAGAAAGACAAGGGGAAAGTAAAAGAGAGAAAGAGTGAGAGAGGGAGAGTGAGTGAGAGGGAAAGTGAGAAGGGAAAGAGTGGTAGAGAATTAAAAGGAAAGAGAGAATGAGAAAAAGAGAGAGAGAAAGACAAGTAGAAAGAGGGGAATAAAATGAAGAGAGAGGATGTAGAAAGTCAGAGAGAGAAAGAGAGAGAAAGAGAGAGAAGGAGAGAAAGAGAGAGTGAACAAGAGAGAAGAAAAGAGAGGGAAAGAGAAGTAAAAATGAAGGGGGAGAAGTAGAAAGACAAAGAAATAAAAAGATAGAGAGAGATAAGTTCAGGGAGAGAAGTTGAAAGAAAGTGACAAAGAGATAGAGGGGCATAAAGAATAAGAAAGAGAGAGAGAGAGGGATAAAGTAGGTAGGGAGAGATAAGAGAAGTAAAGTGAGAGAGAGAGCGAAAAAGATATAAAGAGTAGTAGAATGTTAAAGAGAGAGAGAGAACTAGAGAGTGATGTAGAAAGGGAGATAGAGATAGAGAGAGAAGTAGAGAGAAAGAGGGAGAGAAAGAGAAAAGAGAGAGAGAGAGAAGGAGAGGTTAAAAGATAAAGAGAGGTTAAAAGATAAAGAGAGGTAGAAATAGAGAGATACAGAGAGAGAGAAAGGTAGAGTGGGAGACGTGGAGAGAGATAGATGTTGAAAGAGAGTGAGATGGAGAGAGTGAGAGAGAAGTATAGGGAGAAGAGTGAAAAGGGAGAGAGAGATGAGAAGTTGGGAGAGAGAGAGGTATAAAGAGAGAAGTAGGATGAGAGTGGTAGTGAGAGACCGAGAGAGAGATAGCGAGAGAAAGAGAAAGACTATGAGAGAGGGAGAGAGATAGGGAGAAAGAAGTAGAATAGAGAGAGAGAGAAAAAAAAAGAGAGGCAGAGGGGGAAAAAGAAAATGTGAAATAAAGAGAGTGAGGGAAAGAGAGAGAAAAGTAAAAAGAGAGAGAAAGAGAAAGTTAGAGACAGAGAGAGGGAGACAAGTAGAAAGGGGGAGAGAGAAATGGGAGAGAAGTAGAAAGTGAAAAAGAGAGAGAGAGTTAGTGAGAGAGAGAGAAAAGTAATGAGAAAGAGAGAGAGAAGTAGCGAGAGATAAGTAAAATGAGGGACTGAAGTAGAGATAGAGAGAAGTTAGGAGAGATAAGTAGAAAGGGAGAGAGAGAGGGAGAGAAGTAAAAAGTGGGAAGGAAAAAGGGAGAGAGAGTGGAGAGAGAGAGAGAGAGAGAGAGAGAAGTAGAGAGAGGAATAGGGGGAGAAGTTGAGAAAGAGTGAGAGGGATAGAGAGAGGGAGTGAGAGAAATAGAAAGTGAGAGAGAGAATTATAAAGAGAGATGTAGAAAGAGAGAGAGATAGAAAGAGAAAAGTAGAGAGAGAGTAAAAAAGAGATAGACAGAGTGATAGAAGTAGAAAGAGAGAAAGAGAGAGAGAGATAAAGAAAAAAGAAAGATAAGTAGAAACAGAGAGAGAAAGAAGTAGAAATTGAAAGAGGGAAGTGAGAGGAGAGAGAGAGGAAGGTAAAAAGAAAGAGAGAGACAAAAGACAAGAGATAAGTAGATATAGAGAAGTTGAGAGAGAGAGAGAAGTGGAAAGAGAGAGAGAAAGAGAGAGAGAAAGGGAGGGAGTGTGAGAGAGAGAAAAGTAAGAGAGAGGGATAGAAGTAGAAGGGGAGAGAAAAAGGGAGAAAGATGGAGAGAGAGACGTAGAGGGAGTGTGTGATTGTGAGAAGTAGAAAGAGAGAGAGAGAGACGAATGGAGTGTGAGAGAAGTAGCGAGAGATTGTGATTGAGAGAAGTAGAAAGAGAAGAAGTAGAGAGAGAGTATGAAGAGAGAGAGAAGTAGAAAGGGAGAGAGAGAGAGCGAGAGAGAGAGAAAGAGAGAGAGAGAGAGAAAGAGAGAAGGGGAAGAAGAGAGAAAGAGAGAGAGGTAGGGGGAGAGAGACAAAAAAGTAGAATGATAGAGAGAAGTAGAAAGGGGGAGAGAGAAAGTGAGAGAGAGAGAGAGAGAGAAAGGGAGAGGGTGTGAAATAGTGAGAGAGAGGGAGAGAACTTAAAATAGAGGGAGAGAGACAGAGAAACAGAGAGAGAAGTAAAAAGAGAGAGAAAGCGAGAGAGAGAGAGAGAAGTAAAAAGAGAGAGAGACAGGGAGTGAGAGAGAAGATGTATGGAGATAAAGGAAGTGAGAGTGGGAAGTTGAAAAAGAAAAGCAAGAGAGAGAGAGCAAGAGAGAGTGAGAGAAAGGTAGGGAATGGGAGAGAGAGAAGTAAAAAGAAAGAGTGAGGGGGAGAGAAGAGAGAGAGAGGGAAAATTAAAGAGAGAAAGAAAGCGAGTGACGAAAAGTAAAAATAGAGAGGGAAAGAGAGAAGGAGAGGAAAGGAGAAAGAGAGAGAGAAGTAGAATGGGAAAGAGCGAGAGAGAGATAGAGAAAGGGAGAGAAGTAGAAAGGGAGAAAGTGAGAGAGAGAATGATAAAGAAGTTGTGAGAGAGAGAAAATGAGAAAAAGAGAGCGAAAATGAAAAAAAGGGAGAGAGAGAGAAGTAGAAAGAGAGTAAAAAAGAGGTGTAAAGTAGAAAGTAAAAGGGAGAGAGAGTGAGAAAGAGAGAAATCGAGAGAGGGAGAGAACTAAAAAGAGAGAAGTAAAAAGTGGGATGGATAAGTAGAGAGAGAAGTAAAAAGATAGCAAGAGGGTGATAGAGATGTAGAAGGAGAGAAAAAGCGATAGAGAGAGAAGTAGAATGATAGAGAGAGAGGGCAGGAGAAAAGTGGAAAGAGAGAGTGGGAGAGAGAGTGATAGAGAAAGAGTGAGATGTAGAGAGAGAGTGCGAGTGAGAGAAGTGGAAAGAAAGAGTGATAAAGAAGGAGAGAGAGAGAGATGTAAAGGCAGAATTTAAAGAGAGAGAGATAGAAAGGGAGAGAGAAGAAGAAGAGAGAGAAAGAGAGAGAGAGAGTGGGGAAGATAGAGAGAGAAGTAGATGGAGAGAGATAGGTAGAGAAGGAGAGAGAAGTAGATAATGACAGAGAAGTAGGAGTGAGAGAGAGACGAAGAGACAAAGAGAGAAGAGAGAAAGGGAGAGAAAGAGATAAGTAAAAAGGGAGAGAGGGATGTAAAAAGAGTGAAAGAGGGTGAGACAGAGTGAGAGAGAGAGGGAGAGAGATAGGTAGAGACGTAAAGAGAGAGAGTGGAAAAAAAAGTTTGGGAGAAAAGTGGAAAGGGAGGGAGAGAGATAGAGAAAGAGAGAGAGAAGTGGAAGAGAAAGAGAGCGAGGGAGGGAGAGAAGAAGAAAGCGAGAGAGAGAGAGAGTAGAAAGAGAGAGAGATAATAGAGGGAGGGAGATAAAGTAGATAGAGATAGAGATAGAGATAGAAGCAGAAAGAGAGAGAGATAGAGAGGGAGAGAGAAGGAGGAAGAGAGAGAAAGGGAGAGAATAAGAGAAGTAGAAAGAGTGAGAGGGAGAAAAATGGAAAGCGGGAGTGAGAGTGAATGAGAGAGAAGTCAAAAGAGGAAGAGAGAGAGAAAAGTAGAAAGAAAGAGAGAAGTAGTAAGACAATGAGAGAGAGAGGGAGAGAGAAAGACAGAAGTGGAGGGAGAGAGATATTGAAAGAAAGAGAGACAGGGAGAAAGAGAAGTATAGAGAGAGGATTATAAAGAGAGAGAGAGAGTTGAGAAGTAGCGAGAGAGAAGTGAAAGGGGAGAGGGAGATAAAGAGAGAGAGAGAGTAAAGTATAGAGAGTGAGAGAAAGAGAGAGATGGGAACTAGAGAGAGAAAATTTGATAGGGCA
Source organism: Protea cynaroides (assembly GCA_028583415.1). Lineage (NCBI taxonomy): Eukaryota > Viridiplantae > Streptophyta > Magnoliopsida > Proteales > Proteaceae > Protea > Protea cynaroides. Next base: position 80,218,835 of record CM053272.1, on the reverse strand, counting down.
AACTATAGAGAGAGAAGTAGAAAGGGAGAGAGAGAAAAGAGAGAGAGAGAGAGAGAGGGAAGGAGAGAGATAGAGAGAGAAGTAAAGAGGGAGAGAGATGGAGAGTGAAAGAGTGAAAGAGAGAGAGAGAGAAAGAGAGAGAGAAAAAGAGAAAGAAAAAGACGGAGGGTGAGAGAGGGGAAAGGAGAGATAAATAGAAAGAAAGAGATAGAGAAAGAGGAAAAGGGAGAGAGACAAGTATAAAGGGAGAGAGAGAGACAAGAGAAAAGTAGAAAGTGAAAGAGAGAGAGAAAGAGAGAGAGAAGTAAAAAGGGAGTTAGAGAGACAATGAGAGAGAAAAGTAGAGAGGAGGAGATAGAGAGAGAGAAAAGTAGAAAGAGAGAGAGAAAACTAGAGAGAGAGAAGTAGAAAGAGAGAGAGTGAGTGAGAGAGAGAGAGAAAAGTAGTGAGGGAAAGAGAGAGAAGTATAAAAAGAGAGAGAGTGAGAGAGTGAGAGGGAGAGATTGAGATAGGGAGAGATAGAGAGAAAGAGAGAGAAGTGGAAAAATAAAAGTGGAAAGAGGGAGAGAGAGAGGGAGAAGTAAAAAAGTAAGTCAGAGACATAGAGAGGGAGAGAGAGATAGGGTAGTAAAGAGAAAGAGAGAGAAAGAGAGTGAGAGAGAGAAAAGTAAAGAGAGGGAAGTAGAGAATGATAATGAGAGGGAGAAAAAAAGGGAGTGAGAGAGATAGAAAGAGAAAGAAGAGAGGGTGAGAGAGGATTCAAAAGGGAGAGGAGAGAGAAAGGGAGAGAGATAGAGAAGTAAAGAGAGAAAGAGAGAAAGAGAGATAAGCAAAGAGAGAGAATTAGAAAGAGAGAAAGAGAGAGAGAGAGAGAAAGAGAGAGAAGTAGAAAGAGAAAGGGAAAGCGAAAGAGAGTGAGAGTGAGATAAAGAGATATTGAGAGATAAGTAAAGAAAGAGAGAGAGGGGGAGAGATGGAGAGAGGGAGAGTGAGAAGGGAAAGAGAGACAGAGAATTACAAGGAAAGAGAGAATGAGAAAAAGAGAGAGAGAAAGACAAGTAGAAAGAGGGAGAGAAAGTGAAAAGAAAGGGAGAGAGAGAAAGAGAGGTTAAAAAGAGAGAAAGGTAGAAATAGGGAGATACAGAGAGGGAGAGAAAGTGAGGGAGAAGTGGAGAGAGATAGATGTAGAAAGAGAGAGAGATGGAGAGAGTGAGAGAGACGTATAGGGAGAAGAGTGGAAAGGGAGAGAGGGAGATGAGAAGTAGAGAGAGAGAAAGAAAGAGGGAGAGACAGAGAGAGAGAAGTATAAAGAGTGAAGAAGAAAGAGAGAGGTAGAGAGAGAGAGAGAGCGAGAGAAAGAGTCAGAGTATGAGAGAGAGAGATAGGGAGAGAGAAGTAGAAAGGGAGAGAAAAAGAAAGAGGCAGAGGGAGAGAAAGAAAATGTGAAAGAAAGAGAGGGAGGGAAAGAGAGAGCGAGAGAGAGAGAGAAGAAAAAAGAGAGAAACAAGTAAAAAGATAGAGAGAGAAAAGTTATGGGAGAGAAGTAGAATGAGAGAGAGAATGAGAGAGAGAGAGAGAGAGTAGAGAGATAGAGGGAGAGAAGTAAATAGAGAGAGAAATAGAGAGACAAATAGAGAAAGGGAAAGAGGGAGACAAAGAGGGAGAGTGTGAATGAGAGAAGAAGAAATAGAGAGAGAAGTAAAGTGAGAAAGGGAGAGAAAAAAGTAGAAAGAGAGGGTGAGAGTAAAGTATAGAGGGTAGTAGAAATGGAGAGGGAGAGAGTGAGAGAAAGAAAGAGAAAGAGAGAAAGGGGGAGATAGGAAGTAGAGGGTGAGAAGTGGAATGAAAGAGCGATAGGGAGAAAAAAGGATAGAGAGAGAAGTAGAAAGAGAAAGGGAAAGCGAAAGAGAGAGAGAGAGTGAGATAGAGAGATATTGAGAGATAAGTAGAAGAAAGAGAGAGAGAGAGGGATAGTGAGAAGGGAAAGACAGATAGAGAATTAGAAGGAAAGAGATAATGAGAAAAAGATAGAGAAAGACAGGTAGAATGAGGGGAAGAGAATGAAGAGGGAGGAAGTAGAAAGTCTGAGAGAGAGAGAGAGACAGAAGAAAAGGGAGAGAGAGAAGTGAAAAGGAAGGGTGAGAAGTAAAAGGAGAGAGAAATAGAAAGATAGGGAAAGAGAAGTTGAGGGAGAGAAGTAGAAAGAAAGTGAGAAAGAGATAGAGGGGGAGAAAGAAGTAGAAAGTAAGAGAGAGAGAGAGAGAGAGAGAGAGAGAGAAGTAGAGAGTGGGAGAAAGAAAGAGAGAGAGAAAGAGAGAGAGAGAGAGAGAGAGAGACAGAGAAAGAGGGAGAAAATAGGAAGGTTGAGATAAGAGAAGTAAAGGGAGAGAGAGAGAGAGCGAAAAAGATATAGAGAGTGGTAGAAACATAAAGAGAGAGAGTTATAGAAAGGGAGAGAGAGATAGAGAGAGAAGTAGAGAGAAAGAGGGAGAGAAAGAGAAAAGGGAAAGAGAGAAAGAGAGGTTAAAAGAGAAAGAGAGGTAGAAATAGAGAGATATAGAGAGAGAGAGAGAGAGAAAGGGAGAAGAGGAGGGAGATAGATGTACAAAGAGTGAGAGATGGAGAGAGTGAGAGAGAAGTATAGAGAGAAGAGTGGAAAGGGAGATTGAGAGATGAGAAGAAGAGAGAGAGAGGTAGAAAGAGAGAGAGATAGAGAGAGTAGTATAAAGAGAGAAGTAGAAAGGGAGAGGTAGAGAGAGAGGGAGAGAAAGAGAAAGAGTATGAGAGAGAGAGATAGAGAGAGAAGTAGAAAGAGAGAGAGAAAAAAAGGGACTCGTAGGGAGAGAAAGAAAAAGTGAAAGAAGGAGAGTGAGGGAAAGAGAGAGAAGTAAAAAGAGAGAGAAGGAGAAAGTGATTGAGAGAGAGAGAGACAAGTAGAAAGGGGGAGAGAGAAATGAGAGAGAAGTAGAAAGTAAAAAAGAGAAAGAGAGAGAGAGCGAGTGAGAGAGAGAGAAAAGTAAAACGAAAGAGAGAGAGAAGTAGAGAGAGGAACTAAAATGAGAGACTAAAGTAGAGATAGAGAGAAGTTGGGAGAGTAAAGTAAAAAGAGAGAGAGAGGGAAGTAAAAAGTGGGAAGGAAGAAAAGAGAGAGTGGAGAGGGAGAGAGAGAGAGAGAAGTAGAGAGAGAAATAGGGAGAGAAGTTGTGAAAGAGTGAGAGGGATAGAGAGAGGAAGTGAGAGAAATAGAAAGTGAGAGTGAGAATTATAGATAAAGAAGTAGAAAGAGAGAGATAAAAAGAGAAAAGTAGAGAGAGGGAAAGAAAGAGAGAGAGAGAGATAGAAGTAGAAAGAGAGAAAGAGAGAGAGATAAAGAAAAAAGAGAGATAAGTAGAAATGGAGAGAGAAAGAAGTAGAAACTGAAGGAGAAAAGTGAGAGGAGAGAGAAAGAGAGAGAGAGAGAGAGAGAAAGAGAGAGGGAAGTAAAAAGAAAGAGAGAGACAAAAATGAGAGATAAGGAGATAGAGAGAGAAGTTGAGAGAGAGAGAGAAAAGTGAAAAGAGAGAGAGAAAGAGGGTGAGAAAGGGAGGGAGTGTGAGAGAGAGAAAAGTAGAGAGAGGGAGAGAAGTAGAAAGAGAGGGAGACGTAGAGAGAGTGCGATTGAGAGTAGTAGAAAGAGAGAAAGAGAGAGAAATAGAGTGTGAGAGAGGTAGAGAGAGATTGTGATTGAGAGAAGTAAAAAGAGAGGAAGTAGAGAGAGAGTGCGAAGAGAGAGAGAGAGAAGTAGAAAGAGAGAGAGAGAGAGACAGAGAAGAATATAGAGAAAGGGGGAAAGCAAATGAGAGAGAGAAGTAAAAAGATAGAGAGACAGGGAGAGAGAGATAACAAGAGAGAATGAGAGAAAGGGAGAGAGAGAAGTAGAAAGAAAGAGAGAGGTTGAAAAGAGAGAGAGAGAGAAAAAAAATTAGGGAGAGAAAGAAAAAGAGTGATAAACGTAAAAATTGAGAGAGAAAGAGAGAAGGAGAGGGAAGTAGAAAGAGAGAGAGAGAGAGAGAAGTAGAATGGGAAAGTGAGAAAAAGTGTGAGAGAGAGAGAGAGAAAGGGAGAGAAGTAGAAAGAGAGAGAGTAAGAGAGAGAAAGATAAAGAAGATGCGAGAGAGAGAAAATGAGAAAAAGAGAGCCAAATTGAGAAAAGGGAGAGAGAGAGAAGTAGAAAGAGAGAGAAAAAGAGGAGTGAAGTAGAAAGTTAAAGGGAGAGAGAGTGAGAGAGAGAGAGAGAGAGAGAGAGAGAGAGAGAGAGAGAACTAAAAAGAGAGAAGTAAAAAGTGCAAGAGATAAGTAGAGAGAGAAGAAAAAAGATAGCAAGAGGTAGAGAGAGATGTAGAAGGAGAGAAAAAGAGATAGAGAGAGATGTAGAATGACAGAGAGAGAGAGGGAAGGAGAGAAGTGGAAAGAGAGAGAGGGAGAGAGAGATAGAGATAGAGTAATATGTAGAGAGAGTGTGCGAGTGAAAGAAGTGGAAAGAAAGAGAGAAGAAGAGGAAGGGAGAGAGAGAAGTAAAGGGAGAATTTAAAGTGAGAGAGTATAAAGGGAGAAAGAAAGAGAAGAAGAAGAGAGAGAAAGAGAGAGAGGGGAAGAGAGAGAGAAGTAGATGGAGGGAGACAGGTAGAGAAAGAGAGAGAAGTAAAAAGTGACAGAGAAGTAGGAGAGAGAGAGAGATGGAGAGACAAAGAGAGAAGAGAGAAAGAGAGAGAGATAAGTAGACAGAGAGAGAGAGAGAGAAGTAAAAAGAGTAGGAGAGAGTGAGACAGAGAAAGGGAGGGAGAGAGATAGGGAGAGACGTAAAGAGAGAGAATGGGAAAGAAGTTTGGAGAAAAGTAGAAAGGGAGGGGGAGTGATAGAAAAAGAGAGAGAAGTAGAAGAGAAAGAGAGCGAGAGAGAGAGAGAAGAAGAAAGCGAGAGAGAGAGAGAGTAGAAAGTGAGAGACAGAGAAAGAGAGAGAGAGAGAGAGAGAGAACTAGAGAGAGTGGAAGAGAGAGAAAAGTAGACAAAGAAAATAGAGAGAGGGAGAGCAAGACAAAGAGAGAGGGAGAGAGAAATAGAAAGAGAGAAAAAGAGAGAGAATAGAGGGAGAGAGAGAAAGTAAAGACAGATAGAGATAGAGATTAGAATAGAAAGAGAGAGAGATAGAGAGGGAGAGAGAAGGAGGAAGAGAGAGAATGAGAGAATGAGAGAAGTAGAAAGAGAGAGAGGGGGAGAAAAATGGAAAGCGAGAGTGAGAGTGAAAGAGAAAGAAGTCAAAAGAGGGAGAGAGAGAGAGAGAAGTAGTAAGAAAGGGAGAAGTAGCAAGACAAAGAGAAAGAGAGGGAGAGAGAAAGAGAGAAGTAGAGAGAGAGAGAGATATAGAAAGAGAGATTGATAGATGGAGAGAGACACGAAGAGAGAGAGAGAAATTAAAGGAAAGAGATATAGAAAGAGAGATAAAGAGAGATTTTGAGAGAGAAGAGAATAGAGAGAGAGAGAAATAAACAGTGAAAAATAAAGAAACAGAGAGAGAAGGAGGGAGAGGAGAGAGTAAAGTCCAAAGAGAGAGAAGTAAGAAGAGAGAGATAGAAGAGAAGTATAAAGAGAGAGAGAGAGAGAGTGAAGTGGAATGGGAGAGAGAGATTGAGAGAGAGAACTGGGTGAGAAAGAGAGAGAGACAGAAAAAGAGAGAGAGAGAGAGAGAGAGAGAGAGAGAGGTTAAAAGATAAAGAGTGGTAGAAAGAGAAAGATAAAGAGAGAGAGAGAAATAGATGGAAAAGTTGAAAGAGAAAGAGACAGAGAGAGAGAGAAGTATAGAGAGAGGATTAGAGAGAGAGAGAGAGAGAGAGAGAGAGTGAGAAAGAGAGAGAGAGTGGGAGGGAGAGATAGAGAGAGAAGTAAACTGAGAAAGAGAGAGAAAAAGAGAGAGAGACAAGTATAAAAGGGGAGAGAGAGTGACAAGAGAAAAGTAGAAAGTGAAAGAGAGTGAGAAAGAGAGAGAGAAGTAAAAAGGGAAGTAGAGAGAGAAAGAAAGAAAGAAGTAGAGAGAAAGAGATAGAGAGAGAAGTAGAAAGAGAGAGAGAGAGAGAGAGAGAGAGGGAAGTATTGAGGGAAAAAGAGAGAGTATAAAAAGAGAGAGTGAGTGAGAGAGAGAGAGATGGGAGAGTGTCACACCCCAATTCTGCACCATTCAGAACGGTGTGATGAACTGCTAATAAACCAACGGTTCAACCATGATCTCTATTAGGCTGTGTCCGTTGAAAATAAAACCATACACATCCACAACCATAATCAGAATAAATACACAATAGCGTAAGTCTTAAAAAAAATGAACTGAGGAATCTAACTGTGATAATCATAAATAAAATATCAAATTATGTTGTATCAACCGAGACAATAGTAAATAAAGTATCAATTACAATTCCTTAATAATTCAAATGAAAATTTAATAAAAAAACGCATGCATTGCACTTGCATGAAGAGTCATGCGTTTCTACTAAGTCTTCAGCTTCCATCGCAGTGATGTGCCCGTACACAGAAGCATTCATATAGTCTTCCACCGTGGTACCTGCATCATCAACTAAAAATATTTGTCGTCGAAAGGGTGAGCACACATCACGGCTCAGTGAGAAAACAAAACAATGCAATAAACATATGCATGCATTCAATTCATATCTGTGGTCTGGTTTATAAGTTTGCAATGTGCTATAGAAAGGTTCGGTGGCCGCCTCACCTCTATACACGAATGTGTGAATCAATCCAAAGGTTAACATTTATTATCCTTTCACATGCACTCACTATGAAATAGAGACAAAGCTAAAGTGCTTAGGATCGTACCGTATCACACTTCTCCTGATACTCTATCCATACCAACACATAAGCCCCTGCTGGCGAGGGCTTACAAACTGGGCTCGCAACTAACCAATCCTAATGTCAGACAGTGTACCTATGGCCTCACCCCAGCATTCCTCAATACATCCATAGAGATAGAGCTATGGCCCCCCAGTAGAGTCGAAGACTACACGGTCTGAGACCACCTCCCTTGATACCCTACGACGTAATAGTTCTGCTAAAGTAATGGCGATACGACGATGTCAGTGGACAAGACTTGAGTAGAGATAGAGCTAGAGTCTAGTTACCAGGCTGAACCACAATGTCACATTCCCCCCCTGATACTCCACTCGCATCAAGCACACTAATCACACACATACATTCACATGTCTATTCCTAGCATCATCATCATCATCATCATGTTATAAACAAAATAGAATTAAATATGCATGAACATTAATAGTAAAAATAATGGATGACATGTTGAATGCACATTACAAGTATACACGCATAGAATCAGTCATGGCAGTCATGGCATTGGACTCAAGAAAATAAAAACTATTTATTTTTAGCCAATTACTTTAGGTCTTGTTCCCTCCCCTTTGCTTGAGTGTTGATCCTCTTTCAAGCTTTAAAACCACTTTTATATCAATAGGAAAACCTAACAAGTAGATAGATTTTGGTTAGAAGTCATTCTGGCACTTTTATGCTTGTTTTTAAGCACAGGTCGCAGGGTGGGTCGCAGGTAGGGTAGCAGTTTACTGCGACCCCTAGGGTAGGGTCGATGCCAAGGTCGGATGTTCCATCGAGCTGGGTGCGACCACCCCTTTCCTGGACTTCCCGAATATTGGGGGTCGATCCTGTGGTCTGGTAGGGTCGATTCCCAATCGACCCCACGTGCGACCCTTAGTGGGTTGAGTCGAGAATTTCATTCTACAGTCCATTCTTTCATGTTTGGGTCCTATGGCTTACCTCCACAATCCATTCTAGGCTTATTCTATGGCTTAGAACTCTAGGTTTCTTCCTTACTTTGCCTACCATGATTTCTCCATGGATTCCATTAAAATCTTCCCATTGGTGTATGATTTGGGTTTCACCCAGACCATACCCTCTTCATGAACTATTCTAAGCTCTGAGATCATCTATAAGAACTTTCCCATACCTTAGGTTTGCTGAGATTCAAAGATTTCTCTGAATGCTTCAATTAGGTCTTCTTCTCCAACTTTCTTTCTCTTCTTCTTTTCTTTTCTTTCACTCACTCTCAATTAGGGTTTCAAAAGGAGAGAAATAGGCATAGGGACATCCTATTTATAGAGTAGAATCTCCCAAAATAAGTCCCATTGAGAATAGGAAGGAATCCCATTAAAATTTAGAAAGTTTCCTATTTGCGGTTTGTATCGGAAAACAGGGGGTCGATGAGGGGGTCAGAGATCCCGTAGGGGGTCGGAGATCCCGTCAACCCTAAGTTTTTAAGTTGTCTGACCCCCAGTTAAAAATCAGGGGTCTGACTTCTTAGTGGGGGGGTCGACCCTGCCTACCTAGGTATGTGACCGTGCCTTCCAATTTACTGTTTTTGGGTCAGTTTAGTACCTGATTTTACTATTTCCTTCACACACTTCATCCATTCGGCTCGACCATGATGGGTAGACCTGGTACAAGGTGGTAAGACCGGTTAGTTCGATATGGGTCTTACAACTCCCCCCTACTTATAAAAATTTCATCCTCAAAATTGTACATACCTTCCGAATCTAATAGATGAGGGTATTGCTTTCGCATTCTCTTCTTCCCATGTGATTTTGTTCTATATCCCTGCTTCTCCAAGTGACCTTAACATAATAAATGTCACGGTTGCATAGTCGTTGCACCTTTCAGCTGGTGATTTCAGTTGGTGCTATTTCAAATGTCAAATTATCTGTCAAATCAGGTAGATCTACGGTCAAAACGTGCGTTGGGTCTCTGACATGGTGGTAGTGCTAACTGGTAAGCCACTTTTCCACATATAGCTAGAATCCCATATGGTCCGACATATCTCAAACTTAATTTCCCTTTCTATCCATACCATTTCAAACCTCGCATAGGTGACACTTTGTGGAATACTTTATCACCTACGGCGAATTCAAGGTCTCGGCGTCTAGTATCCGCATATTGCTTCTGACGATTCTGAGCCGTTCTTACTCTTTCCTTGATAATGTCTACTACTCGACATGTCTCTTTAACAAATTCCAGTCCAACAATACTACGTTCTCTAACTTCATTCCAAAACAAAGGAGTTCGACACTTCCTGCCATACAGTGCTTCATAAGGTGACATCTGTATAGTAGCCTGATAGCTATTGTTATAAGCGAACTCAATCAATGGTAACTTTTCATCCCATGATCCTTTAAAATCAATTACACATGCTCAAAGCATATCTTCTAGGATCTACTTTTCTTTCTTCTGCTTTATTGATTCCATTGTGCGCTCTGACTGTCCATCTGTCTGTGGATGAAATGTAGTACTAAACTTCAACGTTGTTCCCATAGCCTTTTGCAAGCCTTCCCAAAACTTTGAAGTAAATCGTGGATCTCAATCGGACAAAATGCTTTCTGGTACACCGTGTAATCACACAATGTTATCCACATACAGCTTAGCTAACCTCTCCAGTGTATACTGAGGTCGTATAGGTATAAAGCGAGCTATTTTAGTAAGGCTGTCTACAATCACCCAAACTACGTCAACCACTCGAGGAGTCAATGGTAATCCTGTGACGAAGTCCATAGTGATGCAGTCCCATTTCCATGCTGGTTCCGGTAACGGCTATAATAGTCCGGCCGGTCTTTGTCGTTCAGCCTTTACTTTCTGATAATTTAGGGATTGAGACACGAACTTAGCTACATCTGCTTTCATTCCTCTCTACCAATATAATTTCTTTAGATCATGATACATTTTTGTACTTCTAGGATGTATCGAATAGATGGTGGTACGGGCTTCTTTCATCAATCGGTGTATAATGTCCAAGCTTTCTATTTCAGGTACACATATTCTTCCTTTGTACTTTAATACCTTCTCTTCGTCCAAGGTGAACTCAGGGGTAGTCCTACCTTTTTTTGGTGTCCTCTTATACCGTTCTTAGGTAAGGGTCTGATTTGATAGCTGCCTTTACTTCATCAATTATATCCGGTATACTCTTCAATGCGGGGAACATATTTGAAAACCGATGAATAAACCCTTAGTTGGTTGATCCATCTGGTTCATCTATCACAAACTACTCATTACGGTTGTCACACCATAATTCCGCACACTTTAGTATGGTGTGATGAACCGCTAACAAACCAACGGTTCAACCACACCATTCTGAAGTGTGCGGAATTGGGGTGTGACAACTTGGTATCAGAGCATCTCAGGCCTTGTCCATTGAACTAGCATACATTCAAGGCAATTGTGAACCGAGATAGGATAAAAGTAAAAACAGTAATATTAACACACTATAAGCACAAGTGATGGTTGAGACCAAATTTAAAAAGAGAATAATCCATCTATTAAAGGGAAAACAATTTTACATACAGGAGAGAGCAACAAACGTATATACATAACTAAACTAAAGCAGAGTACAGTCCACAACCCGGACAGTTACTCTGTAGTACAAAGAAAATAAATACAATAAAGAAGTTGGAGGTGAAGGAGGAGGCGGTGCCTCGCAGTCTCAGTCATAGTTCTCGGCATAGACTCTAGTCAACCAGACCACCTGAGTCTGAGTAGCCTGAAGACTAGCTGTGAGATCAGCCACCCGCTGATCAGTCCGATGCTGGGCGTCTAAAAGCTCCTCCATCCTCAGATCAGATCTGCGCTGAGCCTCTCTGATCTTATGCAACATCTCCATCATATCAGAAGGTGGGCGTGAAGGACCAGCCGCATGAGAAGGACCAGTCTCAGGTGCAGGACCCGCCGCAGAGGAAGTACCAGCTCCAACCGCATGTATGGGTGAAGGTGGTGGTAACGAGTCGACATCCGTATACATGCGGTCATCGTCATCGGCAGGATCCGCATGAACTCTAGAAGCGGCAGTAGCTGCCTCAGCGTCAACAATCTTGATGCGAGTGTGAGGGCGCACCATCTCGTTCCTCTCCTCGTCACTGACTTGGGCATCCCGCATACCCATCTTGCAGATAGCCTCCCAATCTAGAGGCGACGAGAAGGTTTTCTCCTAGATCTTCTTATCCACTAAATCAACCCCCAGGCGGGTAAGCAGAACAGTGATCATACGTCCATAGGGTATATTACCCCTATGACTGGGCAATGTGGCACTGATTATAGTCTGCATGATGATGTATGAAAGGCAGACGGGCTGTCTAGTGCAAATGTTGTACAGAAGATACTAGGTCAGCTGAGAAACCCTCTCGTAATGGCCACTCTACGGAATCAGATTATGCTGGATAATCTTACAAAAGACCCGTGAAATAGGATGCATATAGCAAGCTCTCATATGCCAGCGATTAGGTCATAGTAGCTGACTATCAATCTAAGCCCTCATCTCTAGGGAAACAAACTAGGGCTCTCCAGGAGCACAGTAAACCATGGGGCCATCATAGGGAATGCCCAGTAGGTCGGCCAGTTGCCGATAATCGAATGAAATATTCACCCCCTTGACATAGCTAGTGATGCGTAGCTCGTGACCCCTATCCACATCATTGTAATCCCCCACCACCTGGAGATTACAATAAAACTGTCGCACTAAACCTGGGCATGTGCAAGCATCGTAGGTGATGACAGGGAGCCACCCCATATCACTAAAGGCCCTCTCCACGTTGAACAAGGCTAACTCAGCCAAGTTCACCATACGACCACCCTCTACTTTCTTACGAGCGTAGTGGGAATACTATGCCTCGGCTTCGTTGGAGCGAAAACGAAGTGGATCAAGAACTCTGGCTACCTTGGTACGAGCCATGGTATCTGCCAAATAGGAAAGAAAAACAGATAATGAGTTAATAGGATAAAAATCCATAATTTGACATTATAACGATGTAAGTTGGCCAAAAGCCTCACTTGTCACCCATACACGTAGGCAGGAGGACTTACGTAGGTTCCAACATATTCTACAACACTCAGATAGTAGGAAATTCTAACTAATGAAGTCCAATTTGAAGAAATTGCGAGAAATCAAAAATTTTGACAAATTAGGGCAAAAAGAGCAAAAATCCAAGTTTCTCGATAACCAACCGATGAAACTCAAAATTTTTTGAGGGCTTTCGTTCCTCGAGACACCAATAACAAAAGCCCCCAATAAAAATCAAATTTTTATGGTTGGAAAAAGTTTAATTTGAAAAATACAAGTTAAATGGACAAAAACCTAGAAATGGAAACCTAAAAACAGGTAAAAATGAGAAATGCATATTTGTAGGGATGACATGGACGACGAAACAAGGATCCAAACTGACCAAAATAGCGTAGTGGCACTGTAGCAACTCAAAGGTGAGAGACGAGTCGAAGTAGGAGGGAAATAATAGAGAATGAACCCAGAATCGGATCTTAATGGTCTGATTTTTGGTCTGAGGGTCGAACAATTCGACCAGGATCATCGACCCTCGGATCGACCCTCCCATCGACCCTCAGCTCTTGGGAAGAACAGGTCATTCACAGGGTCGGATATTGAGGGTCGAACATACAATCGACCCCCACCATCGACCCTGCATAGAAAAGACAGTATTTTTCATAGAATGAGCAAAAAATTTTGAAATTTTACATCGGTTAGTGTGCCTACATGTAGTATAAATGATTGTCACACCTATTTTGATGATTTTCAGGCACCACCAATCTCAGAAGAAAATATGTCTAGGCATAGAGTAACCAGGCAGAGCCGAAATGCAGTTCCCCCACCACCTGTGGATGAAACTAGCCAAGAAGATATATACGCCCAGGGAAATCCATAGGTTGTACCCCCAGGAAATCCAGGCCAGGAAAATCCTACCAACTTGCCACCTCCACCCCGGAGTTAGCAACCGTGGTAATAATCTAGCTCAGGAGCTACAACAAATGCAACACGTACAAGCTCAAATGCAAGTTGCAATGGGGATTATGTTCCAAGCCGCACATGATACACCCATGCAGACCGGACAAGCCAGTACAGCATCGGTGGGTAACCACCCAGCACCTCAAACACCTCAGCCACCAGCTGCATAAATTCCAGTACCAGGTCCAGAAGCAGCTCAGGTTAATTATCAATATCCACAACCTATGTTTGGGGCTTACCCCCACAATTAGATGGATCACTCTCGACTGGTTGAGAGATTTTTGAAGATGAACCCCAAGGAATTTAACGATAAACCGTCTGATCCATTATGGCCAGCACACTAGATCGACGAGATGGAGAGAAACTTTCTCATGATGACTATCACAAAAGAAGAAAAGGTTTTATGTGCCACCTTCATGCTGAAAGGCGATGCACATCATTGGTGGAAATCTACCAAGGCATATCTACTGACCAAGCACGCCCTATTGACTTGGGCTATTTATAAAGAAGCGTTCTTTGAGAAGTATTTTCCCCGAAGCTTCAGAGATGCTATGGAGAAGGAGTTCCTGAGTTTATATCAGGACCAGATGTCTGTGGATGCATATCAACAGCGTTATGAGGAGCTGTTTTCTTTGCACTACTTAGTATGCAAGAAGAAGACTCTAAGACCCGTAGGTTTGTCACGGGGCTTAGAGGAAGCATCAGAGAGCATGTTCTAGGCTTGGAAAAGAAGGTATATAATGAAGCTATTCAAATTGCTCGAGTTATAGAATCGAGCTAGAAGGAGAGTTATCTTACAGAGAACAGAGGTATAAAAAGGCCAGCCGAAAATGCTTATAACAGAGGGAATAACAAGACATTTAAACCCTTCCACGCTCAAGGCTTTACTGCTGCACCCAAGACTACCCCAGTAACTCAACAGCATCCAAAGCCAAATTCTGAAGGTCCAAAATGTTATAACTACAATCAAGCGGGGCATATGGCAAGGGAGTGTCCTAAGCCCAGGAAGCAGCTACATCAAGGACGGGTTTATGCTGTTACATCTGAGGACACTGGCGCATCACCCGATGTGGTCACAGGTATGACTGAAACCTTTTTAAGTTGTAATTACATTGTCTATGTCACACCCCAATTCCACACTGTTCAGAATGGTGTGATGAATCGCTAAATAGCCAACGGTTCAACCAGGATCTCTAATAGGCTATCCCCGCGTTATCCAAACTTTACACGCATCCACAATCATAATCAGAGTAATACACAATAGCGGAAAATTTATAAATACTATGAACTGGGAACTAAAATGATACCCATAAATAATAGCAAATTATTCTTTGTTTAACTAAGACATAAATATTTAAATACCAAATACATGTCTTATAAATCCAATAAAGAAACCTACAGAAATATCTAATCGAATACACACGAGTTGCACTCGCAAAAGGAGTCGTGTGTATCATCTTCAGCTCCAACTTTCATAGCTGCTACAATTCCATACGCCGACGCGTTCATGTAATCTTCAACTGTATAACTTGCATCATCAACTAAAAATATTCGACGTCGACGGGTGAGCACACAACACGGCTCAGTGAGTAGCCAAAACAATGCAACAATACATATACATGCAAAAATCAATTTATATCTTTGGTCTTGGTTTATAGTTTGCAATGTGCAATAAAAAGGTTGGGTGGTCAAAGGTTAACATTTATTGACACCGCCTCTATACACAGGGTGTGGAAGCCCGCCCGAAGGTTAACGTTTATCGTCATCCCCATCCACCCTACCATAACATTATACAACAAAGGTTAACGTTTATTGCTATATAATGCTATACCAACACGTAAGCCCCTGTTAGCGAGGGCATGCAAACTGGACTCGCTACTAACCAATCCTAATGTCAAACAGTGTATCCAAGGCCTCACCCCAGCATCCCTCAGAATGCCCATAGAGATAGAGCTAAGGCCCCCCGGTAGAGTCAGAGACTACAAGGACCGAGACCACCTCCCCTGATACTCTACGACATAATAGTTCTGCTAAGGTAATGGCGATACGACGATGCCAATGCACAAGACTTGAGTTAGAGATAGAGCTAAAGTGCTGAGACCTGCCAAAGGTTAACGTTTATTGACGTTCACATCACACCTCCCCTGATACTCGCTTGCATCAAGCACATCAACCACACACATACAATCACATGCCTATTCCTATCATCATCATCATCATCATGTTATAAACAATAAAGTAAATATGCATGAACAAGTAATAGAAATATTGGATGGCATGCTGTATGCACATTACAAACATATTCGCATAGAATCAAACATGGCATAGGACTCAAGAAATAGAAAACAGTTTATTATTAACCAATTTAGTTTGGGGTTAAGGTTCCTCACCTTAGCTTGCTAATAGATACTTTTCCAAGCTTTAAAATCACCTTTATAATGTTATGATATTGCTAGCAAACCTAACAAAGTCGATAGAATTTAATTAGAATTAATTCAGAATTTAAAAACCATTCTGTCAACTGAGGGTCGATGCTAGGGTCGATGGGTCTATCGACCCTCCCTCCATTCCGAACTTCCCGAATGCTGAGGGTCGATGGTCAGAAACACCTAGGGTCGGATGGTCTATCGACCCTCGGTGCGACCCTCGGTGCACTCTGGTCCAATTTCCACTTTTTAATCCACTCTTCGTGTTTGGGGTCCTATGGCTTGCTTCCTACATTCATTCAACAGTCAATCCATGGTCTAGAACCATGTATAATCCATCTAGATAGCTTTCGTGCATCCTCCTATGGTTTTCTATGAAAACCTAACCATGGATGGATGGTTTGGGTTTCTCCGAAATCCTACACTCAACCATATCTAACCTAAGGTCTGTAGAAACTCATGGAATTAATATCCATACCTGAGAAGATTACTTTTCTCTGCAATTTCTTCTCCTTTTTGCTAAGCCTTCTTCCTAGCCTCCTTTCTTCCTCTTTTCCTTCTTCTCTCTTTCTCTCAATTCAATTAGGGTTGTGAAAGGAGTGAATGTGGCTTAGGGACGTCCTTTAAATAGACTAGGAATGTCCTATAATAGTCCCATTGAGATTTGGAAAGAATCCCAACCGAAAATTAGGAAATTTCCTAATTTCAGTTTCGTCAGAAATCGAGGGTCGATGGGGGGGTCGATGATCGGGTCGACCCTAGGGTCTTAAGCTGTCCGACCCTCCCTTAAAAACTGAGGGTCTGACTTTCGGTTTTGGGAGGTCCGACCCTGCTTAGCTGGGTGTGCGACCCTCCCCTAAAATTAAGTGTTTTTGGGTCGATTTTATACTTGGGATCTCGATCTCCTTCATGCCCTTGGTCCATTTGACTCGACCATGATGGGTAAACCTGGTTCAAGGTGGTAAGACCAGGTTAGTTTGACACGGGTCTTACAACTCCCCCCAACTTATAAAAATTTCGTCCTCGAAATTGTACGTACCTTCTGAATCAAACAAGTCAAGGTATTGCTTTCTCATAGCATTTTCTTCTTCCCATGTAATCTCTTCCATGTCTCTACTTTTCCATGTGACCTTAACATAGTAGATATCTCTGTTGCGTAGACATTGAACCTTTCGACTAGTGATTTTCGTTGGTATTACTTCAAATGTCAAATCATCAGTCAGTTCCGGCAAATCTACTGTCAACACATGTGTTGGGTCTTTGACATACTTCTTCAATAAGGATATGTGAAATACGTCATGCACACTTGACATAGATGGTGGTAGTGCTAACTGATAAGCTACTTTTCCACGCTTAGCCAGAATCTCATATGGTCCGACATATCTTGGACTTAGTTTTCCTTTCTGTTCGAACCTCTTCAATCCTCGCATAGGCGATACTTTCAAAAATACTTTTTCGCCTACGGTGAACTCTAGATCTCTTCGTCGAGTATCTGCGTATTTCTTCTGACGGTTCTGAGCTACTCTTACTCTTTCCTTGATGATGTCGACCACTCGACAAGTCTCTTCAACAAATTCTGGTCCAACAATACTACGTTCTCCAACTTCATTCCAAAACAAGGGAGTTCGACACTTCCTGCCATACAGTGCTTCATAAGGTGACATCTGTATAGTAGCCTGATAGCTGTTATTGTAAGCGAACTCGATCAATGGTAACTTTTCGTCCCATGATCCCTTGAAATCAATCACACATGCTCGTAGCATATCTTCTAAAATCTGAATTGTACGCTCCAACTGTCCGTCTATCTGTGGGTGGAATGCAGTGCTGAATTTCAATGTTGTGTCCATGGCCTTTTGCAGTCCTTCCCAAAATTTGGAAGTAAATCGTGGATCTCTATCGGACACAATGTTTTCTGGAACACCATGTAATCGAACAATATTATCCACATACAGCTTTGCTAACCGTTCGAGTGTATATTGGGGTCGTATCGGTATGAAGCGAGCTGTTTTAGTCAGACGGTCTACAATCACCCATACTGCGTCAACTACTCGAGGAGTCAGTGGTAGTCCTGTGACGAAGTCCATAGTAATGCAGTCCCATTTCCATGCTGGTTCCGGTAATGGTTGTAACAGTCCTGCGGGGCTTTGTCGTTCCGCCTTTACCTTCTGACAATTTAGGCATTGAGACACGAACTTGGCTACATCTGCCTTCATTCCCCTCCACCAATACAGTTTCTTTAGATCATGATACATTTTTGTACTTCCAGGATGTACCGAGTAGATGGTGGTATGGGCTTCTTTCATGAGTCAGTGTCTAATGTCCACACTTTCTGTTTCGGGTTTCGGGTACACTTATTCTTCCTTTGTATTTCAGTACCTTCTCGTCATCCAAGGTGAACTCAGGGTTAGTCCTACCTTTCTCAATATCTTCTTGTACCGTTCTCAGATAAGGATCTGCTTTGATAGCTGTCTTCACTTCATCCACCATATCCGGTATTATCTTCAATGCCGCGAACATATTTGAAAACCGATGAATAAACCCTTGGTTGGTTGATCCATCCGGTGTATCGATCACATACTGCTCGTTACCGTAATTGAATACCATTCTGGTAGTACACATTGCTGCAGTTGTGCTAGCTTCTCCTTGAGATTTTATCATTGCTTTTCTGCTCAATGCATCTGCTACTACATTCGCTTTGCCTGGATGATACTGGATATCACAATCATAGTCTTTCAATAGTTCCAGCCATCTTCTTTGTCTCATATTTAACTCCTTCTGATTAAATAGATACGTAAGGCTTTTATGGTCCGACTTAATCTGAAATTTCTCTCTGTATAGGTAGTGTCTCCATATCTTGACAGCATGTACTACTGCCGCTAACTCCAAATCGTGAGTGGGGTAATTCTTCTCATGTACCTTCAACTGTCTCGAGGCGTATGCAACTACTTGTTCTCCTTGCATAAGCACACATCCTAATCCCAATCTCGATGCATCAGTGTATAAGGTAAATGTCTGTCCTGGAACGGGAATGGTAAAAATTGGAGCGGATATCAATCTGGTCTTCAGTGTTTGAAAACACTTTTCACACTTATCCGTCCATACAAACTTTTCTCCTTTCTTGGTCAAACTGGTGAGAGGTACGGCAATCCGAGAATAGTCTTCTACGAATCTCCGATAATAACCAGCTAGACCCAGGAAACTTCTAATTTCTGAAACACTCTTTGGTGCTTCCCACTTCACAATAGCTTCGATCTTACTGGGGTCCACTTTGATTCCTTCCACGGATACTACATGGCCTAGAAAGGCGACTTCACTTAGCCAAAACTCACACTTTGAAAATTTGGCGTATAACTTCTCTTTTCTTAAACGCTGTAGGGCTGCGTTTAGGTTCTTGACATGGGTTTCCTTGTCCTTGGAGTATACCAATATGTCATCAATAAATACTATCACCGACGTGTCCAACATATCATGGAAAACTCGTTTCATAAGTTCCATGAACGTTGCCGGTGCATTAGTTAGTCCGAAGGACATCACTAGGAACTCATAATGTCCGTATCTTGTCCTGAAAGCTGTCTTCGGAATGTCACCTTCTTTAATCTTCAGTTGATGATAGCCTGATCGAAGATCGATCTTTGAAAATACCTTCGCTCCTTGTAACTGATCGAACAAGTCCTCGATCCTGGGTAGTGGGTATCGATTCTTGATGGTCAGTTTATTCAACTCTCGATAGTCGATGCATAATCGAACACTACCATCCTTCTTCTTTACGAACAACACCGGTGCTCCCCATGGAGATATACTGGGTCTAATATAACCCTTATCCAATAGTTCTTGTAATTGCACTTTTAATTCATTCAGTTCAGTAGGAGCCATTCTATAAGGTGCTTTTGATACTGGTGCGGCTCCAGGTATAAGGTCTATTACAAACTCCGTGGCTCGGTTGGGTGGTAATCCGGGTAGTTCCTCCGGAAATACATCAAAAAAATCTCGCACGACATCAATATCTTCCATTCGTGGCACGTCCTTGGTTAGGTCGACCACTGATACTAGATATCCGACCGCTCCTTTCTCAAGGCACTTCTTAGCCTTTAATGCTGAGAGTATGAGCTTGCGTCTTCTGAGAAGTTTGGTTCCCGAGAAACTGAATTCTACTCCTTCTTTGTCTTTGAACGTTAGCTTCTTCCCGGCGCATAACAGATTGGCAGAGTGCCGAGCTAACCAGTCCATTCCCAAGATGACGTCAAAGTCTGCCATCTCAAGTTGTATTAAGATTGCATCCAAGGTCTGCTCTCCAATGAGAACTGGACATGGTCCATAACCTTTCTCTAATTCCACTTCTAATCCCATCGGTGACCGTACAAGTAATTTGTAGTCTAATGTTTTGATGGGCAGATTGGTCTTCTTTCCAAATGACACAGATATAAATGAATGAGTAGCTCCTGAATCAAAGAGTACTCTGGCGGGTACGCCATTGATAGGTACGATACCTGTGACCACATCGGGCGATGGGGCTGCATCCTCTGATGTAACAGCATATACCCGTCCTTGATGTAACTGCTTCTTGGGTTTTGGACATTCTCTTGCCATGTGCCCTGGTTGGTTGCAGTTATAACACTTCGGGGCTTCAGAATTTGGCTTTGGCTGTGGTTGAGCTGCTGCAGTAGACTTTGGTGCAGTTGCAAAATTCTGAGGACGGAAATGTTTATACATCCTGTTATTGCCTCCGTTATAAGAATTCCCAGCTGGCCTTTTTATGCCTTTGTTTTGAGTGAAATAACTCTCTTTCTGGCTCGATTCAATCACTCGAGCGATCTGGACCGCATCATTATATATGGTCTTTTCTAATCCCAGAACATGTTCCCTGATACTTCCTCTCAGTCCCGCGATGAATCTACGGGTTTTTGTATCTTCTTCTTGCATGCTAGCCGGTGCAAAGAAAAACAGCTCTTCGTAGCGATGTTGATATGCGTCTACGGTCATCTGTCCCTGGTACGAACTCAGGAACTCTTTTTCCATTGAATCTCTGAAGCTTCTTGGGAAATACTTATCGAAGAATGCTTCTTTATACATAGCCCATGTCAGTAGGGCGTGCTTGGTCAATAAGTATGTCTTTGTAGATTTCCACCAATGGTGTGCGTCGCCTTTGAGCATGAAGGTGGCGCATAGCACTTTTTCTTCCTCAGTAATAGTCATCATAAGGAAGTTCCTTTCCATCTCGTCTATCCAGTGTGCTGGCCACAGTGGATCAGACGGCTTGCCATTGAATTCTCTTGGCTTCATTTTCAAAAATCTCTCCACTAGCCGGGAGTGATCCAGTTGATTTTGGTATGCCCCAAACATAGGGGGTGGATACTGATAGTTCCCTTGGGCTGCTTCTGGGACTTGCACTGGAATTGGTGCAGTCGGTTGTTGAGGTGTCTGTTGAGCTGGGTGGTTACCCACTGGTGCTGCACTAGCTTGCCCAGTGTGCATGGCCGCAGCCTGAGTGGCTTGAAACATAACTCCCATTGCAACCTACATTTGAGCTTGTGTGTGTTGCATCTGCTGTAGCTGTTGGGCCAGATTCATAACCACATTTGCTAGCTCCGGTGGTGGAGGTGGCAAATTTCTAGGGCCCGCTGGTTCTGGTTTACCCTGTGCATGGTTATTCTCTTGACTAGTCTCCTCCACTGGTGGTGGTGCTGGGACTGTATTTTGGGTTTGTCGGGTAACTCTACGTCCAGACATATTTACTCTCGAGATGGATGGTGCCTGAAAATCATCAAAATCAGTGAGAAATCATTTATACTTCATGTAGGCACGCTAACCGATATAAAATTCAAAATCTCCAACTGATTCTGAAATAAATACTGTCTTTTCTATGTAGGGTCGATGGTGAGGGTCGCTGGTGTATCCGACCCTTAGTATCCGATCCTGGGAATGACCTGTTCTTCCAGAGAGCTGAGGGTCGATGCGAGGGTCGATGGGTGTCCGACCCTCAGTCCGACCCTTAAAATCTGTCAGATTCCCGAGAGCCGAGGGTCGATTGGAGGGTCGATCTGAGGGTCGATGGTGTTAGTTGAATTGTCCGACCCTCGGACCAAAAATCAGATTTTAAGATCCGATTCTGGGTCAATTCTCACTATTCCTCCTCCGTTTCGACTCGTCTCTACTCTCCGAGTTGTTACAGTGCTACTTCGCTATTGTGGATCGTTCTTAGTCCAAGTTTCGACATCCACATCACCTCTACAGGTAAAATTTCCCAACTTTCCCTGTTTTTAGGTTTTTATTTCTAGGTTTTTTCTAATTTAGCTCGTATTTTCCAAATTAAACTTTTTCCAACCGTAAAAATTCTATTTTTATTGGGGGCTTTTGTTATTGGGGTCTTGAGGAACGAAATCCCTCAAAAAAATTTTCAGTTTCATCGGTTGGTTATCGAGAAACTTAAATTTTTCTCTTTTTGCCCTAATTTATCAAAATTTTTGATTTTTCTTGAATTTCTTCAAATTGGACATCGTCAGTTAAAATTTCCTACTGTAGGTGGATTGTAGGATATATTTTAACTTACGTAAGTCCTTACGCCCACTTGTACGGTGAGAAATGGGACTTTATGGTCAACCTACGTCGTTATTAAGTCGAATTTTGGATTTTATCCTACTAACTCCTTATTTCTTTTTCTCTTCTTATTTTTGCAGATACTATGGCCCGTACTAAAGTGCCAAGATTGCGTGATCCACTTCGCTTCCGTTCGAACGAAGCCGAGGCACAGTATGCTGACTATGCCCGTAAGAAAGTGGAAGGGGGTCGCATGGTGAACTTGGCTGAGCTAGCCTTGTTCAATGTGGAGGGAGCATTCGGTGATATGGGGTGGCTCCCTGTCATCACATACGATGCATGCACATGTCCGGACTTGGTGCGCCAGTTCTATTGTAATCTCCAGGTGGTGGGGGATTACAATGATGTCGAGCGTGGTCAGGAGTTGCGCATCACCAGCTACATCAAGGGGGTGCACATCTCCTTTGATTATCGGCAGCTGGCCGATCTGTTGGGCATTGCCTATGATGGCCCTATGGTGTACTGTGCGCCGGGAGAGCCACAGTTTGTTGAGATGGAGATGAGAGCTGAGATCGACAATCAGTTGCTCCGTCCCGATAGATGGCAGATGAGAGCTTGCTACTTGCGTCCATCTCCACGAGTCTTCTGCAAGATTATCCAGCATAATCTGATTCCGCAGAGTGGGCACTATGAGAGGGTGTCTCAGCTGACCCAGTTCTTGATCTACAGCATATGCACTCGACAGCCGGTCTGCCTTCCTTACATCATCATGCGGATGATGATCAGTGCCACATATCCAGTCATAGGGGTAACCTACCCTATGGATGCATGATTACAGTGCTACTGACCCGTCTGGGGGTGGATCTAGTAGATGAGAAGACCCAGGAGAAGACCTTCTCGTCGCCTCTAGATTGGGAGGCTATCTACAAGATGGGGCTATGAGATGCGGAGGTTAGTGATGAGGAGAGGAACGCGATGGTGCGCCCACACACTCTGGTTGAGATGGCTGATGCTGAGGCTGCTGCTAAGGCTCGTGGGGATCTGGTCGACGATGATCGCTTATATATGGATGTTGATGCGATACCACCGCCATCACCCACGCATGCTGCAGGAGTTGGTACATCTTCTGCGGCGGCTCCTGCACCTGAGGTTGGTCTTTCTCACTCGGCTGATACTTCACTTCCACCTTCAGCCATGATGGAGATGCTGCAGGAGATCAGGGATGCTCAGCGCAGATCTGATCTGAGGATGGATGAGCTGTTGGCTGCTCAGCACGCATCAGACGCGCGGATGGGAGAGCTCCTAGAGGTGCAGCGTGCGACTGATCAGAGGATAGCCGGTCTCACAGCTAGTCTCCAGACGACCCAGACCCAGGTGGCCTGGTTGACTAGGGTCTATGCTGAGGACTACGATAGAGATCGTGAGGCACCGCCTCCTCCTTCGCCTCCAGCTTCCTGATTGTACTTTACTGTTCTTTTACTACAGAGTAACTGTCCGGGTTGTGGACTGTACTCTGCTTTAGCGATGTATATACGTTTTGTTTCTCTTACTCATTGTATGTAACTGGTTTTCCCTTTAATATATGCATTATTCTCTTTTTAATTCGGTTCCAATCATCACTTGTGCTTACAGTGTGTTTGTATTAAAGCTTTTAATTTATCCTATCTCAATTCACAATGGTCTGGAATGGGTGTCAGTTCGGCGGGCAAGGCCTGAGAGGCTCTGATACCAAGTTGTCACACCCCAATTCCACACTGTTCAGAATGGTGTGATGAACCGCTAAATAGCCAACGGTTCAACCAAGATCTCTAATAGGCTATCCCCGCGTTATCCAAACTTTACGCGCATCCACAATCATAATCAGAGTAATACACAATACCAGAAAATTTATAAATAATATGAACTAGGAACTAAAATGATACCCATAAATAATAGCAAATTATTCTGTGTTTAACTAAGACATAAATATTTAAATACCAAATACATGTCTTATAAATCCAATAAAGAAACCTACAAAAATATCTAATCGAATACACACGAGTTGCACTCGCAAAAGGAGTCGTGTGTATCGTCATCAGCTCCAACTTTCATAGCTGCTACAGTTCCGTACGCCGACGCGTTCATGTAATCTTCAACTGTATAACCTTCATCATCAACTAAAAATATTCGACGTCGAGGGGTGAGCACATAACACGGCTCAGTGAGTAGCCAAAATAATGCAACAATACATATGCATGCAAAAATCAATTTATATCTTTGGTCTTGGTTTATAGTTTGCAATGTGCAATAGGAAGGTTGGGTGGTCAAAGGTTAACATTTATTGACACCGCCTCTATACACAGGGTGTGGAAGCCCGCCCGAAGGTTAACGTTTATCGTCGTCCCCATCCACCCTACCATAACATTATACAACAAAGGTTAACGTTTATTGCTATATAATGCTATACCAACACGTAAGCCCCTGTTAGCGAGGGCTTACAAACTGGGCTCGCTACTAACCAATCCTAATGCCAAACAGTGTATCCAAGGCCACACCCCAGATCCCTCAGAATGCCCATAGAGATAGAGCTAAGGCCCCCCGTAGAGTCAGAGACTACAAGGACCGAGACCACCTCCCCTGATACTCTACGACATAATAGTTCTGCTATGGTAATGGCGATACGACGATGCCAATGCACAAGACTTGAGTTAGAGATAGAGCTAAAGTATTGAGACCCGCCAAAGATTAACGTTTATTGACGTTCTCATCACACCTCCCCTGATACTCGCTCGCATCAAGCACATCAACCACACACATACAATCACATGCCTATTCCTATCATCATCATCATCATCATGTTATAAACAATAAAGTAAATATATGCATGAACAAGTAATAGAAATATTGGATGGCATACTGTTTGCACATTACAAACATATTCCCATAGAATCAAACATGGCATAGGACTCAAGAAATAGAAAATAGTTTATTATTAACCAATTTAGTTTGGGGTTAAGGTTCGTCACCTTAGCTTGCTAATAGATACTTTTCCAAGCTTTAAATTCACCTTTATAATGTTATTATATTGCTAGCAAACCTAACAAAGTCGATAGAATTTAATTAGAATTAATTCAGAATTTAAAAATCATTCTGTCAACTGAGGGTCGATGCTTGGGTCGATGGGTCTATCGACCTTCCCTCCATTCTGAACTTCCCGAATGTTGAGGGTCGATGGTCAGAAACACCTAGGGTCGGATGGTCTATCGACCCTCGGTGCGACCCTCCGTACACTCTGGTCCAATTTCCACTTCTTAAAACCACTCTTCGTGTTTGGGGTCCTATGGCTTGCTTCCTACATTCATTCAACAGTCAATCCATGGTCTAAAACCATGTATAATCCATCTAGATAGCTTTCGTGCATCCTCCTATGGTTTTCTATGAAAACCTAACCATGGATGGATGGTTTGGGTTTCTCCGAAATCCTACACTCAACCATATCTAACCTAAGGTCTGTAGAAACTCATGGAATTAATATCCATACCTGAGAAGATTACTTTTCTCTGCAATTTCTTCTCCTTTTTGCTAAGCCTTCTTCCTAGCCTCCTTTCTTCCTCTTTTCCTTCTTCTCTCTTTCTCTCAATTTAATTGGGGTTGTGAAAGGAGTGAATGTGGCTTAGGGACGTCCTTTAAATAGACTAGGAATTTTCTATAATAGTCCCATTGAGATTTGGAAAGAATCCCAACCGAAAATTAGGAAATTTCCTAATTTCAGTTTCGTCAGAAATCGAGGGTCGATGGGAGGGTCGATGATCCCGTCGACCCTAGGGTCTTAAGCTGTCCGACCCTCCCTTAAAAACTGAGGGTCTGACTTTCTATTTTGGGAGGTCCGACCCTGGTTAGCTGGGTGTGCGACCCTCCCCTAAAATTAAGTGTTGTTGGGTCGATTTTATACCTGGGATCTCGATCTCCTTCATGCCCTTGGTCCATTTGACTCGACCATGATGGGTAAACCTGGTTCAAGGTGGTAAGACCGGGTTAGTTTGACATGGGTCTTACAGTCTAAGCAAGTAGACTAAGTAAAATAAGTCACAGGTATCGTACCTATAAATGGCGTACCCGCCAGAGTACTCTTTGATTCAGGAGCTACTCATTCCTTTATATCTGTGTCATTCGAAAAGAAGCTGAAATTACCCATCAAAACATTGGACTACAAACTACTGGTACGGTCATTGGTGGGGTTAGAAGTGGAATTAGAGAAAGGTTATGGACCAAGTCCAGTTCTCATTGGCTAGAAAACCTTAGATGCAGTCTTGATCCAACTGGAGATGGCAGACTTTGACGTCATCTTGGGAATGGACTGGTTAGCTCGGCATTTTGTGAAGCTATTATGCGCCGAAAAGAAGCTAACATTTAAAGACAAAGAAGGAGCAGAATTTAGTTTTACGGGAACCAAACTGCCCCGTAAACGCAAGCTCATACTCTCAGCACTAAAGGCTAAGAAGTGCCTTGAGAAGGGGGCAGTCGGGTATCTAGTATCAGTGGTCGACCTAACCAAGGAAGCACCATGAATGGATGATATTGATGTCGTGCAGGACTATCCTGACGTATTTTCGGAGGAACTACCAGGATTACCACCCGACCGAGCCACAGAGTTTGTGATAGATCTTATACTTGGAGCCGCACCAGTATCAAAAACACCTTATAAAATGGCTCCTACAGAACTGAAAGAATTGAAAGTGCAGCTACCGGAATTACTGGACAAGGGTTATATTCGACCCAGTATATCACCATGGGGAGCACCGATATTATTCGTAAAGAAGAAGGAAGGTAGCATTCGATTATGTATCGACTATCGAGAGTTGAATAAACTGACAATCAAGAATCGATATCCACAACCTCGGATCGATGACTTGTTCGATCAGTTGCAAGGAGGAAAAGTATTTTCAAAGATCGATCTTGATCAGGCTATCATCAGTTGAAGATTAAAGAGGGCGATATTCCTAAGACAGCTTTCAGGACCAGATATGGACATTATGAGTTCTTGGTCATGTCTTTTGGATTAACAAACGCGCCAGCAACTTTCATGGAACTTATGAACAGGGTCTTCCACGAAATGTTGGATACGTCGGTTATTGTATTTATTGATGATATATTGGTATATTCCAAGGATAAAGAAACCCATATCAAGAACCTAAACGCTACCCTACAACATTTAAGGAAAGAGAAGTTATATGCCAAATTTACCAAGTGTGAGTTTTGGTTAAGTGAAGTTGCCTTCTTAGGCCACGTAGTATCCGCTGAAGGAATAAAAGTGGACCCCAGCAAGATCGAGGCTATTGTAAAGTGGGAAGCACCAAAGAGCGTTGCAGAAATTAGAAGTTTTTTGGGTCTCGCTGGTTATTATCGGAGATTTGTGGAAGAATATTCCTGGATTTCCGTACCTCTCACCAGTTTGACTAAGAAAGGTGAAAAGTTTGTATGGACGGATAAATGTGAGAAGAGCTTCCAGACACTGAAGACCAGATTGATATCTGCTCCGATTTTGACTATTCTCGTTCCCGGACAGCCATTTACCTTATACACTGATGCGTCAAGACTGGGATTAGGATGCGTGCTTATGCAAGGAGAACAAGTAATTGCTTATGCCTCAAGACAGTTGAAGACACATGAGAAAAATTATCCCACTCATGATTTGGAGTTAGTAGCAGTAGTACATGCTGTCAAGATATGGAGACATTACCTATACGGAGAGAAGTTCCAGATCAAGTCGGACCATAAAAGTCTTACTTATTTATTTAATCAGAAAGAGTTAAATATGAGGCAAAAAAGATGGCTAGAACTATTGAAAGTCTATGATTGTGATATCCAGTATCATCCGGGGAAAGCTAATGTAGTAGCGGATGCGTTGAGCAGAAAGGCGATGATAAAATCTCAAGGGGAGGTTAGTACAACTGCAACTATATGTACTACCGGAATGGTATTCAATTATGGCGATGAGCAATATGTGATAGATACAATGGATGGATCACCCAACCAAGGGTTTATTCATCGGTTTTCAAATATGTTCGCAGCATTGAAAATTATACCGGATATAATGGATGAAGTGAAGACAGCTATCAAATCAGATCCTTATCTGAGAACTGTACAAGAAGATATCGAGAAAGGTAGGACTAACCCTGAATTCACCTTGGACGAAGAAAAGGTATTGAAATTCAAAGGAAGAATATGTGTACCCGAAACAGAAAGTGTGGACATTAGACACCGACTGATAAAAGAAGCCTATATCACCATTTATTCGATACATCCTGGAAGTACAAAAATGTATCATGATCTAAAGAAACTATATTGGTGGAGAGGAATGAAAATAGATGTTGCTAAGTTCATGTCTCAATGCCTAAATTGTCAGAAAGTAGAGGCTGAACGACAAAGACCCACAGGACTGTTACAGCTGTTACCGAAACCAGCATGGAAATGGGACTGCATCACTATGGACTTCGTCACGGGGTTACCACTGACTCCTCGAGTAGTTGACGCAGTTTGGGTGATTGTAGACCGTCTAACTAAAACTGCTCGCTTCATACCGATACCACCTCAGTATACACTGGAAAGGTTATCAAAGCTGTATGTGGATAATATTGTTCGGTTACACGGTGTACCAGAGAGTATTGTGTTCGATAGAGATCCACGATTTACTTTCAAGTTTTGGGAGGGATTACAAAAGGCTATGGGTACAACATTGAAGTTCAGTACTGCATTCCACCCACAGACAGATGAACAGTCAGAGCGTACAATCTAGATTTTAGAAGATATGTTACGAGCATGTGTAATTGACTTCAAGAGATCATGGGATGAAAGATTACCACTGATCAAGTTCGCTTATAACAATAGCTATCAGGCTACTATATAAATGTCACCCTATGAAGCACTGTATGGCAGAAATTGTCGAACTCCTTTATTTTGGAATGAAGTTGGAGAATGTAGTATTGTTGGACCGAAATTTGTTGAAGAGACTTGTCGAGTGGTCGATATTATCAAGGAAAGAGTGAGAACAGCTCAGAACCGTCAGAAGCAATATGCAGATACTCGACGCAGAGACCTGGAGTTCGCTGTAGGTGATAAATTATTTTTGAAGGTATCGCCTATGCGAGGATTGAAAAGGTTCGGACAAAAAGGGAAACTAAGTCCAAGATATGTCAGGCCATATGAGATTTTAGCTAAGCGTGGGAAAGTGGCTTATCAGTTAGCACTACCACCATCTATATCAAGTGTGCATGACGTATTTCATATGTCCCTACTGAAGAAGTATGTCAAGGATCCAACGCACGTTTTGACAGTAGATTTACCGGATTTGACTAATGATTCGACATTCAAAGTAACACCAACTGAAATCACCAGCCGAAAGGTTCAACGACTACGCAACCGAGATATCTCTTATGTTAAGGTCACCTGGAAAAGTAGAGACATGGAAGAAATTACGTGGGAAGAAGAAAATGCTATGCGAAAGCAATACCCTCACTTATTTGATTCAGAAGGTACGTACAATTTCGAGGATGAAATTTTTATAAGTAGGGGGGAGTTGTAAGACCCGTATCAAACTAACACGGTCTTATTACCTTCAACCAGGTTTACCCATCATGGTTGAGTCAAATGGACCAAGGGCGTGAAGGAGATCGTGATCCCAGTTATCAAATCTACCCAAAAATACATAAATTAGGGGGAGGGTCGCATACCCAGCAGGAGAGGGTCGGACCCCCCCAAGACAGAAATTCAGACCCTCTGTTTTATAGGGAGGGTCGAACACTTTAGGAAACCTAGGGTCGACGGGATCAGCGACCCTCCCACCAACCCTCAGTTGCCGCCGAAACTGAAATTGGGAAATTTCCATAATTTCGATTGGATTCTTTCCTAATCTCAAAGGGACTTATATTAGGATGTTTCTACTCTATTTAAAGGACGTCCCTAACCCTCTTTCACTCTTTTTACAACCCTAATTGAATTGAGAGAAAGAGAAGAGAAGAAGAAGAGAAACAAGGTAGAGAAGAAAGCAAAAGGAGAAGAGTTGCAGAGAAGGAGTGTTCTTCTCAGGTATGGATACTAATTCCATGAGTTTCTACAGGCCTTCGGTTAGAAAATGATGAGAGTGTGATCTCGCAGAAACCCAAACCATCAACCCATGGTTAGAATTTCATGAAAAACCATGGGAGAATACATGAAAGCTATATAGGTGGATGATTCATGGTTCTAGACCATGGAATGCATGTTGAATGGACTGTAGGAGCAAGCCATAGGACCCCAAACACAAAGAATGGACAAAAAGGAGGAAAATTGACCAAAAACCACCGAGGGTCGCACAGAGGGTCGATGACCATCCGACCCTATGTGATCTTGAGTATCGACCCTCAGGGTTCGGGAAGTCCAGATTTGGGGAGGGTTGCACCCAAGGTCGATCGTGACTCCGACCCTACCTCCGACCCTCAGTTAACAGAATGGTTTTAAAAATTAGAATAAATTCTAATTAAATTTTATCCACTTTGTTAGGTCTTCTAGCAATATAATAACATTATAAAGGTGATTCTAAAGCTTGGAAGAGTATCTATTAGCAAGCTAAGGTGAGGAAATGGAACTCTAAACTAATTGGTTAATAACAAATTGTTTTCTCTTTTCTTGAGTCCAATGCTATGCTTGATTCTATGCGAATATGTTTGTAATGTGCATAGAACATGTCATCCAATATTTCTATTACTTGTTCATGCATATTTACTTTATTGTTTAAAACATGATGATGATGATGATGATGATAGGAATAGCCATGTGATTGTATGTGTGTGGTTGGTGTACTTGATGCGAGCGAGTATCAGGGGAGGTGTGATGAAAACGTCAATAAACGTTAACCTTTGGCGGGTCTCAGCACTTTAGCTCTATCTCTAACTCAAGTCTTGTGCATTAACATCATCGTATCGCCATTACATTAGCAGAACTATTATGTCGTAGAGTATCAGGGGAGGTGGTCTCGGTCCTTGTAGTCTCTGACTCTACTAGGGGGCCTTAGCTCTATCTCTATGGGCATTCTGAGGGATGTTGGGGTGAGACCTTGGATACACTATTTGGCATTAAGATTGGTTAGTTGCGAGCCCAGTTTGCAATCCCTCGCCAGCAGGGGCTTATGTGTTGGTATGACACTATACAGCAATAAACATTAACCTTTGTTGTATAATGTTCATGATTAGGGTGGATGGGGACGACAATAAACATTAACCTTTGGGCGAACTTCCACACCCTGTGTATAGAGGCGGGGTCAATAAACGTTAACCTTTGACCACCCAACCTTTCTATTGCACATTGCAAACTATAAACCAGACCAAAGATATGAATTGATTGCATGCATATGTACTGTTGCATTGTTTTGTTTGCTCACTGAGCCATGATGTGTGCTCACCCCTCGACGTCGAATATTTTTAGTTGATGATGCAGGTTATACCATTGAAGACTATGTAAATGCTCCAGCATACGGGAACGTAGCGGCGATTGAAGTTGAAGCTGAAGTGGATATACATGACTCCTCTTGCGAGTGCAACTCATTTGTATTTGATTAGATATTTTCTTAGTTCTCTTTACTTGGATTTATTATGAACATGTATTTGATATTTATTTATGTCTCAGTTGATACAGAATAATTTTCTATTTAAATATTAATTTCACAGTAGATTCTCAGTTCATTTTACTATAAGACTTCCGCTATTATATATTTACTCTGATTATGAATGTGGATGTATGGAGTTTAGATAACACGGATATAGCCTACTTGAGATCCTGATTGAATAGTTGGTTTATTAGCAATTCATCACATCATTCTGAAGTGTGCGGAATTGGGGTGTGACAATGGTGACTGAATACCTTCCCGGTAGTACACATTGCGGCAGTTGTGCTAACCTCTCCCTGAGATTTTATCATTGCCTTTCTACTCAACGCATCGGCTACTACATTAGCTTTCCCCGGATGATACTGGATATCACAGTCATAGTCTTTCAATAATTCCAACCATCTCCTTTGTCTCATATTCAGCTCCTTCTGATTAAATAGATAAGTAGGACTTTTATGGTTTGATTTAATCTGAAACTTCTCCCCGTACAGATAATGTCTCCATATTTTGAAAGCATGTACTACTGTCGCTAGTTCCAAATCATGAGTGGGATAGTTCTTCTCATGTGTCTTCAATTGTCTTGAGGCATAAGCAATTACTTGTTCTCATTGCATAAGTACGTATCCTAATCCCAGTCCTGACCCATCGATGTACAAAATAAACGGCTGTCCTGGAATCGAAATGGTCAAGATTGGAGCTGATATCAATCTAGCCTTCAAGGTCTGGAAACTCTTCTCGCATTTATCCATCCAAACAAACTTCTCGCCCTTCTTAGTCAAGCTGGTGAGAGGTACGGCAATTCGGGAATAGTTTTTCATAAATCGTCGATAATACCCAGCTAGACCCAAGAAACTTCTAATTTCTGCAACGCTCTTCGGTGCTTCCAACTTTACAATAGCCTTGATCTTGCTGGGATCCACTTTAATTCCTTCAGCGGATACTACATGGCTTAAAAAAGCGACTTCTTTTAGCCAAAACTCACACTTTGTAAATTTGGCATAGAGCTTCTCCTTACGTAGTCGCTGTAGAGCGGCGTTTAGATTCTTAATATGAGTTTCCTCGACTTTGGAGTAGACCAATATATCATCGATGAATACAATAACCGACGTATCCAACATATGGTGGAATACCAGATTCATATGTTCCATAAAGGTTGCTGGTGCGTTCGTCAATCCGAAAGACATGACCAAAAATTCATAATGTCCATATCTGGTCCTGAATGCTATCTTGGGAATATCACCATCCTTAATCTTCAACTGATGGTAGCCCGATCGAAGATCGATCTTGAAGAACACTTTGGCACCTTGCAACTGATCGAACAGGTCATCGATCCGAGGCAATGGATACCGATTCTTAGTTGTCAATTTATTCAGTTCTCGGTAGTCTATACACAAGCGAACGCTATCGTCCTTCTTCTTCACGAATAATACTGGCGCTCCCCCTGGTGATATATTAGGGCGAATGTAACCCTTGTCCAGCAGTTCTTGTAGTTGTACTTTCAATTCCTTCAGTTCAGTAGGAGCCATTCTAAAAGGTGCTTTCGATACTGGTGCGGCTCTAGGTATAAGATCTATAACAAACTCTGTAGCTCGGTCGGGTGGTAAGCCTGGTAGTTCTTCAGGAAATACGTCTAGAAAGTCACGTACGACGTCAATATCTTCCATTCATGGTGCTTCATTGGTAAGGTCGTCCATAGATACCAAATACCCGAATGCTCCTTTCTCAAGGCACTTCTTAGCCTTTAGCGCAGAGGGTATGAGCTTTCATTTACGCGGAAGTTTGGTTCCCAAAAAATTGAACTCTGCTCCTTCTTTGTCTTTAAATGTCAGCTTCTTTTCGGTACACAATAGATTTGCAGAATGCCGAGCTAACTAGTCCATTCCCAAGAAGACGTCAAAGTCTGCCATCTCAAGTTGGATCAAGGTTGCATCCAAGGTCTTTTCATCAATAAGAACTGGACATGGTCCATAACCTTTTTCTAACTCCACTTCTAATCCCATAGGTGATCGTACAAGTAGTTTATCATTTAAGGATTTAAGGGGTAGATTTAACTTCTTTCTAAATGACACAGATATAAAGGATTGAGTAGCTCCTGAATCAAAGAGTACTCTGACGAGAATGCCATTAATAGGTACGATACCTGTGATTTGTTTTGGTTTAGTCTACATGCTCATACAATGTAATATAACTAACTTAAAAAAAATTAAGCCATACCTGTGACTACATCAGGCGATGCGGCAGCATCCTTAGATGTAATCGCGTAAACTCGTCCTTGATGTAGCTGCTTCTTGGGCTTAGGACATTCCCTTGCCTTATGTTCCACTTGATTGCAGTTATAACATTTCATCCCTTCAGGGGTTGGCTTTTGTTGCTATGAGAATGCGGGAGTAGTCTTGGCTACAGCATTAAACCCTTGAGTACGGAAGGGTTTGAATATCTTTGTGTTCCTTCCATTGTAAGAATTCCCATTAGGCCTTTTTATTCCCCTATTTTGAGCAAGGTAGCTCTCTTTCTTGCTCGACTCTATTACTCGAGCAATTTGATCAGCTTCATTATAGATTTTCTTTTCAAGTCCCAGAACATGCTCGGGGATGCTTCCCCTAAGTCCCATGACGAACCTTCGGGTCTTTGTGTTTTCCTCTTGCATACTGGTGGGTGCAAAGAAGAACAGCTCTTCATAGCACTGTAGATATGCATCCACGGTCATCTACCTCTGATATAAACTCAAGAACTCTCTTTCCATATAATCTCTGAAACTTCTCAGAAAGTACTTCTCAAAGAATGTCTCCTTATAAATATCTCATGTTAGTAGGGCGTGCTTTGTTAATAAATATGTCCTGGTAGACCTCCATTAATGGTGTGCATCTCCTTTCAGCATAAAGGTGGCACACAATATTTTCTCTTCTTCGTTCACTGTCAACATCATAAAATTTCTTTCCATCTCGTCAACCCAGTGTGCCGGCCATAAAGGATCTGCTGGATTGCTATTAAATTCCTTGGGCTTCAGTTTCAGGAAACGCTCCACCAGTCTGGAGTGGTCTAATTGTTGCGGGACATACGCCCCATACATAGGTGGTTCGGGTTGATATCCACCTTGAGCTACCTCAGGATTTTGTACTTGAGCCTGCATGATGGGAGTCTGAGGTGTGTGGGGTACTATGTTACTTCCCCCTGGAGTTGTATTTGCCATTCCTACTGGCATTGGAGGTGTCTGTACCGCTGGAAAAGTCATACCTAAGGCAGCTTGCATCGTAGCCTGTGCCTGTTGCATTTGCTGCAGCTGTTGGGCCAAGTTCAATACGACTGTGGCCAAGTCTATAGGTGGAGCTAGCAGATTTGTAGGATTTGTCTGCCGTGTCGTGTTCGTATGCCCCTGTGTTTCCGGGTGTGTCTGGCTATTCTCCCCTACAGGTGGTGGTGGTGGAATAGAGTTACGGCTCTGTCTGGTTACTCTGCGTCCAGCCATTAACTAATCTGGTAGTGGTATTGCCTGAAAATCATTGAACACGTGAGACAATCATTATATACTTCATTCTCATATTTTAAAAGCACTAACAAATGCAAATTTCAAAATTTTCAAATCATTCTATCGAAAATGCTGTATTTTCACTGCAGGGTCGATGGTGGGGGTCGATGGGTGTCCGACCCTCAGTATGCTACCCTGAGAAATCACCAATTCTTTCCAAGAGCCGGGGATCAATGGGGGGGTCAGAGGAGATCCGACCCAGGGTGCGACCCCTGGTTCTCTGTCAGATTACCGAAAGCCCAGGGTCGATGCGGGGGTCGATGGGTGGGTCGATGGTTTTAGTCGAATTTTCTGACCCCCGGACTAAAAATCAGATTTTTAAGTTCCGATTCAGAGTCCATTTCCCATTCTTTCTTCTCCGCTTCGACTCGTCTCATCCCTCTGAGTTGGTACAGTGACAACTCCAATCCCTTGGTGGTTTGTGCTTCTTGTTCCATCGTCTACACCTCTGCTACAGGTATATCTTTTATGTTTTCATGTTTTTAGGTTTCTTTACCAAGGTTTTTGCTCGTATATCTCGTATTTTTCAAATTAAACTTTTTCCAACCGTAAAAATTTGATTTTTATTGGGGGCTTTTGTTGTTGGTTACTCGAAGAACAAAAGCCCTCAAAAATATTTGAGTTTCATCGGTTGGTTATCGAGAAACTCGAAATTTACCCTTTTTGCCCTAATTTTGTCGAGATTTTGAATTTCTTGAAATTTCTTCCAATTCAATCTCATTAGTTAAAATTTCCGACTGTATGAGTCTGACAGGATAGTTTAGGATCTATGTAAGTCCTCCTACCCACGTATATTGGTGAAAAGTGAGGCTTTTGACCAATTTACGCATTATAATGTCGAAATTTTAGGTTTTTCATCTCTACTAAGCCATTATTTGTTTTTCTTTCTTATTTGCAGATACTATGGCTCGTACCAAGGTACCTAGTGTTCACGACCGTCTTCGCTTCCGTTCCACTGAAGTCGAGACGCAGTATGCCTGCTACGCTCGTAAGAAAGTAAAGGGAGGCCACAAGGTGGACTTGGCTAGCTTGGCCTTGTTCAATGTGGAGGGGGCTTTTGGTGATATGGGATGGCTCCCTGTCATCACCTATGATGCCTGTACCTGTCCTGACTTGGTACGCTAGTTCTATTGTAATCTCCAAGTGGTGGGGGATTACAACGACGTTGAGAGGGGTGGTGAGCTTCGGATCAGTAGCTATGTCAAGGGAGTTGAGATTTCTTTTGACTATGGACAGCTAGCGGACTTTCTGGGTATCTCCTATGGCGGCTCCTTCGTATTTTATGCCCCTAGGGAGCCCCAGTTTTTTCCATTATAGATGAGGGCTGAGATAGACCTTCAACTCATCAGACCTGATCGCTGAGAGATGAAAGCGAGTTATCTGCGTTCAGATCCACGGGTGTACTGCAAGATCATTCAGCACAACCTGATACCGCAGAGTAGACATTACGTGAGGGTCTCCCAGTTGACCCAGTATCTGCTGTACTGCATATGCACTAGGCAGCCCGTCTGCCTTCCTTATATCATCATGCGGACGATGATTAGTGCCACGTTGCCCAGTCATACTGGCAACCTTCCTTATGGACGCATGATCACTACACTGCTACCTGGGGGTTGACTTATTGGATGAGAAGATTCAGAAGAAATCCTTCTCATCGCCTCTAGATTGGGAAGCCATCTGCAAAATGGGCATGCGGGATGCCCAGGTCAGCGATGAGGAGAGGAACGCGATGGTGTGCCCTCGCACTTGAGTGGAGATGATTGACGCTGAGGCAGTAGCAGCAGCCGTTGGAGCAGGGGTTCATGGGGATGATGATGATCGTCTGTACATGGATGTGGATGCCATACCTCCTCCATCACCTACTCATGCTATAGGAGCTGGTCCGTCTTCTTCAGCTGGCCCTTCACATGCAGCTGGTCCTTCGTATGCTCCTTCTAATGACATGATGAGGATATTGCATGAGATACGAGAGGCTCAGCGTATTTCTGACTTGAGGAAGGGAGAGCTTATAGAGGCTCAACGCTTATCCAATCAGCGGGTGGGAGAGCTTCTGGCTGCTCAGCGCATGTCGGATCAGCGGGTGGGAGAGCTTAGGGATGCTCAGCGGGTGACTGACCAGCGTGTGGCTGATCTCACAGCTATTCTCCAGACGACCCAGACTTAAATAGCTTGGTTGACTAGAGTCTACGCTGAGGACTATGATAGAGACCGTGAGGCACCGCCTCCCCCATCACCTCCAGCTTCTTGATGTATTTCTTTTATCTTTCTTTGTACTTTAGAGTAACTGTACGGGTTGTGGACTGTACTCTGCTTTAGTCATATATATATATATAAACGTTTGTTCTTCTTTTGGTTGTATATAAATCTATTTCTCATTTAATAGATGCATTATTCTCTTTCAGTTTTGTCTCAAACAACATAGATGCTTATGGTGTGTTATTATTACATCTTTTAAATTTTTTTTTATCCTATCTCAGTTCACGAACTTTGGTGGAAGTATAATTGTTTCACAGACAAGGCCTGAGATGCTCTGATACCAAGTTGTCACACCCCAATTTTGTACCATTCATAATGGTGTGATGAACCGCTAATAGACCAACGGTTTAACCAGGATCTCTAATAGGCTGTGTCCATTGAAAATAAAGCCATACACATCCACAACCATAATCAGAATAAATACACAATAGGGGAAGTCTTAATAATAAATGAACAGAGGAATCTAACTATGATAATCATAAATAAAATATCAAATTATGTTGTATCAACCGAGACATAAGTAAATAAAGTATCAATTACATTTCCTTAATAATTCAAATGAAAATCTAACAAAAAACGCATGCATTGCACTCGCATGAAGAGTCATGCGTTTCCACTAAGTCTTCAGCTTCCATCGCAGCGACATGCCCTACATAGAAGCATTCATATAGTCTTCCACCGTGGTGCCTGCATCATCAACTAAAAATATTCGACGTCGAAAGGGTGAGCACACATCACAACTCAGTGAGCAAACAAAAACAATGAAACAAACATATGAATGCATTTCATATTTGTGGTCTGGTTTATAAGTTTGCAATATGCTATAGAAAGGTTCGGTGGTCGCCTCACCTCTATACACGAATGTGTGAATCCCCCCAAAGGTTAACGTTTATTGTTGTTTCACATGCACTCACTATGGAATAGAGATAGAGCTAAAGTGCTTAGGATCGTACCGTATCACCCTTCCCCTGATACTCTACCCATACCAACACGTAAGCCCTTGCTGGTGAGGGCTTGCAAACTGGGCTCGCAACTAACCAATCCTAATGTCAAACAGTGTACCTATGGCCTCACCCCAGCATCCCTCAATACGTCCATAGAGATAGAGCTAAGGCCCCTCGGCAGAGTCAAAAACTACACGGTCCGAAACCACCTCCCCTGATACCCTA
The DNA here is from genome assembly GCA_028583415.1 of Protea cynaroides. NCBI lineage: Eukaryota > Viridiplantae > Streptophyta > Magnoliopsida > Proteales > Proteaceae > Protea > Protea cynaroides. The sequence continues at coordinate 80,180,467 of CM053272.1, read as the reverse complement.
CGACGTAATAGTTCTGCTAAAGTAATGGCAATACGACGATGTCAGTGGACAAGACTTGAGTAAAGATAGAGCTAGAGTCTAGTGACCAGGCTGAACCACAATGTCACATTCCCCCCCCCCCTGATACTCCACTCGCATCAAGCATATTAACCACACATACATTTACATGTCTATTTCTAGCATCATCATCATCATCATCATCATGTTATAAACAAAATAGAATTAAATATGCATAAACATTAATAGTAGGAATATTGGGTGACGTGTTGAATGCACATTACAAGCTTACACGCATAGAATCAGTCATGGCATTGGACTCAAGAAAATAAAAACAGTTTATTTTTAGCCAATTAGTTTAGGTCTTGTTCCCTCACCTTTGCTTGAGTGTTGATCCTCTTTCAAGCTTTAAAACCACTTTTATATCAATAGGAACCTAACAAGTCGATAAATTTTGGTTAGAAGTCAATCCGGAACTTTTAGGCTTGTTTTTAAGCACGGGTCACAGGGTGGGTCGCAGGTAGGGTAGCAGTTTACTGCGACCCCCAGGGTAGGGTCGATGCCAGGGTCAGATGTTCCATCGACCTTGGTTGCGACCACCCCTTTCCTAGACTTCCCGAATACTGGGGGTCGATCCGGTGGTCTGGTAGGGCCGATTCCCAATCGACCCCACGTGCGATCCCCTGTGGGTTGAGTCAAGAATTTCATTCTACAGTCCATTCTTTCATGTTTGGGTCCTATGGCTTACCTCTACAATCCATTCTAGGTTTGTTCTATGGCTTAGAACTCTAGGTTTCTTCCTTACTTTGCCTACCATGATTTCTCCATGGATTCCATTGAAATCTTTCCATTGGTGTATGATTTGGGTTTCTCCTAGACCATACCCTCTTCATGAACTATTCTAAGGTCTGAGATCATCTATAGAAACTTGCCCATACATTAGGTTTGCTGAGATTCAGAGATTTCTCTGAATGCTTTAATTAGGTCCTCTTCTCCAACTTTCCTTCTCTTCTTCTTTTCTTTTCTTTCTCTCACTCTCAATTAGGGTTTTAAAAGGAGTGAAAGAGGCTTAGGGACGTCCTATTTATAGAGAAGATTCTCCCGAAATAAGTCCCATTGAGATTAGGAAGGAATCCCATTGAAATTTTCAAAGTTTCCTATTTGCGGTTTCTTTCGGCAAACATGGGGTCGATGAGGGGGTCAGAGATCCCGTCGACCCTCAGTTTCTAAGTTGTCCGACCCCCAGTTAAAAATCAAGGGTCTGACTTCTTAGTGAGGGGGGGTCGACCCTGCCTACCTAGGTATGCGACCCTAACCTCCAATTTACTATTTTTGGGTCAGTTTAGTACCTGGTTTCGCTATTTCTTTCACGCACTTGGTCCATTTGGCTCGACCATGATGGGTAGACCTGGTACAAGGTGGTAAGACCGATTTCGATATGGGTCTTACAGAGAGATAGAGAAAAAGAGAGAGGGAGAAGTAGAAAGTGAGAGAGAGAAGTGGAAAAATAAAAGTGGAATGAGGGAGAGAGAGAGACACGTAAAAAAAAGTGAGACAGAGACATAGAGAAAGATTAATAAAGAGAGATAGAGAGAAAGAGTGTGAGAGAGGGAAAAGTAGAGAGAGAGAAGGATAGAAAGAGAATGAGAGGGAGAGAGAGAGATAGAAAGTGAAAGACGAGAGGGAGAGAGGAGAGCCAAAAGAGAGAGAGAGAGAGAGAGAGAGAGAGAGAGAGGGGGGAGAGAGATAGAGAAGTAAAGAGAGAAAGTGAGATAAGTGGAGAGAAAGAATTAAAAAGAGAGAGGGAGAGAGAGAGAGAGAGAAAGAGAGGGAGAAAGTGTAAGTGAGAGAGAGAAAGAGAGAGAGAATGAGAGAGTGAATAGTTAGATTAGTAGAAAGAGAAAAAGAAGGAGACAAGTATAAAGGGGGAGAGAGAGAGACCAGAGAAAAGAAAAAAATGAAAGAGAAAGGGAGAGAAGTAAAAAGAGGGAGAGAGAGAGAAGTAGAGAGACAAAGAGAGAAAGTTGTAGAGAGAATGAGATATAGATAGAAGTAGAAAGAGAGAAAGAAAGGGAGAACTAGAGAGAGAGTAGAAAGAGAGAGAGAGACAGAGAGAGAGAGGGAGATAGGGAGAGATAGATAGACAGAGAAGTAGAAAGAGAGAGAGAGAAGTGGAAAAATAAAAGTAGAAAGAGTGAGAAAGAGAGAGAGAAGTAGAAAAAGTAAGACAAATAGATACAGAGAGAGATAACTAAAGAGAGAGAGAGAAAGAGAGTGAGGGAGAGAAAGAATGAGAGAGAGATAGAAAGAGAAAGAGAAGGTGTGAGTGGTGTAGAAAGAGAGAGAGAGGAAGTTAGAGAGAAAGATGGAGAAGTAGACAGAGAAAGAGAGATAAGTAAATAAAGGGAATTAGAAAGAGAAAGAGAGAGAGAGAGAGAGAGAGAGAGAGAGAGAGAGGCAAAGTAAAGAGTGAGTCAGGGACAAAAAGAGAGTGAAGGTGAGGGGAGGGTGAGAGAAGTAAAAAGAGTTATAAAAGTATAAATAAAAGAGAGAGAGAGAGAATGAAGTAGAAATAGAGAGAGAGAGAAGTAGATAGAGGTAGAAAGAGAGATATAGAGAGAGGGAGAAACAGAGAGTGTGGGAGGAGTGGAGAAAAAGAGAGAGAAAAGTATAAAGGGAGAGAAGTTCATAGAGAGAGAAGTTGGAAGGGAGAGATAGAGAGAAAGGGAGGGAGAAGGAGAGATAGAGAAAGAGAAAAGTAGAAAGTGAGAGAGAGAGAGAGAGATAAAGAGATAGAGAGAAACAGACAGATAGGAAAAGAAAGAGGGTGAAAGAGAGATAAGAAAAGAGAGAGAGAAGTGGAAAGTGAGCGAGGAAAATAGAGAGACAGGTAGAAAGGGCGTGAGGGAAAAAAGAGAAAAGTAAAAGGTGAGAGAGAAAGAGAGAGAGAGAGATGAGAGAAAGAGACAGAGAGAAATAAAAAAGAGAAAGAGTGGGAGAGAACTTTAAAGAGATAAGTGGAAGGAGTGAGGGAGAGAGAGAGAGGGAGAGAGAGAGAGAGAGAGAATGAGAGAGAGAGATAGAGGGAGAGAGAGAGGAAGAAAAAAGAGAGAGAAAGAGTAAGTGAGAGGGAGAGAGAGAAAAAAGTAGAGTGATAAAGAGGCTAAGAAGTAGAGAGACAAAAAGAGAGAGAGAGAAGTAGAAAAAGAGAGAAAGGGAAAAGAAGAGAGAGGGGGAAGTCTAAAGGGAGAGAAAGGGAAAAGTAGTGAGAGAAAGAGAGAGAGAGAAGTAAAAAAAGAGAGGGAGAGAGTGTGTGTGAGAGAGGGAACAATCATGTAAAGAGAGAGAAGTAAAGAGAGAGACAAGTAGAATGAAAGAGAGAAAAATGGAAATGAGTGATTGAAATATAGAGAGGACGAAGTAAAGAGAGAGAAGGAGAGAGAGAAAAAAGTAGAAAAAGTAGGACAGAGAGATACAGAGAGAGATAACTAAAGAGGGAGAGAAAGAGAGTGAGAGCGAGAAAAGTAAAGAGAGAGAAAGAAATAGAGAGATAGAAAGAGAAGGAGAAGGAGAGAGTGGTGTACAAAGAGAGAGAGAGCGAGAGAGAGAGAGAGAGAGGAAGTTAGAGAGAGATAGAGAAGTAGACAGAGAAAGGGAGAAAAGTAGAGAAAGAGAATTAGAAAGAGAAATAGAGAGAGAGAGAGATGGCGAGGGAGAAAGAGGGAGTCAGGGACAGAAAGAGAGTGAAAGTGAGGGGAGGGTGAGAGAAGTAAAAAGAGTGATAAAAGTATAAATAAAAGAGAGAGAGAGAGAGAGTGAAGTAGAAATAGAGAGAGAGTGAAGTAGAAATAGAGAGAGAGGTAGAAAGAGAGATATAGAGAGAGGGAGACACAGAGAGAGTGGGAGGAGTGGAGAAAAAGAGAGAGAAAAGTAAAAAAGGAGAGAAGTTCATAGAGAGAGAGAAGTTGGAAGGGAGAGATAGATAGAAAGGGAGAAAGAAGGAGAGATTGAGAAAGAGAGAAGTAGAAAGAGAGAGAGAGAGAGAGAGAGAGAGAGAGAGAAATAGACAGAGAGAAAAAAGAATGAGGAAGAAAGAGAGATAAGAAAAGAGAGAGAGAAGTGGGAAGTGAGAGAGGAAAATAGAGAGAGACAGGTAGAAAGTGGGAGAGGGAAAAAAGTGAAAAGTAGAAGGTGAGAGAGAAAGAGAGAGAGATGAGAGAAAGAGACAGAGAAAAGTAAAAAGAGAAAGAGAGGGAGAAAACTTTAAAGAGATAAGTAGAAAGAGAGAGAGAGAGAGAGAGAGAGAGAGAGAGAGAGAGAGAGAGAGAGAGAGAGAGAGAGAGAGAGAGGGAGAGAGAGAGAGAGAGATAGGAAGTAAAAAGAGAGAGAATGAGTAAGAGAGAGAGAAAAAAAGTAGAGAGATAAAGAGGCTAAGAAGTGGAGAAAGAGATAAAGGGAGAGAGAAGTAGAAAAAGAGAGAGTAGGAGAAGAAGAGATAGAGAGAAGTCTAAAGGGAGAGAAAGGGAAAAGTAGTGAGAGAAAGAGAGAGAGAGAGAGAAGGAAAAAGAGAGAGAGAGAGAGAGAGAAGGAAAAAGAGAGAGAGAGAGAGAGAGAGAGTGAGAGAGAGGGAAAAATACAGGGAAAGAGATAGAGAAGTAAGGAGAGAAAGTGAGATAAGGAAAGAGAAAGAATTAGAGAGAGAGAGAGAGAGAGAGAGAGAAAATAGAGGGAGAAAGTGTAAGTGAGAGAGAGAAAAAGAGTAAGAGAGAGGGGAGGGTGAGAGAAGTAAAAAGAGAGATGAAAGTATAAATAAAAGAGACAAATAAAGAGAGAGTGAAAAGAGAGATAAGTAGAAAGAGAAAAAGTAGGGGACAAGTATAAAGGGAGAGAGAGAGAGAGAGAGAGAGAGAGAGAGAAGTAGAGAGACAAAGAGAAAAAGTTGTAGAGAGAAAGAGATATAGAGAGAAGTAGAAAGAGAGAGAGAGAGAACTAGAGAGAGAGTGGAAAGAGTGAGAGAGAGAAACATAGTGAGGGAAAGAGTGAGAGAGGGAAATAGGGAGAGAAAGATAGACAGAGGAGTAGAAAGAGAGAGAGAGAAGGGGAAAATAAAATTAGAAAGAGTAAGAGAGAGAGAGAGAAGTAGAAAAAGTAAGACAGAGAGATACAGAGAGAGATAACTAAAGAGGGAGAGAAAGAAAGTGAGAGAGAGAAAAGTAGAGAGAGAATGAAAGAGAGAGAGATAGAAAGAGAAGGAGAAGGAGTGAATGGTGTAGAAAGAGAGAGAGCAAGAGAGAGAGAGAGGAAGTTAAAGAGAGATAAAGTAGATAGAGAAAGAGAGATAAGTAGAGAAAGAGAATTAAAAAGAGAAAATGAGAGAAAGAGAGAGAGATAGATAGAGAGGGTGAATGAGTGAGTCAGGGACAAAAAGAGAGTGAAAGTGAGGGGAGGGTGAGAGATGTAAAAAGAGTGATAAAAGTATAAATAAAAGAGAGAGAGAGAGAGAGATAGGGAAGTAGAAATAGAGAGAGAGAAGTAGAGAGAGAGGTAGAAAGAGAGATACAGAGAGAGGGAGACACACAGAGAGTGGGAGGAGTGGAGAAAAAGGGAAAGAAGATTAAAAAGGGAGAGATGTACATAGAGAGAGAGAAGTTGGAAGGGAGAGATAAAGAGAAAGGGAGAGAGAAGGGAGATAGTGAAAGAGAGAAGTAGAAAGAGAGAGAGGGAGAGAGATAAAGAGATAGAGACAAACAGACAGATAGAAAAAGAATGAGGGAGAAAGAGAGTTAAGAATGAGAGAGAGAGAAGTGGAAAGTGAGAGAAGAAAATAGAGAGAGACTGGTAGAAAGGGCGAGAGGGAAAAAAGAGAAAAGTCAAAGGTGAGAGAGAGAGAGAGAGATGAGAAAAAGAGACAGAGAGAAGTAAAAAGAGAAAGAGAGGGAGAGAACTTCAAAGAGATAAGTAGAAAGAGAGAGGGAGAGAGAGAGAGAGAGAGAAAGAGAGAGAGAGAGAGACAGATAAAGAGAGAGAGAGGAAGTAAAAAGAGAGGGAAAGAGTTAGAGAGAGAGAGAAAAAAAGTAGAGAGATAAAGAGGCTAAGAAGTAGAGAGAGATAAAGAGAGAGAGAAGTAGAAAAAAGAGAGAGAGGGAGAAGAAGAGAGAGAGAGAAGTCTAAAGGGAGAGAAAGGGAAAAGTGGTGAGAGAAAGAGAGAGAAAGAGAAGTAAAAAGAGAGAGAGAGAGAGAGTGAGAGAGAGGGAAAATACAGGGAAAGAGAGAGAAGTAAAGAGAGAGACAAGAAGAATAAAAGAGAGAGAAATGGAAATGAGAGATAGAAATATAGAGAGAGCGAAGTAAAGTGAGAGAAAGAGAGAGAGAGAAAAGTAGAAAAAGTAAGACAAAGAGATACAGAGAGATAACTAAGGAGAGAGAGAATGAGAGCGGTGTAGAAAGAGAGAGAGCGGGAGAGAGAGGAAGTTAGAGAGATAGATAGAAAAGTAGACAGAGAAAGAGAGATAAGTAGGGAAAGAGAATTTGAAATAGAAAAAGAGAGAGAGAGAAGAGAGAGAGAGAGATAGAGAGGGAGAAAGAGTGTGTCAGGGATAAAAAGGGAGTGAAAGTGAGGGGAGGGTGAGAGAAGTAAAAAGAGTGATAAAAGTATAAATAAAAGAGAGAGAGAGAGAGAGTGAAGTCGAAATAGAGAGAGAGAAGCAGAGAGAGAGGTAGAAAGAGAGATATAGAGAGAGGGAGACATAAAGAGAGTGAGAGGAGTGGGGAAAAAGAGTGGTAAAAGTAAAAGGGAGAGAAGTTCAAAGAGAGAGAGAAGTTGGAAGGGAGAGATAGAGTGAAAGGGAGAAAGAATGAGAGATAGAGAAAGAGAGAAGTAGAAAGAGAGAGAGAGAGAGACAAAGAGAGAGAGAGACAAACAGATAGAGAGAAAAACAATGAGGGAGAAAGAGAGATAAGAAAAGAAAGAGATAAGTGCAAAGTGAGAGAGGAAAATAGAGAGAGACAGGTAAAAAGGGCGAGAGGGAAAAAAGAGAAAAATAGAAGGTGAGAGAGAAAGAGAGAGAGAGATTAGAGAAAGAGTCGTAGAGAAGTAAAAAGAGAAAGAGAGGGAGAGAACTTTATTGAGATAACTAGAAAGAGAGAGTGAGAGAGAGAGAGAGAGAGAGAGAGAGAGAGGGAGAGAGTGGGAGAAAAAGAGAGAGAGAAAGATAGAGAGTGAGAGAGGTAGGAAAACAAGAGAGAAAGAGAAAGAGAGAGAGAAAAGTTGAGAGAGAAGTAGAAAAAGAGAGAGAGGGAGAAGAAGAGAGAGTGAGAAGTCTTAAGGGAGAGAAAGGGAAAAGTAGTGAGAGAGAGATAAGTAAAAAGAGAGAGAGAGAGTGTATGATAGAGAGGGAAAAAAATACATGGAAAGAGATTGAGAAGTAAAGAGAGAAAGTGAGATAAGTAGAGAGAAAGAATTAGAAAGAGAGAGAGAGAGAGAGAGAGAGAGAGAGAGAAAGAGAGGGAGAAAGTGTAGGTGAGAGAGAGAGGGGAGGGTGAGAGAAGTAAAAAGAGAGATGAAAGTATAAATAAAAGAGAGAGAGAAAGAGAGACTGAAAAGAGAGATAAGTTGTGAGACCCGTATCAAACTAACCCGGTCTTATCACCTTGAACCAGGTTTACCCATCATGGTTGAGTCAAATGGACCAAGGGCGTGAAGGAGATCATGATCCCAGGTATCAAATCGACCCTAAAACACTCAATTTAAGGGGAGGGTCGCATACCCAGCAAAGGAGGGTCGGACCCCCCCAAGACAGAAAGTCAGACCCTCAGTTTTAGAGGGGGGGTCGGACACCTTAGGAACCCTAGGGTCGACGGGATCATCGACCCTCCCATCGACCATCAGTTGCCGCCGAAACTGAAATTAGGAAATTTCCTAATTTTCGATTTGGATTCTTTCCTAATCTCAAAGGGACTAATTTTAGGATGTTTCTACTCTATTTAAAGGACCTCACTAAGCCTCTTTCACTCTTTTTACAACCCTAATTAAATTGAGAGGAAGAGAAGAGAAGGAAAAGGAGAAGAAGAGAAGCAAGGAAAAAAAGATAGCAAAAAGGAGAAGAGTTGCAGAGAGGGAGTAATCTTCTCAGGTATGGATACTAATTCCATGAGTTTCTACAGACCTTAGGTTAGATAATGATGAGAGTATGATCTCGGAGAAACTCAAACCATCAACTCATGGTTAGGTTTTCATAGAAAACTATGGGAGATTACATGAAAGCTATCTAGGTGGATGATTCATGGTTCTAGACAATGGAATGAATGTTGAATGGACTATAGGGGAAAGCCATAGGACCCCAAACACGAAGGATGGACCAAAAGGAGGGAAATTGACCAAATCCACCGAGGGTCGCACAGAGGGTCGATGACCATCCGACCCTATGTGATGCTGAGGATCGACACTCAGTGTTCGGGAAGTCCAGATTGGGGAGGGTCGCACCTAGGGTCGATCATGACTCCGACCCTACCTCCGACCCTCAGTTAACAGAATGGTTTTTAAATTCTGAATAAATTCTAAATAAATTTTATCGGCTTTGTTAGGTCTTCTAGCAATATAATAACATTATAAAGGTGATTCTAAAGCTTGGAATAGTATCTATTAGCAAGCTAAGGTGAGGGAACAAGACCTAAATTAAATGGTTAATAATAAACTGTTTTACTTCTTGAGTCCAATGTCATATTGATTCTATGCGTGAATGCTTGTGTGTGCATTCAACATGCCATCCAATATTTCTATTAATTGTTCATGCATATTTACTTTACTGTTTATAACATGATGATGATGATGATAGGAATAGCCATGTGAATGTTTGTGTTTGGCCAGTGTATATGGTGAGGGTAGGGATTGTATCAACCGGTACAACCATGACCGTTCTTCATGGGGTGTATATTGTGCCATGGTCTACTCAACTCATGTCCACTGATGTCGTCGTATCGCCATTACCTTAGCAGAACTACTATGTCATAGAGCATCAGGGGAGGTGATCTCGGTCCTTGTAGTCTCTGACTCTACCGGGGGGCCTTAGCTCTATCTCTATGGATGTTCTGAGGGATGCTGGGGTGGGGCCTTGGATACACTATTTGACATTAGGATTGGTTAGTTACGAACCCCGTTTGCAACCCTAGCCAGTAGGGGTTTATTTGTTGGTATGGTATCAACCGGTACAGCCATGCCGTTTTCATGGGGTGTATATTGTGCCATTTTGGGTGCTGTAGGAGACAGTGCAGGAGTCATTGGGCGTATCCACACACTTATGTATAGAGGTGCAGCGGCCACCTATCTTTTCTATTGCACAGTGCAAACTTTAAACCGGACCAAATATATAAATTGATTGCATTCATATGTATTGTTGCATTCTTTTGTTTGCTCACTGAGCCATGATGTGTGCTCACCCTTTGACGTCGAATATTTTTAGTTGATGATGCAGGTTTAACCGTTGAAGACTATATAAATGCTCCAGAGTACGGGAACATTGCAGCGATGGTAGCTGAAGATGAACTGGATACACATGACGTCTCTTGCGAGTGCAACTCATGTGTATTCGATTATATTTTTAGTTTTATTTATTTGGATTATTAAAGACATGTATTTGATATTTATTTATTTATGTCTTAGTTGATACAGAATAATTTGTTATTTAACTATTGATATCACAATAGATACTCAATTCATTTTATTATAAGACTTTCGCTATTTGTTTTATTTACTCTGATTATTTATGTGGATGTATGGAGTTTAGATAACACGGATATAGCCTACTCGAGCTCCTGGTTGAACCGTTGGTTTGTTAGCGGTTCATCACACCATTCTGAATAGTACGTAATTGGGGTGTGACAACTTGGTATCAGAGCGTCTCAGGCCTTGTCCGCTGAACTACCATACATTCAAGACAATTGTGAACTGAGATAGGATAAAAGTAAAAACTTTAGTACAAACACACTATAAGCACAAGTGATGGTTGAGACCAAATTTAAAAAGAGAATAATGCATCTATTAAAGGAGAAATAATTTTACATACAATTTGAGAGACACAAATGTATATACATAACTAAAGCAGAGTACAGTCCACAACCCGGACAGTTACTCTATAGTACAATCGAAAAGATACACTCAAGAAGCTGGAGGTGAAGGAGGAGGCGGTGCCTCGTGGTCTCTGTCATAGTCCTCGGCATAGACTCTGGTCAACCAGGCCACCTGGGTCTGAGTCACCTGAAAACTAGCTGTAAGATCAGCCACCCGCTGATCAGTCGGACGCTGGGCGTCCAACAACTCTTCCATCCTCAGATCAGATCTACGCTGAGCCTCTCTGATCTCATGCAACATCTCCATCATATCAGAAGGTGGGCGTGAAGGACCAGCCATATGAGAAGGACCAGTCTCAGGTGCAGGATCCCCCGCAGAAGACGTACCAACTCCAGCCGCATGAGTAGGTGAAGGCGGTGGTATCGTGTCGACATCCATATACATGCGGTCATCATCATCGACAGGATCCTCATGAGCTCTAGCAGCGGCAGTAGCTGCCTCAGCGTCAACACTCTCGATGCGAGTGTGAGGGCGCACCATCTCGTTCCTCTCCTCGTCACTGACTTGGGCATCCCACATACCCATCTTGCAAATAGCCTCCCAATCTAGAGGCGACGAGAAGGTTTTCTCCTGAATCTTCTCATCCACCAAATCAACCCTCAGGCGAGTAAGCAGGACAGTGATCATACGTCCATAGGGTAGATTACCCCTATGACTGGGCAATGTGGCACTAATCATAGTCCGCATGACGATGTACGGCAGGCAGACGGGCTGTCTAGTGCAGATACTGTATAGCAGATACTGGGTCAGCTGAGAAACCCTCGCGTAATGGCCACTCTACGGAATTAGATTATGCTGGATAATCTTGCAGAAGACCCGTGGAGCTGGACGCATGTAACAAGCTCTCATCTGCCAGCGATTAGGTCGTAGTAGCTGACTGTCGATCTCTACCCTCATCTCCATGGAAACAAACTGGGGCTCTCCGGGCGCACAGTACACCATAGGGCCATCATAGGGAATGCCCAGTAGATCGGCCAGCTGCCAATAGTCAAATGAAATGTTCACTCCCTTTACATAGCTAGTGATGCGTAGCTCGTGACCCCTATCCACATCATTGTATTCCCCCACCACCTGGAGATTACAATAAAACTGTCGCACTAAATCAGGGCATGTGCACGCGTCGTAAGTGATGATAGGGAGCCATCCCATATCACCAAATGCCCTCTCCACATTAAACAAGGCTAGCTCAGCCAAGTTTACCATACGACCACCCTCTACATTCTTACGAGTGTAGTGGGCATACTGTGCCTCGGCTTCATTAGAGCGGAAGCGAAGCGGATCACGAACTCTGGGTACCTTAGTACGAGCCATGGTATCTATAAAGAAAAACAGATAATGAGTTAATAGGATAAAAATCCAAAATTTGACATTATAACGACGTAAGTGGCTAAAAAGCCTCACTTGTCACCCATACACGTGGGCATGAGAACTTACGTAGATTCTAACGTATCATACAACACACATACAGTAGGAAATTTTAACTAATGAGGTCCAATTTCAAGAAATTTCAAGAAATCAAAAATTTCGATAAATTAGGGCAAAAACAACAAAAATCCAAGTTCTCGATTACCAACCTATGAAACTCAAAAATTTTTGAGGGCTTTCGTTTTTCAAGACACCAATAACAAAAGCCCCCAATAAAAATCGAATTTTACGGTTGGAAAAAGTTTAATTTGAAAAATACGGGTTAATTGGACCAAAACCTAGAAATGGAAACTTAAAAACAGGTAAAAATGAGAAAACATACCTGTAGGGATGATGTTGATGTTGAAACACGGATCCAAATTGACCAAAATAGCGAAATGCACTGTAGCAACTCAAAGGTAAGAGACGAGTCGAAGCCGGAGGGAAATAACAGAGAATGAACCTAGAATCGGATCTTAAAGGTCTGATTTTTGGTCTGAGGGTTGGACAATTCGACCAGGACCATCGACCCTCGGATCGACCCTCCCATCGACCCTCGGCTCTCGGGAATCTGACAGAAAACCCAGGGTCGGATACTGAGGGTCGGATACCAATCGACCCTCACATCGACCCTCAGCTCTCAGGAAGAATAGGTCATTCCCACGGCCGGATACTGAGGGTCGGACATACCATTGACCCCCACCCTCGACCTTGCATAGAAAAGATAGTATTTTTCATAAAATGAGCTGGAAATTTTGGAATTTTACATCGGTTAACGTGCCAACATGAAGTATAAATGATTGTCTCACCTATTTTGATTATTTTCAGGCACCACCAATCTCAAAAGAAATTATGTCTGGACGTAGAGTAACCAGACAGAGCCGAAATGCAGTTCCACCACCACCACCTGTGGAGGAAACTAACCAGGAGAATATTATGTACCAGAAAACCCAGAACAGGCAAATCTTACAAACTTACCACCTCTACCACCAGAGTTAGCAACAGTGGTGATGAATTTAGCACAGCAGCTGCAACAGATGCAACACGCACAGGCTCAAATGCAAGTTGCAATGGGAATTATGTTCCAAGCCGCACATGCTACACCCATGCAGACGGGACAAGCCAGTGCAGCACCGGTGGGTAACCACCCAGCACCTCAAACACCTCAACCACCAGCTGCATAGATTCCAGTACCAGGTCCGAAAGCAGCTCAGGTTAACTATCAGTATCCACAACCCATGTATGGGGCATACCCCCAAAATCTGTTGGATCACTCTCGACTGGTTGAGAGATTTCTGAAGATGAAGCCCAAGGAATTTAACGGTAAACCGTTGGATCCATTATGGCCAGCACATTGGATCAACGAGATGAAGAGAAACTTTCTTATGATGACTGTCACTGAAGAATAAAAAGTAATATGTGCCACCTTCATGCTAAAGGGTAACGCACATCATTGGTGGAAATCTACTAGGGTTTACCTATTGACCAAGCACACCCTACTGACTTGGGCTATCTATAAAGAAGCGTTCTTCGAGAAGTATTTTCCCCGATGCTTCAGAGATTATATGGAGAAGGAATTCCTGGGTTTATATCAGGGACAGATGTTCGTGGATGCATATCAACAGCGTTACGAAGAGCTATATTTCTTTGCACCACTCAACATGCAGGAAGAAGACACTAAGACCCGTAGGTTTGTCACGGGACTGAGAGGAAGCATCAGAGAGCACGTTCTGGGCTTGGAAAAGAAGATATATAATGAAGCTGTCCAAATTGCTCGAGTCATAGAATCGATCCAGAAGGAAAGCTACTTTACACAGAACAGAGGCATAAAAAGGCCAGTCGGAAATGCCTATAACGGAGGGAACAACAAGACGTTTAAACCCTTTCGTGCTCAAGGCTTTACTGCTGCATCGAAGACTACCCCGGTAACGCAACAGCAACCAAAGCCAAATTCTGGAGGTCCGAGATGTTACAACTGCAATCAAGTGGGACATATGATAAGGGAGTGTCCTAAGCCCAAGAAGCAAGTACATCAAGGACGAGTATATGCTGTTACATCCGAGGATGTGGCCGCATCACCCGATGTGGTCACAGGTATGACTGAAACCTTTTTAGTTGTAATTACATTGTATTTGCATGTAGACTAAGTAAAAATAAATCACAGGTATTGTACCTATAAATGGCGTACCCACCAGAGTACTCTTTGATTCAGGAGCTACTCATTCCTTTATATCAGTGTCATTCAGAAAGAAGTTGAATTTATCCATCAAAACATTGGACTACAAACTACTTGTACGGTCACCAATCGGGTTAGAAATGGAATTAGAGAAAGGTTATGGACCATGTCCAGTTCTCATTGGCGAGAAAACCTTAGATGCAACCTTGATACAACTTGAGATGGCAGACTTTGACGTCATCTTGGGAATGGACTGGTTGGCTCAGCATTCTGCAAACTTATTATGCGCCGAAAAGAAGCTAACATTCAAAGACAAAGAAGGAGCAGAATTTAGTTTTTCTGGAACCAAACTTCCCCGTAGACACAAGCTTATACTCTCAGCACTGAAAGCTAAGAAGTGCCGTGAAAAGGGGGCAGTCGGGTATCTAGTATCCGTGGTCGACCTAACCAAGGAAGCACTACGACTGAAAGATATTGATGTAGTGTGGGACTATTCCGATGTATTTCCGGAGGAACTACCAGGATTACCACCCGACCGAGCCACAGAGTTTGTGATAGATCTTATACCTAGAGCCGCACCAGTATCAAAAGCACCTTAAAGAATGGCTCCTACTGAACTGAAGGAATTGAAAGCACAACTACAAGAACGGCTGGACAAGGGTTATATTCATCCCAGTATATCACCATGGGGAGCCCTGGTATTATTTGTAAAGAAGAAGGACGGTAGCGTTCGATTATGTATCGACTATCGGGAGTTGAATAAACTGACAATCAAGAATCGATATCCACTACCTCAGATCGATGACTTGTTCGATCAGTTGCAAGGAGCAAAAGTATTTTCTAAGATCGATCTTCGGTCAGGTTATCATCAGTTGAAGATTAAAAAGGGTGATATTCCTAAAACAACTTTCAGGACTAGATACGAACATTATGAGCTCTTGGTCATGTCTATCGGATTGACAAATGCACCAGCAACTTTCATGGAACTTATGAACTGGGTTTTCCACGACATGTTGGATACATCGGTTATAGTACTCATTGATGATATATTGGTATATTCCAAGGACAAAGAAACCCATATCAAGAACCTAAACGCCGCCCTACAGCGTTTAAGGAAAGAGAAGTTATATGCCAAATTTACCAAGTGTGAGTTTTGGCTAAGTGAAGTCGCCTTCCTAGGCCATGTAGTATCCGCAGAAGGTATCAAAGTGGACCCCCAGCAAGATCGAGGCTATTGTAAAGTTGGAAGCACCAATGAGCGTTTCAAAAATTAGAAGTTTCCTGGGTCTCACCAGTTATTATCGGAGATTCATGGAAGACTTTTCCCGGATTGCCGTACCTCTCACCAGTCTGACTAAGAAAGGGGAAAAGTTTGTTTGGACTGATAAATGGGAGAAGAGCTTTCAAACATTGAAGACTAGATTGAAATCCGCTCTGATTTTGACTATTCCTGTTCCAGGACAGACATTTACCTTATACACTGATGCGTCAGGACTGGGATTAGGATGTGTGCTTATGCAAGGAGAGCAAGTAATTGCTTATGCCTCAAGATAGTTAAAGACACATGAGAAAAATTATCCCACTCATGATCTGGAGTTAGCGGCAGTAGTACATGATGTCAAGATATGGAGATATTACCTGGACGGAGAGAAATTTTAGATTATGTCGGACCATAAAAGTCTTACTTATTTATTTAATCAGAAGGAATTGAATATGAGACAAAGAAGATGGCTGGAACTATTGAAGGACTATGATTGTGATATCCAGTATCATCCGGGGAAAGCTAATGTAGTAGCAGATGCGTTGAGCAGAAAGGCAACGATAAAATCTCAAGGAGAGGTTAGTACAACCGTAGCAATGTGTACTATCGGAATGGTATTCAATCACGGCAATGAGCAGTATGTGATAGATACAACGGATGGATCAACCAACCAAGGGTATATTCATCCATTTTCAAACATGTTCACTGCATTGAAAATTATACCGGATATAATGGATGAATTGAAGACAGCTATCAAGTCAGATCCTTATCTGAGAACAGTACAAGAAGATATCGAGAAAGGTAGGACTAATCCTGAGTTAACCTTGGATGAAGAGAAAGTACTGAAATACAAAGGACGAATATGTGTACCTGAAACAGAAAGTGTGGACATTAGACACCGACTGATGAAAGAAGCCCATACCATCATCTATTCGATACATCCAGGAAGTACAAAAATGTATCATGATTTAAAGAAACTGTATTGGTGGAGAGGAATAAAAGCAGATGTAGCTAAGTTCGTGTCTCAATGCCTAAATTGTCAGAAAGTAAAAGCTGAACGACAACGACCCGCAGGACTATTACAACCGTTACCGGAACCATCATGGAAATGGGACTGCATCACTATGGACTTCGTCATGGGATTACCACTGACTCCTCGAGTAGTTGACGCAGTTTGGGTGATTGTAGACCGTCTGACTAAAATAGCTCGCTTTATACCAATACGATCGTAGTATACACTGGAAAGGTTAGCAAAGCTGTATGTGGATAATATTGTTCGATTACACGGTGTACCAAAAATCATTGTGTCTGATAGAGATCCACGATTTACTTCCAAGTTTTGGAAGGGATTGCAAAAGGCTATGGGTACAACATTGAAGTTTAGTACCGCATTCCACCCACAGACAGATGGACAATCAGAGCGTACAATCCAGATTCTAGAAGATATGCTACGAGCATGTGTAATTGACTTCAAGGGATCATGGGATGAAAGATTACCACTGATCGAGTTCGCTTATAACAATAGCTATCAGGCTACTATACAGATGTCACCTTATGAACCACTGTATGGCAGAAAGTGTCGAACTCCCTTGTTTTGGAATGAAGTGGGAGAACGTAGTATTGTTGGACCAGAATTTGTTGAAGAGACTTGTCGAGTGGTCGAAATTATCAAGGAAAGAGTGAGAACAGCTCAGAACCGTCAGAAGCAATATGCAGATACTCGATGCAGAGATCTTGAGTTCGCTGTAGGTGATAAAGTATTCTTGAAGGTATCGCCTATGCGAGGATTGAAAAGCGTTCGGACAGAAAGGGAAACTAAGTCCAAGATATGTCGGGCCGTATGAGATTTTAGCTAAGCGTGGGAAAGTGGCTTATCAGTTAGCACTACCACCATCTATGTTAAGTGTGCATGATGTATTTCATGTTTCCCTATTGAAGAAGTATGTCAATGATCCAACGCACGTATTGATAGTAGATTTACCGGAACTGACTAATGATTTGACATTTGAAGTAACACCAACTGAAATCACCAGCCAAAAAGTTCAACGTCTACGCAACTGAGATATCTATTATGTTAAGGTCACATGGAAAAGTAGAGACATGGAAGAAATTACATGGGAAGAAGAAAATGATATTCGAAAGCAATACCCTCACTTATTTGATTCAGAAGGTACGTATAATTTCGAGGACGAAATTTTTATAAGTAGGGGGGAGTTGTAAGACCCGTATCAAACTAACCTAGTCTTATCACCTTGAACCAGGTTTACCATCATGGTTGAGTCAAATGGACCAAGGGCGTGAAGGAGATCATGATCCCAGGTATCAAATCGACCCTAAAACACTCAATTTAAGGGGAGGGTCGCATACCAAGCAAAGGAGGGTCGGACCCCCCCAAGACAGAAAGTCAGACCCTCAGTTTTATAGGGAGGGTCGGACACCTTAGGAACCCTAGGGTCAACGGGATCATTGACCCTCCCATCGACCCTTAGTTGCCGCCGAAACTGAAATTAGGAAATTTCCTATTTTTTTATTTGGATTCTTTCCTAATCTCAAAGTGACTTATTTTAGGATGTTTCTACTTTATTTAAAGGACATCCCTAAGCCTCTTTCACTCCTTTTACAACCCTAATTGAATTGAGAGGAAGAGAAGATGAGGAAAAGGAGAAGAAGAGAAGCAAGGAAAAGAAGATAGCAAAAAGGAGAAGAGTTGCCGAGAGGGAGTAATCTTCTCATATGGATACTAATTCCATGAGTTTCTACAGACCATAGGTTAGATAATGATGAGAGTATGATCTCGGAGAAACCCAAACCATCAACCCACGGTTAGGTTTTCATAGAAAACTATGGGAGATTACATGAAAGCTATCTAGGTGGATGATTCATGGTTCTAGACCATGGAATGAAAGTTGAATGGAGTATAGGGGAAAGCCATAGGACCCCCCAAACACGAGGGATGGACTAAAAGGAGGGAAATTGACCAAAATCCACCGAGGGTCGCAAAGAGGGTCGATGACCATCCGACCCTATGTGATCCTGAGGATTGATCCTCAGTGTTCGGGAAGTCCAAATTGGGGAGGGTCGCACCCAGGGTCGATCATGACTCCGACCCTACCTCCGACCCTCAGTTAATAGAATGATTTTTAAATTCTAAATAAATTTTAAATAAATTTTATCAGCTTTGTTAGGTCTTCTAGCAATATAATAACATTATAAAGGTGATTCTAAAGACTGGAAGAGTATCTATTAGCAAGCTAAGGTGAGGAAACAAGACCTAAACTAAATGGTTAATAATAAACTGTTTTACTTCTTGAGTCCAATGTCATATTGATTCTATGCGTGTATGCTTGTGTGTGCATTCAATATGCCATCCAATATTTCTATTAATTGTTCATGCATATTTACTTTATTGTTTATAACATGATGATGATGATGATAGGAACAGCCATGGGAATGTTTGTGTTTGGCCAGTGTATATGGTGAGGGTAGGGATGGTATCAACCGGTACAGCCATGACTGTTCTTCATGGGGTGTATATTGTGCCATGGTCTACACAATTCATGTCCACTGATGTCGTCGTATTGTCATTACCTTAGCAGAACTATTATGTCGTAGAGCATCAGGGGAGGTGGTCTCGGTCCTTGTAGTCTCTGACTCTACTGAGGGGCCTTAGCACTATCTCTATGGATGTTCTGAGAGATGCTGGGGTGAGGCCTTGGATACACTGTTTGACATTAGGATTGGTTAGTTGCGAGCCCAGTTTGCAACCCTAGCCAGCAGGGGTTTATTTGTTGGTATGGTATCAACCGGTACAGCCATGCCGTTTTCATGGGGTGTATATTGTGCCATTTTGGGTGTTGTGGGCGACAGTGCAGGAGTCATTGGGTGTATCCACACACTTGTATATAGAGGTGCGGCGGCCACCTGTCCTTTCTATAGCACAGTGTAAACTTTAAACCGGACCAAAGATATAAATTGATTGCATGCATATGTATTGTTGCATTGATTTGTTTGCTCACTGAGCCATGATGTGTGCTCACCCTTCGACGTCGAATATTTTTAGTTGATGATGCAGGTTTAACCGTTGAAGACTATATAAATGCTCCAGAGTACGGGAACGTTGCAGCGATGGTAGCTGAAGATGAAGTGGATACACATGACGTCTCTTGCGAGTGCAACTCATGTGTATTCGATTAGATTTTTAGTTTTATTTATTTGGATTATTAAAGACATGTATTTGATATTTATTTATTTATGTCTTAGTTGATACAGAATAATTTGTTATTGAACTATTGATATCACAATAGATTCTCAGTTCATTTTATTATAAGACTTCCGCTATTTATTTTATTTACTCTAATTATTTATGTGGATGTATGGTGTTTAGATAACAAGGAAATAGCCTACTCGAGATCCTAGTTGAACCGTTGGATTGTTGGCGGTTCATCACACCATTCTGAATAGTGCGGAATTGGGGTGTGACATAAGTAGAAAGACAAAAAGGAGACAAGTATAAAGGGGGCGAGAGAGAGACCAGAGAAAAGAAAAAAATGGAAGTGAAAGGGAGAGAAGTAAAAAGAGGGAGAGAGAGAGTGAAATAGAGGGACAAAGAGAGAAAGTTGTAGAGAGAAAGAGATATAGAGAGAAGTAGAAAGAGAGAGAGAGAGAAACATAGTGAGGGAAAGAGAGAGAGTGGGAGATAGGGAGAGATAGATTGACAGAGAAGTAGAAAGAAAGAGAGAAGTGGAAAAATAAAAGTAGAAAGAGTGTGAGAGAGAAGTCAAAAAAGTAAGGCAGAGAGATACAGTGAGAGATAACTAAAGAGAGGGAGAAAGAGAGTGAGATAGAGAAAAGTAGTGAGAGAGAAAGAAAAAGAGAGGGAGATACAAGGAGAAGGAGAAAGTGGTGCAGAAAGAGAGAGAGCGAGAGAGAGAGGAAGTTAGAGAGAGATAGAGAAGTAGACAGAGAAAGAGAGATAAGTAGAGAACGAGAAAAAGAGAGAGAGGGAGAGAGAGATAGAGAGGGAGAAAGAGTGAGTCAGGGACAGAAAGAGAGTGAAAGTGAGGGGAGGGTGAGAGAAGTAAAAAGAGTGATAAAAGTATAAATTAAATAGAGAGTAAGAGAGAAAGAGAGAGAGAGTGAAGTAGAAATAGAGAGAGATGTAGAGAGAGAGGTAGAAAGAGAGATATAGAGAGAGGGAGACACATAGAGAGTGGGGGAGTGGAGAAAAAGGGAGAGGAAATTAAAAAGGGAGAGAAGTTCATAGAGAGGGAGAAGTTGGAAGGGAGAGATAGAGAGAAAGGGAGAGAGAAGGAGAGATAGACAAAGGGAGAAGTAGAAAGAGAGACAAAGAGAGATAAAGAGATAGAGACAAACTGACAGATAGAAAAAGAATGAGGGAGAAAGAGAGATAAGAAAAGAGAGAGAGAAGTGGAAAGTCAGTGAGTAAAATAGAGAGACAGGTAGAAAGGGCGAGAGGGAAAAAAGAGAAAAGTAGAAGGTGAGAGAGAAAGAGAGGGAGAGATGAGAGAAAGAGACAGAGAGAAGTAAAAAAGAGAAAGAGAGGGAGAGAACTTTAAAGAGATAAGTAGAAAGAGAGAGAGAGAGAGAGAGAGAGATAAAGAGAGAGAGGGAGGGAGAGAGAAAGAGAGAGAGATAGATAGAGAGAGAGAGGAAGTAAAAAGAGAGAGAAAAAGTAGAGAGATAAAAAGGCTAGGAAGTAGAGAGACAAAAAAAGAGAGAGAGAAGTAGAAAAAGAGAGAGAGGGAGAAGAAGAGAGATGGAGAAGTCTAAAGGGAGTGAAAGGGAAAAGTAGTGAGAGAAAGGGAGAGAGAGGGAGAGTGTGTGTGAGAGAGAGGGAAAAATACATGGAAAGAGAGAGAAGTAAAGAGAGAGACAAGTAGAATGAAAGAGAGAGAAATGGAAATGAGAGATTGAAATATAGAGAGAGAGCGAAGTAAAGTGAGAGAAAGAAAGAGAGGGAAAAGTTGAAAAAGTAAGACAGAGAGATACATAGAGAGATAACTAAAGAGAGTGAGAGAGAGAAAAGTAAAGAGAGAGAGATAGAAAGAGAAGGAGAAGGGGAAGTGGTGTAGAAAGAGAGAGAGCAAGAGAGAGAGGAAGTTAGAGAGAGATAGAGAAGTAGACAGAGAAAGGGAGATAAGTAGAGAAAGAGAATTAGAAAGAGAAATAGAGAGAGAGCGAGAGAGATAGAGAGGGAGAAAGAGTGATTCAGGGACAGAAAGAGAGTGAAAGTGAGGGCAGGGTGAGAGAAGTAAGAAGAGTGATAAAAGTATAAATAAAAGAGAGAGAGAGAGTGAAGTAGAAATAGAGAGAGAGAAGTATAGAGAGAGGTAGAAAGAGAGATATAGAGAGAGGGAGACACAGAGAAAGTGGGAGGAGTAGAGAAAAAGAGAGAGAAAAGTAAAAAGGGAGAGAAGTTGGAAGGTAGAAATAGAGAGAAACGGAAAGAGAAGGAGAGTTAGAGAAAGAGAGAAGTAGAAAGAGAGAGAGAGAGATAAAGAGTGAGAGAGAGACAAACAGACAGAGAGAAAAAGAATGAGGGAGAAAGAGAGATATGAAAAGAGAGAGAGAAGTGGAAAGTGAGGGAGGAAAATAGAGAGACAGGTAGAAAGGGCGAGAGGGAAAAAAGAGAAAAGTAGAAGGTGAGAGAGAAAGAGAGAGAAATGGGAGAAAGAGACAGAGATAAGTAAAAAGAGAAAGAGAGGGAGAGAACTTTAAAGAGATAAGTAGAAAAAGAGAGAGAGAGAGAGAGAGAGAAAAAAACTAGAGAGATAAAGAGGCTAAAATGTGGAGAGAGAGAGAGGGAGAGAAGAGAGAGAGAAGTCTGAAGGGAGAGAAAGGGAAAAGTAGTGGGAGAAAGAGAGAGAGAGTGTGTGTGAGTGGGAGGGAAAAATACGGGGAAAGAGATAGAGAAGTAAGGGCAGAAAGTGAGATAAGGAGAGAGAGAGAGAATTAGAAAGAGAGAGAGAGAGAGAGAGAAAGAGAGGGAGAAAGTGTAAGTGAGAGAGAGAAAGAGAGTAAGAGAGAGGGGAGGGTGAGAGAAGTAAAAAGAGAGATGAAAGTATAAATAAAAGAGAGAGAGAAAGTGAGAGTAAAAAGAGAGATAAGTAGAAAGTGAAAATGAAGGCGACAAGTATAAAGGGGGAGAGAGAGAGACTGGAGAAAAAAAATGAAAGAGAAAGGGATAGAAGTAAAAAGAGGGAGAGAGAGAGAGAAGTAGAGAGACAAAGAGAGAAAGTTGTATAGAGAAAGAGATATAGAGAGAAGTAAAAAGAGACAGAGTGGAAAGAGAGAGAGAGAGACATAGTGAGGAAAAGAGAGAGAGAGAGGGAGATAGGGAGAGAGAGATAGACAGAGAAGTAGAAAGAGAGAGAGAGAGAGAAGTGGAAAAATAAAAGTAGAAAGAGTAAGAGAGAGAGAGAGAAGTAAAAAAAGTAAGACAGAGAGATACAGAGAGAGATAACCAAAGAGGGAGAGAATGAGAGTAAGAGAGAGAAAAGTAAAGAGAGAAATAAAGAGAGAGAGAGAGAGATAGAAAGAGAAGGAGAAGGAGAGAGTGGTGTAGAAAGAGAGAGATCGAGAGAGAGAGAGGAAGTTAGAGAGAGAGATGGAGAAGTAGACAGAGAAAGAGAGATAAGTAGAGAAAGAGAATTAAAAAGAGAAAATGAGAGAGAGAGAGAGATATATAGAGAGAGGGAGAATGAGTGAGTCAGGGACAGAAAGAAAGTGAAAGTGAGGGGAGGGTGAGAGAAGTAAAAAGATTGATAAAAGTATAAATAAAAGAGAGAGAGAGAGAGAAGTAGAAATAGAGAGAGAGAGAAGTAGAGAGAGGTAGAAAGAGAGATATAGAGAGAGGGAGACACACAAAGAGTGGGTGGAGGGGAGAAAAAGAGAGAAAAAGTAAAAATGGAGAGAAGTTCATAGAGAGAGAGAGAGAAGTTGGAAGGGAGAGATAGAGAAAGAGAGAAGTAGAAAGAAAGAAAGAGAGAGAGAGGGAGATAAAGAGAGAGAGGGACAAACGGATAGAGGGAAAAAGAATGGGGGAGAAAGAGAGATAAGAAAAGGGAGAGAGAAGTGGAAAGTGAGAGAGGAAAATAGAGAAAGACAGGCAAAAAGGGCAAGAGGGAAAAAAGATAAAGTAAAAGGTGAGAGAGAATGAGAGAGAGAGATGAGAGAAAGAGACAGAGAGAAGTTAAAAGAGTGAGGGAGAGAACTTTAAAGAGATAAGTAGAAAGAGAGAAAGAGAGAGAGAGAGAGAGAGAGAGAGAGAGAGAGAAAGGAAGTGAAAAGAGAGAGAAAGAGTAAGAGAGAGAGAAAAAAGTAGAGAGATAAAAAGGCTAAGAAGTAGAGAGAGAGAGATAGAGAGAGAAAAATAGAAAAAGAGAGAGAGGGAGAAGAAGAGAGCGAGAGAGAAGTCTAAAGGGAGAGAAAGGGAAAAGTAGTGAGAGAATGAGAGAGAGAAGTAAAAAAAAGAGGGAGAGAGAGTGGGAAAAATATAGGGAAAGAGAGAGAAGTAAAGAGAGAGACAAGTAGAATGAAAGAGAGAAATGGAAATGAAAGATTGAAATATAGAGAGAGCAAAGTAAAGTAAGAGAAAGAGTGAGAGAGAAAAGTAGGAAAAGTAAGGCAGAGAGATACAAAGAGAGATAACTAAGGAGAGAGAGAAAGAGAGCGGTGTGGAAAGAGGGAGAGCGAGAGAGAGAGAGAGTGAGAGGAAGTAAAGTAGAGAGAGAAAGAAAGAGAGAGAGATAGAAAGAGAAGGAGAAGGAGAGAGTGGTGTAGAAAGAGAGAGAGCGAGAGGGAGAGAGAGGAAGTTAGAGAGAGAGGAAGAGAAGTAGATAGAGAAAGAGAGATAAGTAGAGAAAGTGAATTAGAAAGAGAAAAAGAAAGAGAGAGAGATAGAGAGGGAGAAAGAGTGAGTCAGGGACAGAAAGAGAGTGAATGTGAGGGGAGGGTGAGAGAAGTAAAAAGAGGGATAAAAGTATAAATAAAAAAGAGAGAGAGAGAGAGAGAGAGAGAGTGAGAGTAAAGTAGAAATAAAGAGAGAGAAGTAGAGAGAGAGGTAGAAAGAGAGATATAGAGAGAGGGAGACATAGTGAGAGAGTGGGAGGAGTGGAGAAAAATAGAGAGAAAAGTAAAAAGGGAGAAAAGTTCATAGAGGGAGAGAAGTTGGAAGGGAGAGATAGAGAGAAAGGGAGAAAGAAGGAGAGATAGAGAAAGAGAGAAGTAGAAAGAGGGAGAGAGAGAGAGACAAAAAGACAAAGAGAAAAATAATGATGGAGAAAGAGAGATAAGAAAAGAGAGAGAGAAGTGGAAAGTGAGTGAGGAAAATAGAGAGAGACAAGTAGAAAGGGCGAGAGGGAAAAAAGAGAAATGTAGAAGGTGAGAGAAAAAGAGAGATGAGAGAAAGAGACAGAGATAAGTAAAAAGAGAAAGAGAGGGAGAGAACTTTACAGAGATAAGTAGAGAGAGAGAGAGAGAGAAAGAGAGAGAGAGATAAAGAAAGAGAGAGGAAGTAGAAAGAGAGAAAGAGTAAAAGAGAGAGAGAGAGAGATAAAAGTAGAGAGATAAAGAGGCTAAGAAGTAGAGAGAGATAAAGAGAGAGAGTAGTAGAAAAAGGGAGAGAGGGAGAAGAAGAGAGGGAGAGAAGTCTAAAGGGAGAGAAAGGGAAAAGTAGTGAGAAAAAGAGAGAGAGAGGGAAAAATACTGTGAAAGAGATAGAGAAGTAAAGAGAGACACAAGTAGAATGAAAGAGAGAGAAATAGAAATGAGAGATTGAAATATAGAGAGAGAGCGAAGTAAAGAGAGAGAAAGAGAGAGAGAGAGAAAAGTAGAATGAGAGAGAGAAGTAGAGAAAGAGCAAGAGAGAGTGGGGGAAAGAGAGAAAGAGAGAGAGAGAGAGTAAGAAAGTGTAAGAGAGAGAGAAAAGTAGAAAGAGAGAGTGAGGAAGAGAGAGGGAGAGGGGGAGAAAGAGAGAGAGAGAAAGTGGGAGAGAGATAGAGAAGTAGAGAGGGAAAAGTAGAAAGAGGGAAAGAGAGAGAAGAGGGAGAGTGTCACACCCCAATTCTGATCCAACCAGAACGGTGTGAGTGAACCGTCATTGAACCAACGGTTCACAGCAGGATCTCGAATAAGCCGTGTCCACCCATACAAACCAATTACACATAACCACAATCAGAATATAAATATACAGCGGAAGACTTTAAATAGAATGAACTGAGTATCTACTGATAATTTAAATAAATATCCCATTATTCAAAATCAAACATAAAATAATAATCTTTTACATCTCTTCATAACAAACAAAAATAACTGAAATAAATAAATAAAATCCATCACAGGTACACACAGAAAGGGCACTCGCATGAAGCATCATGCTCGTCCTCCCCTGCTTGTACATCCAAAGCAGCTACACCTCCATACGCCGGAGCGTTCACATAATCGTCCACAGTGTATCCTGCATCAACATCTAAAACAATGTATATACAAAGGGTGAGCACACAACACAGCTCAGTAAGACAATCAGACAGTTTCACAAGATTATGCATGAGTAACAATCATTTTATGCTATGGTCTGGTTTTAAGTTTGCAATGTGCTATAGAAAGGTTTGGTGGCCCCCCACCTCTATACACGAGTGTGTGGCGTCGCACAGTAATCACACTACCACCAACCCACATGCACCCATCATGGAATAGAGATAGAGCTAAGGTATACCCGCACCTCCCCTGATACTCTACCCATACCAGTACCTAAGCCCCCACGGGCCGGGGCTCGTAAACCGGGCTCGCAACTAACCAATCCTATATGTCAACAATGTATGCTCTATCCCAAAGACAGCCGTCTACGGCATAGAGATAGAGCTAGAGCGTGCAGGCCGGGTCGGAGACCACCACACCTCACCTCCCCGATACCCTATCCGCAACTAACCCACTAGGATAGAAACAATACGTAGGTAGATCCTATCCCAACATAACTCCCCACGGCATAGAGATAGAGCTAAAGCATCGTGGACAAGCCGGCGACGACCGGAATCCTCAGTACCACACAACGATGGTCGGGACAACATCAATATCGGAGACCACCGTACCACGATCTTCCCCTGATACCCCACCCATACCAAGCATGTTAAGATAGAATACTACAAAAAGTGCCAGTGTGAAGAGCGATCCCAGGCCCATGCCCCACTCCACACACCAACGAAAACAATCACATGCCTAGCAATCACATCCTATGAATGCATGAACAATAATAATAATTGAAAGTAAAGGATGGCATGTGAATATGCACAAACATCACATCATAGATATTCAATGATTAACAACGATTTACTGTCCATTAATTATTAGGTTTAGGTCAGATTCCCTTACCTGACGCTCGTTTGATCACTTGCTCTACGTCGCAAGATCCAAACGATATGTCACAATGTCCTACAATATTATTAGGGTTTCATTAAAATAACATTCTTAGAGTTTCATGTTGGTCGAAAACCAACAGGGTTACAAATACCCTCACAGAGCTGACCGGTGGCATGTACCGGTCGCAGCTCTGTGGGAAAGACTGGCGACCGGTATGGTCAGCCGGTCCCCCACAGATAACCTCCCGAGAGGTAGCGGTCGGAACATACCGGTCGCACTATGTGCAACCGGTATAGTCGACCGGTATGTCTCCGGAAGACCATACATGGGTTCTTCGACTGCCGTCGATCATCCTCCATGGATTTTCAGGGTTTCTCATATCCATTCTAAGTCTAGGCTTGGAGTTAGAGTTATCCCCAACTCATTCAAGTCTCGTTTCGATGAATATCATCTCGAAACTAAAATCTAGGGTTTGACGGCAACTTAGGGTTATTGGCCAATTTAGGGTTTTAGATCAATACCTACTTTGCATGGTATTGATCCACCCACACAACTATCATAGGGTAAGAAGAGGGATTCAAACACTTACCGTTGACAGGCGTAGCGTGAGCTTCGTCAAACGGTAATGGCGGCACCTCCTTCTTCTTCCTAGCTCCTTCTCCTTTCCAAGCTCTTTCTCTTCTCTAGGGTTTGTGAGAGACAATGGAAAGGATTTGATGGGGTTTAAGGGTGTATTTATAGGCTAGAAATAGGGTTTAGTAACCCTACTATGATTAGGAAACTTCTAGGATTCGAAATCAGGAAAGCGGGACCCGCAGAAACCAATTTCCAAATTCCCGCACATAGCTGTGCAGGCCATACCGGTCGACCGGTACCATCATCCAGTACCATCAACCGGTATCTAAAATCAGGCATAATTGGTCGACTTTGGTCCGATTTTGTACCTGTTTGTTATCTGCTTGCCCCGTCTGGCTTGGTGATGATCGGAATACCTGTCACGATACAAAACCAAGGTTAGACCGGGTTTTCAGAGTGCGGGTCTTACAGAGAGAAAAGTAGAAAGAGAGATAGAAGTAGAAATTAAAGAGAGAGAGAGAAACAGAGAGAGAAAGTAGAAACAGAGAGACATGAAGAGAATTGGAGAGAGAGGTAGAAAATGAGAGATAAAGAGAGAGGTGGTGGAGAGAGAAAGAGAGAGAAAAGTAGAAAGAGAGAGAGAAGTATACCGAAAGAAGTGATAACAGAGAGAGAGACGTATAGAGGGAGAAGTAGAAAGAGAGAGAGGGGGAGGGAGGGAGATAGAGAGAGAAAAGTAGAGAGAGAAAGGGAGAAGTAACAAGAGGGAGAGAGAAAGAGAGAGGGTGAAAGATAGAGACATGTAAAAATAGATAGAAAAAGAAGAGATAAGTAAAAAGTAAGAGAGAGAGAAAGAGAGAGGAGAAAGAGAGTGAGACAAAAGTAAAGAGGAACAGAGTGAGAAAGAGAAAGAGAAAGAGAAAGAGAGTGAGAGAGATAGAGAGAGAGAGAGAAGTAAAAATAGAGAAAGAAGTAAAAAGATAGAAAGAGAGAGAAAAGTTGAGGGAGAGAAGTAGAATGATAGAGAGAGAGAAAAAAAAGTAGAGAAAAAGAGGGAGAGAAGTAAAAAGAGGGAGAGCATTAGAGAGACAAAGAGAGAGAGAAGAAGAGGGAGACGTAGAAAGAGAGTGTGAGTGAGAGAAGTCAAAAGAGAGAGAGAGAGGAGTAAACTGAGAAAGAGAGAGAAAAAGTAGAAAGAGGGGGAGAAAGTGATATAATGAGGGTAGTTGAAAGAGAGAAAGAGAGAGAAGTAGAGAGAGAGAGAGAGGAAGAGAGCGAGAAGTAGACAATGAAAAGAGAGGGAAAGCAAGATAGAGAGAGGGAGAGAGAAATAGAAGGAGAGAAAAAGAGAGAGAAGAGAGGGAGAGAGAGAATGTAGAGAGTAATAGAGAAAGATAGAAGTAGAAAGTGGTAGAGATAGAGAGGTAGAGAGAAAGAGGAAGAGAGAGAAGGAGAGAAGTAGAAAGAGAGAGAGAGAGGGAGAATAGTAAAAAGGGGGAGAGAGAGAGAGGTAGAAAGCGAGAGAATTACAAAGAGAGAGAGAGTTTGTGAGAGAGAGAGTACGAGAGAGAGAAAGGGAGAGTAGAGGAAAGGGAGAGAGAAGTAGATAGAGAAAGAGAGAGAGAGAGAGGTTGAAAGAAAGAGAGAAGTAGTATGACAGAGAGAGAGATGGGGGAGAGAGATATAGAAAGAGAGTGAGAGCGAGAAGTTGAGTGAGAGATATAAAAAGAAAGGGAGAGAAAGAAAAAAGTAGAGAGAGATATAGAAAGAGTGAGAGATATGTAGAGGGAGAGTGAGAGAGTGAAAGAGAGAGAGAGAGAGAATGAGGGAGAGAATGAAGTCGAGAGAGGGGGAGAGAAGTACGAAGAGAGAGAGAAGAGAAGTGGAAAGAGAGAGAGAAAGAAATAGAGAGAGAGAGTGGTTGAAAGAGAAAAAGAGCAAGAGAGAGGGAGAAGTATAAAGGGAGAGAGAGACAGAGAGAGAGAAAGAAGTGGGAGAGAAAGAGAGAGAAAGTGAGAGAATGATAAAAAGGTAGAGAGAGAAAGAGAGGTAAAAAGAGAAAGAGAGTGGTAGAAAGAGAGAGATAATGAGAGAGAGAGAGAAGGAGAGATATAGAGAGAGACCGAGAGGGAGAAGTAGAGAAAGAGAGAGAAGTTGAAACAGAGAGTGATATAGAGAGAGGAGAGAGAAATAAAAAGAGAGAAAAAGAGAAAAGAGAGGAGGAGAGAGAAAGTAGAGTAAGATAGAGAAAGATAGAAGTAGAAAGAGAGAGAGAGAAAAGGAGAGAGAAATAGGAAGGGAGAGAGAGTGGGAGAGGGGGAAAGTGGAATGAGGGAGGGAGAGAGAAAGAGAGAGAAGTAGAAAGAGGGAGAGAGAGAGAGAGGGAGAGAGTGAAAGAGAAAAGTGGAGAGAGAGAGATATAAAAGGAAATAGATAGAGAGAGAAGCGAAGAGTGAGAGTTTTAAAAAGAAAGAGACATAGAATGAGAGAGAAAATTAGAGAGAGAAAAGTAGAGAGAGAGAACTAGACGGTGAAAAAAAAAGAGAGAGTGAAAATGGAGGGAGAGAGAATAAAGTCAAAAGAGAGAGAGAAGAGAAGTATAAAGAGAGAGAGAAATAGAGAGAGGGATAGCAAGTAGTAGAAAGAGAAAGAGAGAGAGAGTGAAGTGGAAAGGGAGAGAGAGATTGGAAAAGAGAGATGTGGGTGAGAAAGAGAAAGATAGAGTAAGGGAGAGAGAGAGAAATGATGGGAAAAGTAGAGAGAGTGAGAAGTTAAAAGAGAGAGATAGAGAGGGTGAGAGAAGTATAGAGAGGATTAGAAAGAGAAAGAGAGAGACGAAAAGTAGAGAGAGAGAAGTAAAAAAGGGAGAGAGAGAAAGAGATAGAGAGAGAAGTATAGAGAGAGTGAGAAAGAGAGAGTTGGGAAGAATAGAGAGAGAAAAGTATAGAGAGAAGTTGAAAGGGAGAGAGAGAGAAAGAGAGAGAGAGAGAGAGAGAAGTAAATAGAGATAGATGGAGAAAGTGGGAGAAAGAGGGAGAAAGAGAGAGAGAGAGAGACAGAGAGAAAGAAAGAGAGGGAGAGTAAGAGAGAGGGAAAGAGAGATAAGTAGAAAGAGAGAGACAGAGAAAGAGAAAAAGAAAGAGAGACAAGTATAAAGCAAGAGATAGAGGCAAGAGAAATTAGAATGTGAAAGAGAGAGAGAGAGAGAAGTAGAGAGACAAAGAGAGAATGTGATAGTGAGAGAAGTAGTGAGGGAAAGAGAGAGAAGTATATAAAGAAAGAGAGAGAGTGAGAGAGAAAGAGATAGGGAGAGATTGAGAGAGAGAGAGAAGTAGAAATAAAGAGATAAAAGTAGTAGAAAGAGAGAGAGAGAGAGAGAGAGAGAGAGAGAGAGCGAAAATGATATAGAGAGTGGTAGAAAGAGAGAGAGAGACAGAAGTAGAGAGAGAGAGAGGGAGATAAGTAGGAATGGAGAGATAAGAGAAGTAGAAAGAGAGAGGGAGAGAGAGAGAGCGAAAATGATATAGCGAGTACTAGAAAGACAAAGAGAGAGAGCGAAGTATAAAGGGAGAGAGAGATAGAGAGGTAAGTAGAGAAAAAGAGGGAGAGAAAGAAAAGAGAGAGAGGGAAAGAGAGCTAAAAATAGAAAGAGTAGTAGAATTAGAGAGATACGAAGAGAGAGAAAGAGAGGGGAAAGTGGAGAGAGATAGAAGTAGAAAGAGAGAGATAAAGAGAGAGAGAGAGAGAAAAGTATTGAGGGAGAAGTAGAAAGAGAGAGAGAGGGTAACAGAGAGATGAGAAGTAAAGAGGGATAGAAGTTGAAAGAGGGAGAGATAGAGAGAGAAGTATAAAGTGAGAAGTAGAAAGAGAGAGGGAGAGAGAAAGAGAAAAAGTATGAGAGAGAGAGATAGATAGAGAGGGAGAAGTAGAAGGAGAGAGTGAGAAAGAGAGAGAGAGAGAGAGAGACAGAGTGAGAGAAAGAAAAAGTAAAAAATTGGGAGTGAGGGAAAGAGAGAGAGAAGTAAAAAAGAGAGAGAAAGAGGAAGTGAGAGAAAGAGAGACATGTAGAAAGGGGGAGAGAGAAATAAGAGAGAAGTAGAAAGTGAAAGAGAGAGAGAGACAGAGAGAAAAAAAAAGTAAAAAGAAGGAGAGAGAAGTAGAGAGAGGGAAAAAAGTAAAAAGAGAGATAGAAGTAGAGTGTAAGCACCCCATTTTTGCTATCCCCAACATAAGTGAATCCATATGACAAGTTTTTGGCTTTTAACCCAAATATTTGTGATTCTTTAATGAACCCCACAACAGGGTCATAGGTTATTACCTACTTGGGTGTATAGGTTATGAAATTATCTTCAAAGTGAGACCGGAATCATCAAATTTTGACATCAAACAAGGAAGGTATCACAGTTTAAAAGTGTAGGGGCATTTACGTAAGTATCATATGATGCATGCATTATCATTTAAAGTTCAAATCATCATATCTTGACCATCCGATATCAGAATCATATGATTCAAGTACCAATATTTCTTATTTTTAGTCCTTTTCAAAGAGGACTTGAAAAATCCCGGGTAGAGGTCACCAGTGGGCCCCATGCAAGTTTTCGTGCAGAATTATCGATAAAACTTCAATGCTTCATATCTTTGCCGTTCTACGTCCGATTCAGATGATTCAAAGGCCATTATTCTTCATTTGTGGTGTTCTACAAAGTGGACGTGAAAAATTCAGTACAGAAATCTCCGAAGGGTCCCATGCAAAATTACATATGGAAATAGTCGTTTAATCTTTGAAAATTTATATTTTGGTCACCCCACATCCAAATCAGGTGATTTCAGTTTCAATATGTTCCATACAAAGAGGACATAAAGGATTTCACGCAGAAGTCTACGAAGGATCCCATGCAGAATGGTTAGCCAAATTATCATAAATTGGTCTGCCTAAACTTCAGAAATTCATAAGTTGGTCATTTTATTTCCAAATGAGGTAATTCATGTTTCAATATTTTTCATTTTTAGTTCTCTACGAAATGAACATAGAAAATTTGGGGTAGAGGCTATCGGAAAATTTCATGTTGAATGGCGACGAAAATGGCTATGAAATGATAGAAGAAGTCAACTTTGGTCCAAACCTAGCTCAACCCAACTTAGTCCAACTTAGCCCGGCCCTGCTTAGACCAGTCCAGACCAAGTCACGTCGACCCATATGCATGCATTTCTTTTATATATAAATATTTATATAACGTATAATATATTATTATATTTTATATAATATATACATGTCTTATAGGTATATTATATTATATATATTAATATATTTATATTATATAAAATGGGAGGAAGAAAAGCAGAGAAGAAGGAGAAAAGGAACGAAAGAGAAGAAGTCGAGAAAAGGAAGGAATGAGGAGAGAAAAACTCATGCTTTTCTCGAAGAAGGAAAGAGAGAGAGAGAGTGAGTAGAGAAAAAGGAAGAAAAGAAAAAAAAGGAAAGAATGAGAGAGAAGCTGAGAAGAAGAAGAGGAAGGAAGAAGAGAAGGAAAGAAATGAAAAAAGGAAAGAATGAGAGATAAGCCGAGAAGAAGAAGAGGAAGGAAGAAAAGAAGGAAAGAAAAGAAAAGAAATGAAAGAATGAGAGAGAAGCCGAGAAGAAGAAGAGGAAGGAAGAAGAGAAGGAAAGAAAAGAAAAAAGGAAAGAGAGAAAGAAAAAAAACGTAGAAGGGAGGGAGATTTTCTAGAAGGAGGAAGGAGAAAAGAAAAGAAGAGAAGAAAGAAAGAAGAGGGAAAGGAAAGAGAGAAAGAGAAAACGTGAGAAGAAGAAAGAAAAGGAGAAAGAAGTGAGAAGAGGGGAGGAACCGGGGGAAAAAAGAGAGAAAAGAGAGAGAGGCCGAGAGAGGGAGTGAGGATTTTCTAGAGAGAAGAGAAAAGGGAGAGAAAAAAAGAGAAAAAAAGAGAAAAGGAGAGAGAGCCTTGAGAAGAAAAAAGAAAAGGAAAAAGAAAAAGAAGGAGAGGAAGAAGAAGAAGAAGGCAGAGAGTTAGAGAAGAAAGGAGCAGAGAAGTGGAGGAGGAGGATTCACCTTCAGAAATCTTGTTACGATCACCAAAAAATCCTTCATCAAATGTTTCGCTATATTTGAGCACAAGGTTGGTACCTTAAAACAAATTTACTAGTCTTTTAGAAGGTTTGAATGTTGATTTTGCTTGAAGAGGCTCATTTTCAATAAATTTCGATCAGGATTGCCTTATTGCATGCATGTTGATGTTAGGATGCTCATGTCAAATATTTTTTATGTATGATAATTTGTTTAAATTGTTCGATGATAAAAATTTGAGTACTATATGATGATTTTTGATGTTTTTGATAAATTTTACAAAGTGGATTTCTGATATGAAATTTTCAGATTTGGAATCCAAATTTGGGAGGTGCATCTCATGTGGTTTTGTTTAGATTTTTAAGCCCAAATTTTTATGAGATTCTCTTTGATATGTCAGAAGACTCTCCTAGAAAGTTTGTTCCATTTGAAATTGTGAAAGTTAATCAAAAAAAATTCTCCATTGGCACTGCTGCCCTACTCGGGTATAATGCAATCCCCTATCAGAAAGTTTCTAGAAAAGGGTCTTATGGCCATAATCAGAAAAACAAATTCATACAAAATTTTTAGATATGGAAGTCTTCTAAAAGTGGCACTAGTTTTGGATTTTTTAAAATTTTCAATGAATTGATATTGATTTTTAAAGTTCATAGTACTCTATTTTTTGAATCTGTTAGGATATACTGATTGGCATGACTGAAAAGTATTTTTTTCACAATGAAAAAGTTCTGTTTGCACTTTTCTTTCATGATGAAGTTTTATATCTGTCAATTATCTACATGGACATATATTTTGATTTAATTTTCATTAATTATATGATTTTATACGGAATTTATGGTGCAAGTGGTCAAAAATCTGGAACAGACATGCCCAATGCCTATATCCAATTTTGTGGCATTCATTTGACCAGGTTTCATCCCTTGTTGGGATTAGATGCCTTCAGACAAAAGTTAGCTTTCTAAATCTTCTTTCTAAGAATATGTTTTGAGGTTAATTATGATATATTTAGGTCGCCATATGCCCATTATGGTACAGGGTGACTGAATCTGTCACCATGCATGTTCACTGAATTGTGCAATATTTTTAACCCATATGTGCTCTCTGTTGAGATTCCTTTCAAATGCAAAGAGATAAATCAAGTCATCTTTCAGTGAAAAAAAATAAGGCTTAATTTGAGTTACAAAAGACCTACTTATTGGTCATTTTGGTGTAATATGACATAATTTGAAATCAGTTCCTAGTTTGTGCAATACTTGAAACTTTGTGTGACAATTTTGACATTTTTGAGTCATTATTTATTTCAAATGTCTTCATAAAAGTTACAATATTTTCAAAGAACTTCTTGAGCATATGTTTTTGATAATTTTAGATTTTTAAAATTGTTTCATTGATGTCTCATTCACTGTAATATACAATTGGTTGCTTGAGTGATTTGAGAAATTCTACCATGTTTGATTGCATACTTACTACATTTAGAGTGTTCACATGCCATATTTGGATAAATGACCACATTTAGAGTACTAACATGCATTGTTTGGATTGCTCACATACCATGCTTGCCATATCCATGTGTTGCTGTATTTGATAGAATAAATAGATTTTTTTGCCATATTTAACAATATCATGATAATTACCATATTTAAACATGCCATGTTTAGACTTGCCATGCTTAGAATATAGCATAGTGAGTTTTACCATGTTTAAATATATTTTTATGGTATCACATGCCATGTTAGGGAGCTTTTTCATAATCTTGCTATATATTTTAGTTACCATAAACATTATACATGCCATGCTTAGATAGAATATTCCATTTGTGGCAGTAACTTCATTTTTTACAACACCCTAGTTGAAGTGCCATGTATACACACTTCTAAAAAACAATCTAGGAGTGGAGACGTACATTTCGGCACCCACATTCTTGGGAAGGGTATAATGGGAAATAATAAAAAATATTAACAAAGAAAGAGAATGTTTTACCAAACCTTCCAAAATTAGAGCTTAGGATGAAAAGGATAGCTCAGGATGATTTTTTTCCCTTCAGTAAATCCCAAACCTATAATAGGTTCTATATCCTAAACCTAGAATAGGTTTTAAATCCTAAACCTAGAATAGGTTCTCAATCCTTAATATAGAACAGGTTATTTCAGCTTTTTTTTCGAACTACGTGGATTTTGATTCCTAGGCCAAACCCTAGGATATGTAGGCTATTTGGGAGAATTCGAAATTCAGATCCACATCTTAGTCCACTTGGACTATCCATAGATCCACTAGGATATCCATCCACATTTTGACCTAAATAAGGTTATCCATATTCCAACCCAGAAAGGATTATCCACATTTTGACCCAAATATAGTTATCCACATTCAGACCCAGAAAGGGTTATCCATTCTTAAATCCACTAAGACTATCTACCAGTTCCTACGGACTATCCAGATCCTAACCCATAGGGTTTCTCAGCCATTCAAGCATAAACTTCAACTGGAACAATGAACTTAATCAAGCACAAGCATAAATCACAACCATAAAATTTAACCACACCTGAACTACGATGGTGAACTTTATTTTCAGAATAATTTTGTGATACGTTGGCAATCTGATGGATACAGATTCGGTTCAGTGATATCAAACCACTTGGTTTGGTACGGTTTAATAGATAGAGGCTAATATAGGAAAGTCATAGGAGACCGATTTCGATCAGGCGGTTTGGGTGCCTAACCCCTTCCCATAACCGTGTAAGCATCCCATTTTTGCCACCCTCTACATAAGTGAACCAATATGGCAGGTTTTCGGCCTTAACCCAAAGGTTGGTGATTCTCTAATAAACCCCACAATAGGGTCATAGGGTATTACCTACTTGGATGAATAGGTCGTAAAATTATCTTCAAAATTAGGTCGGAATCATCAAATTCTGACATCAAACAAGGAAGATATCGTAGTTTGAAAATGCAAGGGCATTTACGTAATTATCGTATCATGCATGCATTATTATTCAAACTTCAAGACATCATATCTTGGTCATCTGATATCGGAATCAGATGATTCAAAGGCCAATATTCCTTATTTTCAGTCCTCTTCAAAGTGGATGTGAAAAATCCCAGGTAGAAGTCACGAGTGGGTCGCATGCAAGATTACACATGGAAATGGTTATTTAATCTTTAGAAATTCATAAGTTGGCCATTTCATTTACAAATGAGATGATTCAAGCTCCAATATTCCTTATTTTTAATGTTCTACAAAGTGAACCTAGAAAATTTGGAATAGATGCTATCGAAAAATTCCATATAGAAGGATGACAGAAATGGACTATGAGGACTATGAAATGTCAACCTTAGTTCAAACCAGCTTAATCCAGCTTAGTCTAACATAGCTCGGCCCAGCTCAGACCAATCCAGACCAAGTTATGTCAGTCCATATGCATGCATTTCTTTTATATATGTATAGTGTGTAATATATTATTGTGTATAATACATATATATATCTTATGGATATATTATACGTATTAATATATTTATATATATATGTATACATACATATATATATATATATATATATATATATATATATATATATATATATATATATATATATATATATATATATATATATATATATATATATATTATATATATATATATATATTATATTATATGTATTAATACATTTATATATCTATATATATATGTATACATATATAGATTTACATATCTTATGGATATATTATATGTATTAATATCTATATATATATATATATATGTATTACGAAAGAGAGAGGAAAGTGAGGCCGTGGAAGGAGAGAGAAAAGAGAGGCCATAGGAAAGAGAATGGGAGAAAGAAAAAAGGAGAAGAGAAAAAAAGAAAGAAAGAAAAGGGGAAAGCCCCGAAGGGAAAAGAAAAGGGAAAGAAAAGAAAGAAAAAAAGGGGGAAGAAAAAAGGAAGGAAAAGAAGGAAGAAGAAAAGGTAAGAAGAAAGAAAGGAAAGAGAGAAGGATTTTTCTAGAAGAAGGAATGAGAGAAAAGAAAGAGAGAAGGGGTTTTCTAGAAGAAGAAGGAGAAAAAGGAAAGAAAGGAAGAAGAAAAAAACATGGGAAGGAAGAAAAGAAAGGAAAGAAGAAAAAATGGAAAAAAAAAATTTCTAAAAGGAAAAAAAAAAAAGGAAGGAAGAGAGAAGAAGGAAAGCGGAGGAAAGGATTTTCTAGAAGAGGGAGAGATAGAGAAAGTATGGAATAGAGAGGGAGAAGAGAAAAAAGGAAGGAAAATAAGAAAGTAAAGAAGAAAAAGGAAGCAAAAAAGATTTTCTAGAAAAAAGAAAGGAAAGAAGAATCTTCTAGAAGAGGAGAGAAAAAGTTTAAATAGACAAGATAAGAGAGAGGAGAGGAGCTTTTTCAGACCATAGAGAGAGGAGAACGTGGGTGAGGGAGAGGAAAACGTGAGTGAGAGAGAGAAAACGTGAGAGAGGGAGAAAGAAAGAAAGAGAAAAGAGAAAAGAAAGAAAAGAAAAGAAGAAAAGAGAAAACGAGAAGAGAGAGAGAAGAAGAAGAGAGGAGAAGGAGGATTCACATTCAAAAGAGGTTGATACAACCTTCAATCACCCTTCATCAATGTTTCACTCGATTTGAGCCCTAGGTTAATACTCTAAACAAATTAAGAGGATGCCAATTTTGTTTGAAAAAGGCTAATTTCTATGAAATCTCAATCATGAATGCTCTATTACATGCTTGTTAATGTTAGGATGCCTATGTCTAACATTTTTCATGAATGATAAATTCTCTAAGCTATTCAATGATAAATTTTTGAATGATATACAATGAGGTTTGATGTTTTTTGGAAATTTAATAAAGTGGTTTTCTGATCTGAAAATTCTAGATTTAGGGTTCAAACTTAGGACGTACATCATATGTATTTTTTCAAAGATTTTGAGGCCCAAACTTTTATGGGTGTCTCTATGTTATGTTAGAAGACTACTCTAAAAATTTCATTCCATTTGTAATTGGGGAAATATATCAAAAAATTTGTCTTTGACATTGCTATTTTTCTCGGATGTAATGCAATCTTCCATCAGAAAGTCTCTAGACAAAGGCCTTATGGCCATAATCAGAAAATCCACTTAACATAAAATTTTTAGACATGAAAGTATTCTGAAAAATGGCACTAGTTTCATATTTTTTTCCATTTTGTTTTGAATTGATATCAATTTTTAAGTGCATAGTGCTCTGGTTTTGAATCTGTCATGATATACTGATTTGCATGATTGAAAAGAGTCATTTTTCACAAAGAAAATATACTATTTTAACTTGTTTTTCTTAATGAAATTTTAGATCAGAAAGTTATCTACATAGACATATATCTGTATTTAATTTTAATTAATAATAAAATTTTATTTGGAATTTATGGTGCAACTGGTCAAAAATCTGGAACAGATTTGATCAGTGCACATGTTCGGTCTTAGAGCATATCTTTGACCTGTTTATGCTTTCTGTTGGGATTCAAATCCTTCATATGAAATATAATATATTAAGTTATCTTTATATGAAAAAAATTTGAGCTTGATTTGAGTTTCGAAAGACCTACTTATGGTCATTCTTGTATAATATGACAAATCTGAATACAGTTCATAGTTTTGTCCATTATCTAGAACCTTGTGTCACAATTTTCACAGTTTTGAGTCATTAATATTTCCAAATTTCTTCATAAAAATTATAATTTTTTTAAATAACATTGAACATATGTTTGTTTTGATAATTTTACACTTTTCAAAAAAAGTTTCATTGATGTCTCATTCATTAAAACATCAATAATTGTTTAAATGAATTCTGCCATATTTGGATAAATGGCTATATTTGGAGCATTCATATGCTTTATTTGAATTGTGCATACCATGTTTGCCACATTCCATCTGTTTCTATTTTTGGTAGAATAGATAAATTATTACCATATTTTAGCAAAATTTTAATTTTTTTAAGTCTTACTATGCTTAGAAAATAACATATAAGATCTTTTCTTTTTCTTTTTTTAAAAATTCATGTCATATATGCATTCTATGATTGGTACTTACCATATTGATATATAGATGCATATTAGATCTTGCATATTAGATCTTGTCATATTAGATATTGCCATGCTTAGATCTTGCCATATTAGATATTTCCATGCTTAGATCTTGCCATATTGGTTCTTGCCTTATTTGCAGTACATGCCATATTAGGGAGATTTTTATTATCTTACTATATGATATGATAGTTACCATAAATATCATACATTCCATGCTTACATTATTCCTTTTTTGACAATAATTTAATTTATGCTGCACCCAAGTTGAACTGCCATATCTGTACACCTAGCAAACATATTAGGTGTGGGGACATGCATTTAGGCACCCACATTCTTGGCAAGGGCATAATGAGAATAATAAAAATCTTAATAAAGAAATCGAATGCTTTCCCAAACCTTCCAAAATTAGAATTCAGGATAAAAAAGGGTAATTCAGGACGATTCAGCCCATCGATAAACCCTAAACCTAGAATAGGTTCTCAATCTTAAACCTAGAATAGGTTCTCACATTCTAACCTAGAACAGGTTACCCATGCCCGAACTATGCGGATTCTAATTCCTAGAGCAAACCCTAAGATACGTAGGAGAAACCCAAATTTGGATCCAAACCTTAGTCAACTTCGACTATCTACAGATCCACTAGGATATTTATCCACATTTTAACCCAAATAGGGTTATTTACATTCTAACCCAGAATGGATTATCCATATTTTGAGCCAAATAGGGTTTTCTTAGATCCACTAGGACTATCTATCAGTCCACATGGACTATCCAGATCCTAACCCATTGGGTTTCTCAACCTTTCAAGCATAAACTTCAATTTGAACAAAGAACTTAATCATGCACAAGCATAAATCACAGCCATAAACTTTAATCACACATGAACTACGATGGTGAACCTGATTTTTGGAATAATTCCGTGATACGTAGGCAATCTGATGGATACAGATTCAATTCAATTATATCAAACCATTTGGTTTGGTTCGATTTAATAGATAAAGTCTAGCATAGGAAAGGTATAGGAGACCGATTTTGATCGGGCGGTTTGATGCCTAACCCCTTCCCATAACCGTAATCTGACGCTTACCCAATCTCTAATGGATCAGAAATCCAATCTAAGGGTTATGAGTCAATTGAAGTCTTACCTTGTGGTGAGATTTCACATTTCTAAGGTCCTAGACCTTAATCTAGGTGGCGACTTCCAAAAATTTTCATCTTTGTCCTCACAGTGGCGACTCCATTGGGGATATAAACGTCAAACTCCTAAATGAAAACTTTTCTTGTGTGAATTGGATGCAAGCTCTTAGGATACTATATTTATGGTTGTATCATATTGTTTTGGGGGAATGTGTTCAGTCACACATTCGTGCGAGTAGTCAAATCGGGTCCCATGCAGATGGGGCAGCCCGCTAGGTGAAAAACACAACCTTGGCCTGTACTTTGTGAGACCACGATCGACAAGCAGCCTCTAACGAGCATTTCTTGGGTCCACCTGAGAATGCATTATACTACTCCACGTCGCTTGGATCCTTGCAACATAGTATATAAAGGGATTGGGTGTAAGACCCGTGTCAATCTAATCCGGTCTTACCACCTTGAACCAGGTTTACCCATCATGGTCGAGTCAAATGGACCAAGGGTGTAAAGGAGATCGAGATCCCAGGTATCAAATCGACCCAAAAACACTTAAAATAGGGGAAGGGTCGCATACCCAGCTAAGCAGGGTCGGACCTCCCAAAACAGAAAGTCAGACCCTCAGTTTTGAAGGGAGGGTCGGACAGCTTAGTACCCTAGGGTCGACAGGATCATCGACCCTCCCATCGACCCTCGGTTGCCGTAAGAAAATAAAATTAGGAAATTTCCTAATTTTCGATTGGGATTCTTTCCTAATCTCAAAGGGACTTATTTTAGGATATTCCTACTCTATTTAAAGGACGTCCCTAAGCCACTTTCTCTCCTTTCACAACCCTAATTGAATTGAGAGAAAGAGAGGATAAGGAAAAGAGGAAGAAGAAAGGCAAGGAAGAGAACTTAGCAAAAAGGAGAAGAATTTCAGAGAAAAAGTAATCTTCTCAGGTATGGATACTAATTCCATGAGTTTCTACAGACCTTAGGATAGTTATTGGAGAGCGTGTGATCTCGGAGAAACCCAAACCATCAAGCTATGGTTAGGTTTCCATGGAAAACCATAGAAGAATGCATGAAAGCTATCTAGGTGGTTGATTTGTGGTTCCAGACCATGGAAGAATGTTTAATGGAATGTAGAAGCAAGCCATAGGACCCCAAACACGAAGAATGGATTAAAGAGAGGGAATTGGACCAAAGTGCACAGAGGGTCGCACCGAGGGTCGATGACCATCCGACCCCAAGTGTTCCTGACCATCGACCCTCACTGTTCGGGAAGTTCAGAATCTGGGGAGGGTCGCACCCAGGGTCGATCAGGACTCCGACCCTACCTCCGACCCTCGATTAACAGAGTGGTTTTTAAATCTAAAATTAATTCTAATTAAATTCTATCGATTTTGTTAGGTCTTCTAGCAATATAATAACACTGTAAAGGTGATTCTAAAGCTTGGAAAAGCATCTTATAGCAAGCTAAGGTGAGGAACCAGAACTACAAACTAAATTTGTTAATCACAAAAACTGTTTTCTATTTCTTGAGTCCTATGCCATGCTTGATTCTCTGCGAATATGATTGTAATGTGCATACAGCATGCCATCCAATATTTCTATTACTTGTTCATGCATAGTTACTTTATTGTTTATAACATGTTGATGATAGGAATAGGCATGTGATTGTATGTGTGTGGTTGGTGTGCTTGATGCGAGAGAGTATCAGGGGAGGTGTGATGAGAACGTCAATAAACGTTAACCGTTGGCGGGTCTCAGCACTTTAGCTCTATCTCTAACTCAAGTCTTGTGCATTGGCATCGTCGTATCGCCATTACTTTAGCAGAACTATTGTGTTGTAGAGTATCAGGGGAGGTGGTCTCGGTCCTTGTAGTC
The DNA here is from genome assembly GCA_028583415.1 of Protea cynaroides. Classification (NCBI taxonomy): domain Eukaryota; kingdom Viridiplantae; phylum Streptophyta; class Magnoliopsida; order Proteales; family Proteaceae; genus Protea; species Protea cynaroides. The sequence continues at coordinate 80,138,414 of CM053272.1, read as the reverse complement.
TCTGACTCTACCGGGGGGCCTTAGCTCTATCTCTATGGACATTCTGAGGGATGCTGGGGTGAGGCCTTGGATACACTTTTGGCATTAGGATTGGTTAGTTGCGAGCCCAGTTTGCAGCCCTCACCAACAGGGGCTTACGTGTTGGTATGGCACTATATAGCAATAAACGTAACCTTTGTTATATAATGCTCATGATTGGGTGCATGTGAGTTGACGATAAACGTGATCTTCGAGTGATGTCACACACTCGTGTATAGAGGCGGGGTCAATAAACGCGACCTTTGACTACCTAAACCTTTCTATTGCATACTGGAAACTTTAAACCGGACCAAAGATATAAATTGATTGCATGCATATGTATTGTTGCATTGTTTTGGCTATTCAGTGAGCCGTGATGTGTGCTCACCCCTCGACGTCGAATATTTTTAGTTGATGATGCAGGTTATACCGTTGAAGACTATATGAATGCGTCTGCGTACGGGAACATGGCAGCAATGGAAGCTGAAGCTGAAGTGGATACAAACGACTCCTCTTGCGAGTGCAACTCGTGTGTATTTGATTAGATATTTTATAGGTTTCCTTATTTGGATTTATTAAGACATGTATTTGGTATTTAAATATTTATGTCTTAGTTGAAACAGAATAAATTATTATTTAAATTTTAATATCACATAGATTCTTAGTTCTTCTTATTATAAGACTTCCGCTATTGTGTATTTACTCTGATTATGATTACGGATGTGTGTAAGTTTAGATAACGCGGGGATAGCCTATTTGAGATCCTGGTTGAACCGTTGGTTTATAGCGGTTCATTACATCATTCTGAATAGTACAGAATTGGGGTGTGACATTGGGGGCCCATTATTCATCGTGCATTCGGTGATAGGTTACCCATCCTTGTCAAGGTGGCCTTTTCTATCCTAACCAAGATTGTAGCCCAGTGTTTGCTATTTTTTGGTTCATCCCTGAACTGACCTAGTAAAATTGGCTTAACCATGACATCCATGTTCAAGATTTTGAAGTTTTGCCCCTTTTTGTCCTCGATTGGTCAACATGTTAGAATATACATGATGAGCATCTTGAACTCTCACCCATTGGGAGTATGAGGTATGTATACACCTGTTCTACATCAAAGTAGACGGTAACTATACACCCTCCATTATGTAAGCTCGATGTATCGAATCTTTCATTGTTAACACGTCGATTTCAAAAAAACGAGCAGAAAATCCCTATCAAGACTTAGATACCATTGTCAAGAAGAAATTTAATAGTTTTGTCACACCCCAATTCCGTACTATTCAGAATGGTGTGATGAACCCCTAACAAACCAACGGTTCAACTAGGATCTCGAGTAGGCTATATCCGTTTTATCTAAACCCCATACATCCACATTCATAATCAGAGTAAACATACAATAGCGGAAGTCTTATAATAAATTGAACTGAGAATCTACTGTGATATAAATACGTAAATAGAAAATTATTCTGTATCAACTGAGACATAAATAAATACCAAATACATGTCCTTAATAAATTCAAATAAAGAAAACTAGAAAAATATCTAATCGAATACACATGAGTTGCACTCGCAAGAGGAGTCATGTGTATCCACTTCCTCTTCCACTTCCATCGCCACCACGTTTCCATACACTGGAGCATTTACATAATCTTCAACAGTGGTACCTGCATCAACAACTAAAAATATTCGACGTCGAGAGGGTGAGCACACATCATGGCTAAGTAAGCAAACAAAACAATGCAACTATACATATGCATGAGATTCAATTCATATCTTTGGTCTGGTTTTACGTTTGCATTGTGCTATAGAAAAGATACGAGGACGCCGCACCTCTATGCACGAGAGTGTGGATACACCTGGTGAACCTCTCACCGTCGTCCACAGCGCCCACAATGAACATTGTACATGAAGGTCACGTTTATCGCTGCACAGCTTCATACCAACAAATAAACTCCTGATTGCTAGGGTGGCAAACGAGGCTCGCAACTAACCAATCCTAATTTCAAACAGTGTATCCAAGGCCTCATCCTAGCATCCCTTAGAGCACCCGAAGAGATAGAGCTAAGGCCCCCCGGTAGAGTATAGGACTCAAAGACCGAGACCCTCCTTGATGCCCTACGTCGCAATAGTTCTGCTAAGGTAATGGCGATACGATGATGCTAATGCACAAGACTTGAGTTAGAGATAGAGCTAAAGTGTCCGGATCAAACACCGCCTAACACTTCCCCTGATGCCCTACTCGCATTAAGCACACTAACCACACACAAACATTCACAGGCCTATTCCTATCATCATCATCATCATCATATTGTCAACAATAAAGTAATTATGCATGAAACAATAATAAAAAAAATTGGATGACATGTTATATGCACATTACAAGCATATTCGCATAGAATCAAGTATGGCACCGGACTCAAAAAAATAAAATAAATTTATTATTAACTAATTAATGTAGGTCTTGTTTCCTCACCTTAGCTTGCTAGTAGATCCTCTTTCAAGCTTTAAGAATCACCTTTATATTGATATTATATTGCTAGAAGACTTAACAAAGTCGATAGAATTTAATTAGATTTAATTCCAATTTTCTAACTTGCTGTTATCTATAGGGTCGCAGGATGGGTCGCAGGTAGGGTAGCAGTATACTGCGACCCCCTGTAACAGGGTCGATATCAGGGTCGATGGGTCTATCGACCCTATGTGCGACCACCTCTGGTTTTGGTCGATATTCTCATGTTTTGATCCATTCTTCCTTGTTTAACTCTTATGGCTTCTTCCATAGTCCATTCCACATACTTTCTATGGATTAGAACTTCTCTTCACCCAATATATAGTCTAATTGATATCCTCGATGGTTTGCATTGAAACCTAACCATGGATGGTTGGATTGGGTTTCTCCTACATCTTCCTTAAACTATTCTAAGTCTCACGAAATTCATAAGATTAGTATTCTTACCTGAGAAGAACACTCCTTCTCTGTAACTCTTCTCCTTTTTCTTCTTCTCTCCTTTCCTTATCTTCTTCCTCTCTTCCTTCTCTTCTCTTTCTCTCAATTCAATTAGGGTTCTAAAAGGAGTGAAAGAGGCTTAGGGACGCCCTATTTATAGAGTAGAAACTCCTAAAATAAGTCCCAATGAGATTTGGAAAGAGTCAACCGAAATTAGGAAACTTTCCTAATTTTAGTTTCTGGCGGCAACTGGGGGTCGATGAGGGGGTCGATGATCCCGTCGACCCCTAAATCCTAAAGTGTCCGACCCCCTCTGTAAAATAGGGGGTCTGACTTTCTGTCTTGGGGGGTCCGACCCTCCCTTGTTGGGTATGCGACCCTCCCCTTAATTTTAGTGTTTTTGGGTCGATTTGATACCGGGGATCACGATCTTCTTCACGCCCTTGGTCCATTTGGCTCGACCATGATGGGTAAACCTGATTCAAGGTGGTAAGACCGGGTTAGTTTGATACGGGTCTTACAACTCCCCCCTACTTATAAAAATTTCATCCTCGAAATTGTACGTACCTTCTGAATCAAATAAGTGAGGGTATTGCTTTTGCATAGCATTCTCTTCTTTCCATGTAATTTCTTCCATGTCTCTACTACTCCAGGTGATCTTAACATAATAGATATCTCAGTTGTGTAGTCGTTGAACCTTTCGGTTGGTGATTTCAGTTGGTGTTACTTCAAATGTCAAATCATCAGTCAATTCTGGTAAATCTACTGTCAGGACGTGCGTTGGATCCTTGACATACTTCTTCAATAGGGAGATATGAAATACGTCATGCACACTTGACATAGATGGTGGTAGAGCTAGCTGATAAGCCACTTTTCCACACTTAGCTAAAATCTCATATGGCCTGACATATCATCGACTTAGTTTCCCTTTCTGTCCGAACCATTTCAATCCTCGCATAGGCGATACCTTCAAGAACAGTTTATCACCTACGGTGAACTCATGATCTATGCGTTGAGTATCTGCATATTGCTTCTGACGGTTTTGAGATGTTCTTACCCTTTCCTTGATAATGTCGACCACGCGACAAGTCTCTTCGACAAATTCTGGCCCAATAATACTGCATTTTCCAACTTCATTTCAAAACAAGGGAGTTCGACACTTTCTGCCATACAGTGCTTTGTAGGGTGACAACTGTATAGCAGCCTGGTAGCTATTGTTATAAGCGAACTCGATCAGTGGTAACTTTTCATCCCATGATCCTTTGTAGTTAATTACACATGCTCATAGCATATCTTCTAGAATCTGAATTGTACGCTCTAACTGTCCATCTGTTTATGGATGGAATGCAGTACTAAACTTCAATGTTGTACCCATAGCCTTTTGCAATCCTTTCCAAAACTTGGAAGTGAATCGTGGATTTCTATCGGACACAATGCTCTCTGGTATACCGTGTAATCGAACAATATTATCCACATACAGCTTTGGTAACCTTTCCAGTGTATACTGAGGTCCTATCGGTATAAAGCGAGCAGTCTTAGTCAGACGGTCTACAATCACGCAAACTGCATCAACCACTCGAGGAGTCAGTGGTAATCCTGTGACGAAGTCCATAGTGATGCAGTCCCATTTTTGTGCTGGTTCCGGTAATGGCTGTAATAGTCTTGCGGGTCTTTGTCGTTCAGCATTTATTTTCTGACAATTTAGGCATTGAGACACGAACATAGTTACATCTGCTTTCATCCCTCTCCACCAATATAGTTTCTTTAGATTATGATACATTTTTGTACTTCCAAGATGTATCGAATAGATGGTGGTATGGGCTTCTTTCATCAGTCAGTGTCTAATGTCCACGCTTTCCGTTTCATGTACACATATCCTTCCTTTGTACTTCAGTACCTTCTCTTCGTCCAAGGTGAACTCAGGGTTAGTTCTACCTTTTTAGATGGCTTCTTGCACCGTTCTCAGGTAAAGGTCTGATTTGATAGCTGTCTTCACTTCATCAATTATATCTGGTATAATCTTCAATGCAGCGAACATATTTGAAAACCGATGAATAAATCCTTGGTTGGCTGATCCATCCACTGTATCTATCACATACTGCTCGTTTCCGTGATTGAATACCATTTCGGTAGTACACATTGCTGCAGTTGTGCTAACCTCTCCTTGAGATTTTATCATTGCCTTTCTGCTGAACGCATCCGCTACTACATTAGCTTTCCCCGGATGATACTGGATGTCATAATCATAGTCTTTGAATAGTTCCAGCCATCTTCTTTGTCTCATATTCAACTCCTTTTGATTAAATAAATATGTAAGACTTTTATGATCTGACTTAATCTGGAACTTCTCTCCGTAGAGGTAATGTCTCCATATCTTGACAGCATATACGACTGCTGCTAACTCCAAGTCATGAGTGGGATAGTTTTTCTCATGTGTCTTCAACTGTCTTGAGGCATAAGCAATTACTTGTTCTCCTTGCATAAGCACACCTCCTAATCCCAGTCCTGATGCATCAGTGTATAGGGTAAATGGCTATCCTGGGACAAGAATAGTCAAAATCAGAGTGGATATCAATCTGGCCTTCAATTTCTGGAAGTTCTTCTCACGTTAATCTTTCCACCCAAACTTTTCACCTTTCTTAGTCAAACTGGTGAGAGGTACGGCAATCCGAGAATAATCTTCCACAAATCTCCGATAATAACCAGCGAGACCCAAAAACTTCTAATTTCTACAACGCTCTTTGGTGCTTCCCACTTTACAATAGCCTTGATCTTGCTAGGGTCCACTTTGATTCCTTCAGCAGATACTTCATGTCCTAGAAGGCGACTTCACTTAAGCAAAACTCACACTTGGAAAATTTGGCATATAGCTTCTCTTTCCTTAAATGCTGTAGGGCGGTGTTTAGGTTCTTAATATGGGTTTCTTTGTCCTTGGAATATACCAATATATCATCAATAAATACAATAACCGACGTATCCAACATATCTTGGAAAACCCGGTTCATAAGTTCCATGAAAGTTGTTGGTGCGTTTGTTAATCCAAAAGACATGACCAAGAATTTATAATTTCCATATCTGGTCTTGAAAGCAATCTTAGGAATATCACCCTCTTTAATCTTCAACTGATGGTAGCCTGACCGAAGATCGATCTTAGAAAATACTTTTGCCCCTTGCAACTGATCGAACAAGTCATCGATCCTTGATTGTCAGCTTATTCAACTCCCGATAGTCGATAAATAATTGAACACTACCGTCCTTCTTATTTACGAACAATACTGGCGCTCCCCATGGTGATATACTAGGTCGAATATAACCCTTGTCCAGTAGTTCCTGTAGTTGCACTTTCAATTCCTTCAGTTCAGTAGGAGCCATTCTATAAGGTGCTTTTGATACTGGTATGGCTCCAGGTATAAGGTCTATCACAAACTCTGTGGCTCTGTCGGGTGGTAATCCTGGTAGTTCCTCCAAAAATACGTCGGGATAGTTCCGCACGACATCAATATCTTCCATTTGTGGTGCTTCCTTGGTTAGGTCGACCACTGATACTAGATACCCGACTGCCCCCTTCCCAAGGCACTTCTTAGCCTTTAGTGCTGAGAGTATGAGCTTGCGTTTACGGGGAAGTTTGGTTCCCGCAAAACTGAATTTTTCTCTTTCTTTGTCTTTAAATGTTAGCTTCTTTTCGGCGCATAATAGGTTCGCAGAATGCCAAGCTAACCAGTCCATTCCCAAGATGACATCAAAGTCTGCCAACCCAAGTTGGATCAAGGTTGCATCTAAGGTTTTCTCGCAAATGTGAACTGGACATGGCCCATAACCTTTCTCTAATTCCACTTTTAACCCCATCGGTGACCGTACAAGTAGTTTGTAGTCCAATATTTTGATGGGTAAGTTCAGCTTCTTTCCAAACGACATAGATATAAAGGAATGAGTAGCTCCTAAGTCAAAGAGTACTCTGGCGGGTAGGCCATTTATAGGTACGATACTTGTGATTTATTTAACTTAGTCTACATGCTCATACAATGTAATACAACTTAGAAGGTTTCGGTCATACCTGTGACCACACCGGGTGACGTGACAGCATCCTCGGATGTCACAGCATATACTCGTCCTTGATGTAATTGCTTCTTGAGCTTAGGACAGTCCCTTGCCATATGTCCCATTTGGCTGCAGTTATAACATCTCGGACCTTCAAAATTTGTCTTTGGTTGATATTGAGTTACTGGGGTAGTCTTGGATGCAGTAGTAAAGCCTTGAGCATGGAAGGGTTTGAATGTCTTATTATTCCCTTCCCCTCCCGCTTCATGATTGTAGTTATTTCCTTTCATTGTACTACAGAGTAACTGTCTGGGTTGTGGGCTGTACTCTGCTTTAGCTATGTATATACATTTGTTTCTTTCACATTGTATTTAAATTTGTTCTTCCTTTAATAGATGCATTATTCTCTTTTAAGTTTGGTCTCAAACATCACTTGTGCTTATAATGTGTTAATATTACTGTTTTTACTTTTCTCCTATCACAGTTCACAATTTGCCATGAATGTATGCTAGTTCAGCGGACAAGACCTGAGATGCTCTGATACTAAGTTGTCACACCCCAATTCCGCATTATTCAGAAGGGTATGATGAACCGCTAACGAACCGACGGTTCAACCAGGATCTCGAGTAGGCTATATCCGTTTTATCTAAACCCCATACATCCATATTCATAATCAGAGTAAATATACAATAGCGAAAGTCTTATAATAAAATGAACTGAGAATCTACTGTGATATTAATATGTTAATAGCAAATTATTCAGTATCAACTAAGACATAAATAAATATCAAATACATGTCCTTAATAAATCCAAATAAAAAAAATAGAAAAATATCTAATCGAATACACATGAGTTGCACTCGCAAGAGGAGTCATGTGTATCCACTTCCTCTTCCACATCCATCGTCGCCATGTTCTCGTACACTGGAGCATTTACATAATCTTCAATAGTGGTACTCGCATCATCAACTAAAAATATTCGACGTCGAGAGGGTGAGCACACATCATGGCTCAGTGAGCAAACAAAACAATGCAACAATACATATGCGTGCGATTCAATTCATATCTTTGGACTGGTTTTACGTTTGTACTGTGCTATAGAAATGATAGGAGGCCACCGCACCTCTATGCATGAGAGTGTGGATACGCCCGGTGAACCTCTCACCGTCGCCCACAGCACCCACAATGAACATTGTACACGAAGGTCACGTTTATCGCAGCCCAATTTCATACGAATAAATAACCCCAGATGGCTAGGGTGGCAAACGGGGCTCGCAACTAACCAATCGTAATGTCAAACAGTGTAATCCAAGGCCTCACCCCAACATCCCTCAGAGCACCCGTAGAGATAGAGCTAAGGCCCCCCGATTGAGTATAGGACTCAAAGACCGAGACCCTCGTTGATGCCCTACGTCGCAATAGTTTTGCTAAGGTAATGGCGATACGACGATGCTAATGCACAAGACTTGAGTTAGAGATAGAGCTAAAGTACCCGGATCAAACACTGCCTAACACTTCCCCTGATGCCCTACTCACATCAAGCACACTAACCACATACAAACATTCACATGCCTATTCCTATCATCATCATCATCATCATATTATCAACAATAAAGTAAATATGAATGAAACAATAATAGAAATATTGGATGACATGTTATATGCACATTACAAGCATATTCACATAGAATCAAGTATGGCACCGGACTCAAAAAAATAAAAATAATTTATTATTAATCAGTTAATGTAGGTCCTGTTTCCTCACCTTAGCTTGCTAGTAGATCCTCTTTCAAGCTTTAAGAATCACCTTTATATTAATATTATGTTGCTAGAAGACCTAACAAAGTTGATAGAATTTTATTAGATTTAATCCCAATTTTCTAACTTGCTGTTATCTATAGGGTCGCAGGAGGGGTCGCAGGTAGGGTAGCAGTATACTGCGACCCCTGTAACAGGGTCGATATCAGGGTCGATGGGTCTATCGACCCTATGTGCGACCACCTCTGGTTTTTGTCGATATTCTCATGTTTTGATTCAATCTTCCTTGTTTAACTCCTATGGCTTCTTCCATAGTCCATTCCACATACTTTCTTTGGATTAGAACTTCTCTTCACCCAATATATAGTCTAATTGATATCCTCTATGGTCTCCATTGAAACCTAACCATGGATGGTTGGATTGGGTTTCTCCTACATCTTCCTTCAACTATTCTAAGCCTCACAAAATTCATAGGATTAGTATTCTTACCTGAGAAGAAAACTCCTTCTCTGCAACTCTTCTCCTTTTTCTTCTTCTCTCCTTTCCTTCTCTTCTTCCTCTCTTCCTTCTCTTCTTTTTCTCTCAATTCAATTAGGGTTCTAAAAGGAGTGAAAGAGGCTTAGTGACATCCTATTTATAGAGTAGAAACTCCTAAAATAAGTCTCATTGAGATTTGGAAAGAGTCCATCCAAAATTAGGAAACTTTCCTAATTTTAGTTTTTGGCGGCAACTGGGGGTCGATGAGGGGGTCGATGATCCCGTCGACCCCTAAATCCTAAAGTATCCAACCCCCTCTGTAACACAGGGGGTCTAACTTTCTGTCTTGGGGGGTCCGACCCTCCCTTGCTGTGTATGCGACCCTCCCCTTAATTTAAGTATTTTTGGGTTGATTTGATACCTGGGATCACGATCTCCTTCACGCCCTTGGTCCATTTGGCTCGACCATGATGGGTAAACCTGATTCAAGGTGGTAAGACCGGGTTAGTTTGATACGGGTCTTACAACTCCCCCTTACTTATAAAAATTTCATCCTCAAAATTGTACGTACCTTCTGAATCAAATAAGTGAGGGTATTCCTTTTGCATAGCATTCTCTTCTTTCCATGTAATTTCTTCCATGTCTCTACTTCTCCAGGTGACCTTAACATAATAGATATCTCGGTTGCATAGTCGTTGAATCTTTCGGTTGGTGGTTTCAGTTGGTGTTACTTCAAATTCAAATCATAAGTCAATTCTGGTAAATCTACTGTGAGGACGTGCGTTGGATCCTTGACATACTTCTTCAATAGGGAGATATGAAATACGTCATGCACACTTGACATAGATGGTGGTAGTGCTCGCTGATAAGCCACTTTTCCATGCTTAGCTAAAATCTCATATGGCCTGACATATCTTCGACTTAGTTTCCCTTTCTGTCCGAACCGTTTCAATCCTCGCATAGGCGATACCTTCAAGAATACTTTATCACCTACGGTGAACTCAAGATCTCTGCGTCGAGTATCAGCATATTGCTTCTGACGGTTCTGAGCTGTTCTTACCCTTTCCTTGATAATGTCGACCACGCGACAAGTCTCTTCGACAAATTCTGGCCCAACAATACTGCGTTCTCCAACTTCATTTCAAAACAACGGAGTTTGACACTTTATGCCATATAGTGCTTCGTAGGGTGACATCTGTATAGTAGCTTGGTAGCTATTGTTATAAGCGAACTCGATCAGTGGTAACTTTTCATCCCATGATCCTTTGAAGTTAATTACACATGCTCATAGCATATCTTCTAGAATCTGAATTGTACGCTTTGACTGTCCATCAGTTTGTGGATGGAATGCAGTACTAAACTTCAATGTTGTACCCATAGCCTTTTACAATCCTTTCCAAAACTTGGAAGTGAATCGTGGATTTCTATCGGACACAATGCTCTCTGGTACACCATCTAATCGAACAATATTATCCACATAAAGCTTTGCTAACCTTTCCAGTGTATACTGAGGTCGTATCGATATAAAGTGAGCTGTCTTAGTCAGACGGTCTACAATCACCCAAACTGCGTTAACCACTCGAGGAGTCAGTGGTAATCCTGTGACGAAGTCCATAGTGATGCAGTCCCATTTCCGTGCTGGTTCCGGTAATGGCTGTAACAGTCCTGCGGGTCTTTATCGTTCAGCCTTTATTTTCTAACAATTTAGGCATTGAGACACGAACATAGCTACATCTGCTTTCATCCCTCTCCACCAATATAGTTTCTTTAGATAATGATACATTTTTGTACTTCCAAGATGTATCGAATAAATGGTGGTATGGCTTCTTTCATCAGTCGGTGTCTAATGTCCACACTTTCTATTTCGGGTACATATATCCTTCCTTTGTACTTCAGTACCTTCTCTTCGTCCAAGGTGAACTCAGGGTTAGTTCTACCTTTTTCGATGGCTTATTGCACCGTTCTCAGGTAAGGGTCTGATTTGATAGCTATCTTCACTTCATCAATTATATCTGGTATAATCTTCAATGCAGCGAACATATTTGAAAACCGATGAATAAATCCTTGGTTGGCTGATCCATCCACTGTATCTATTACATACTGCTCGTTGCCGTGATTGAATACCATTCCGGTAGTACACATTGCTGCAGTTGTGCTAACCTCTCCTTGAGATTTTATCATTGCCTTTTTGCTGAACGCATCCGCTACTACATTAGCTTTCCCCGAATGATACTGGATGTCACAATCATAGTCTTTGAATAGTTCCTTACCATCTTATTTGTCTCATATTCAACTCCTTTTGATTAAATAAATAAGTAAGACTTTTATGATCTGACTTAATCTGGAACTTCTCTATATAGGTAATGTCTCCATATCTTGACAGCATATACAACTGCTGCTAACTCCAAGTCATGAGTGGGATAGTTTTTCTCATGTGTCTTCAACTGTCTTGAGGCATAAGCAATTACTTGTTCTCCTTGCATAAGCACACCTCCTAATCCCAGTCCTGATGCATCAGTGTATAGGGTAAATGGCTGTCATGGGACAAGAATAGTCAAAATCAGAGCGGATATCAATCTGGTCTTTAATGTCTGGAAGCTCTTCTCACATTTATCTGTCCACATAAACTTTTCACCTTTCTTAGTCAAACTGGTGAGAGGTACGGAAATTCGAGAATAATCTTCCACAAATCTCCGATAATAACCAGCGAGACCCAGAAAACTTCTAATTTCTACAACGCTCTTTGGTGCTTCCCACTTTACAATAGCCTCGATCTTGCTGGGGTCCACTTTGATTCCTTCAGCAGATACTACATGGCCTAGGAAGGCGACATCACTTAGCCAAAACTCACACTTGGTAAATTTGGCATATAGCTTCTCTTTCCTTAAATGCTGTAGGGCGGCGTTTAGGTTCTTAATATGGGTTTCTTTGTCCTTGGAATATACCAATATATCATCAATAAATTCAATAACCGACGTATCCAACATATCGTGGAAAACCCGGTTCATAAGTTCCATGAAAGTTGCTGGTGCGTTTGTTCATCCAAAAGACATGACCAAGAATTCATAATTTCCATATCTGGTCCTGAAAGCTATCTTAGGAATATCACCCTCTTTAATCTTCAACTGATGGTAGCCTGACCGAAGACCGATCTTAGAAAATACTTTTGCCCCTTGCAACTGATCAAACAAGTCATCGATTCTTGATTGTCAGCTTATTCAACTCCCGATAGTCGATACATAATTGAACGCTACCGTCCTTCTTTACGAACAATACTGGCGCTCCCCATGGTGATATACTGGGTCGAATATAACCCTTGTCCAGTAGTTCCTGTAGTTGCACTTTCAATTCCTTCAGTTCAGTAGGAGCCATTCTATAAGGTGCTTTTGATACTGGTGCAACTCTAGGTATAAGGTCTATCACAAACTTTGTGGCTCTGTCGGGTGGTAATCCTGGTAGTTCTTCCGAAAATGCGTCATGATAGTTTCGCACGACATCAATATCTTCCATTCGTGGTGCTTCCTTGGTTAGGTCGACCACTGATACTATATACCCGACTGCCCCCTTCTCAAGGCACTTCTTAGCCTTTAGTGCTGAGAGTATGAGCTTGCGTTTACGGGGAAGTTTGGTTCCCGCAAAATTAAATTTTGCTCCTTCTTTGTTTTTTAATGTTAGCTTCTTTTCGGCGCATAATAGGTTCGCAGAATGCCGAGCTAACCAGTCCATTCCCAAGATGACATCAAAGTCTACCATCCCAAGTTGGATCAAGGTTGCATCTAAGGTTTTCTCACCAATGAGAATTGGACATGGCCCATAACCTTTCTCTAATTCTACTTTTAACCCCATCGGTGACCTTACAAGTAGTTTGTAGTCCAATATTTTGATGGGTAAGTTCAGCTTCTTTCCAAACGACACAGATATAAAGGAATGAGTAGCTCCTGAGTCAAAGAATACTCTGGCGGGAAGGCCATTTATAGGTACGATACCAGTGATTTATTTAACTTAGTCTACATGCTCATACAATGTAATACAACTTAAAAGGTTTCGGTCATACCTGTGACCACATCGGGTGCCGCGACAGCATCCTCGGATGTCACAGCATATACTCATCCTTGATGTAATTTCTTCTTGAGCTTAGGACACTCCCTTGCCATATGTCCCGTTTGGCTGCAGTTATAACATCTCGGACCTTCAAAATTTGGCTTTGGTTCCTATTGAGTTACTGGGGTAGTCTTGGATGCAGTAGTAAAGCCTTGAGCATGGAAGGGTTTGAATGTCTTATTATTCCCTTCCCCTCTAGCTTCATGATTGTAGTTATTTCCTTTCATTGTACTACAGAGTAACTGTCCGGGTTGTGGACTGTAATCTGCTTTAGCTATGTATATACATTTGTTTCTTTCACATTGTATTTAAATTTGTTCTTCCTTTAATAGATGCATTATTCTCTTTTAAGTTTGGTCTCAAACATCACTTGGGCTTATAATGTGTTAGTATTACTATTTTTAATTTTATCCTATCTCAGTTCACAATTTGTCATGAATGTATGCTAGTTCGGCGGATAAGGCCTGAGATGCTCTGATACTAAGTTGTCACAACCCAATTCCACATTATTCAGAATGGTGTGATGAACCTAACAAACCTACAGTTCAACCAGGATCTCGAATAGGCTATATCCGTTTTATCTAAACCCCATACATCCACATTCATAATCAGAGTAAATATACAATAGCGGAAGTCTTATAATTAAATGAACTGAGAATCTACTGTGATAATAATATGTAAATAGCAAATTATTCCGTATCAACTGAGACATAAATAAATATCAAATACATGTCTTTAATAAATCCAAATAAAAAAAACTACAAAAATATCTAATCGAATACACATGAGTTGCACTTGCAAGAGGAGTCATGTTTATCCACTTCCTCTTGCACTTCCATCGCCGCCACGTTCCCGTATACTGGAGCATTTACATAATCTTCAACAGTGGTACCTGCATCATCAACTAAAAATATTCGACGTCGAGAGGGTGAGCACACATCATGGCTTAGTGAGCAAACAAAACAATGCAACAATACATATGCATGCGATTCAATTCATATCTTTGGTCTGGTTTTACGTTCGCACTGTGCTATAGAAAGGATAGGAGGCCGGCGCACCTCTATGCATGAGAGTGTGGATACACCCAGTGAACCTCTCACCGTCGCCTATAGCACCCACAATGAACATTGTATACAAAGGTCACGTTTATCAATGCCCAATTTTATACGAGCAAATAAACCCCTGATGGCTAGGGTGGCAAATGGGGCTCGCAAATAACCAATCGTAATGTCAAACCGTGTAATCCAAGGTCTCACCCCAGCATCCCTCAAAGCACCCGTAGAGATAGAGCTAAGGCCCCCCGGTAGTGTATAGGACACAAAGACCGAGACCCTAATTGATGCCCTACGTCGCAATAGTTCTGCTAAGGTCATGGCGATACGACGATGCTAATGCACAAGACTTGAGTTAGAGATAGAGCTAAAGTGCATGGATCAAACACCGCCTAACACTTCCCCTGATACCCTACTCGCATCAAGCACACTAACCATACACAAACATTCACATGCCTATTCCTATCATCATCATCATCATCATGTTATCAACAATAAAGTAAATATGAATGAAACAATAATAGAAATATTGGATGACATGTTATATGCACATTACAAGTATATTCGCATAGAATCAAGTATGGCACCAGACTCAAAAAAATAAAAATAATTTATTATTAATCAGTTAATGTAGGTCTTGTTTCCTCACCTTAGCTTGCTAGTAGATCCTCTTTCAAACTTTAAGAATCACCTTTATATTGATATTATATTGCTAGAAGACCTAACAAAGTTGATAGAATTTAATTAGATTTAATTTAATTTTCTAACTTGCTGTTATCTATAGGGTCGCAGGATGGGTCGCAGGTAGGGTAGCAGTATACTGCGACCCCCTATAACAGGGTCGATATCAAGGTCGATGGGTCTATCGACCCTATGTGCGACCACCTCTGGTTTTGGTCAATATTCTCATGTTTTGATTCATTCTTCCTTGTTTAACTCCTATGGCTTCTTCCATAGTCCATTCCACATACTTTCTATGGATTAAAACTTCTCTTCACCCAATATATAGTCTAATTGATATCCTCCATGGTTTCCATTGAAACCAAACCATGGATGGTTGGATTGGGTTTCTCCTACTTCTTCCTTCAACTATTCTAAGTCTCACGAAATTCATAGGATTAGTATTCTTACCTGATAAGAACACTCCTTCTCTGCAACTCTTCTCCTTTTTCTTCTTCTCTCCTTTCCTTCTCTTCTTCCTCTCTTCCTTCTCTTCTCTTTCTCTTAATTCAATTAGTTTTCTAAAAGGAGTGAAAGAGGCTTAGGGACGTCCTATTTATAGAGTAGAAACTCCTAAAATAAGTCCCATTGAGATTTGGAAAGAGTCCAACCGAAATTAGGAAACTTTCCTAATTTCAGTTTCTAGCGGCAACTGGGGGTCGATGAGGGGGTCAATGATCCCGTCGACCCCTAAATCCTAAAGTGTCTGCCCCCCTCTATAAAACAGGGGGTCTGACTTTCTGTCTTGGGGAGTCCGACCCTCCCTTGCTGGGTATGCGACCCTTCGCTTAATTTAAGTGTTTTTGGGTCGATTTGATCCCTAGGATCACAATCTACTTCACACCCTTGGTCCATTTAGCTCAACCATGATGGGTAAACCTGATTCAAGGTGGTAAGACCGGATTAGTTTGATACGAGTCTTACAAGTTTGTTCATCTATGAACCGCTTTTGCTAACCATCCCTAATAAGGACGATGGATTAATATATCCATTTCAATTTCATCGAATTCGGTAATCCAATTGGCCAGACCTTAATACCACTGATTATCTATTTCGGAATCACGAGGTCCCAAGACTGAACACATGGCTTAACCAGATTTAACTAAATTTACTCGGATAATGTTGACTCAATCGCCCTTATGAGGGAGCTAACTTTGTTTGGTTAAGTCATCCTTGATTTGCATGTGACTTCGTCCATTCCTCTAGATGTCTAAAATCTTGATATTTCCCTATTGGGTTTCAATGCCTTCGAAAAAGAGAATCAAGCTGCAACCATATCCACCCTTTTAGGGTGAGAGTCCCCTACAAATAGGGAACTATCTTGATCTCCCACCTTGAGATCCATCCATGTTATCTTTCTAAATGAATTAATGGAAGTCATGAATCTAGATCTTGATTGAACATCAATTTTCGTAAGAATGGAGGCAACCAGATTTGGGAACAAAATCAGTAACTTAGCCAATCTTGTCCAATAGAGCATTCAGTTTAAGCAGCAACAAGCACCTATACCTGAAAAAGTTTATAATATTTCTGTACAGTTAGTCCTTGGGCTTACTCAAATATCATATTCAGTTCATCTCAGAATTAAGGAAATATTCAGCCCCTAGGCAAATCCAATCATAGTTCTCAATGTACCTTAAAATTAAGGAATGATTCAGCCCCTAGGCAAATCCAATCACAGTTCCCGATTCATCTTTGAATTAAGGAAAGATTTAGCCCCTAGGCAAACCCAATCATAGTTCTCAATTCATCTCTGAATTAAAGAAAGATTCAGCCCCTAGGCAAATCCATCATAGTTCTCAATGTACCTCAGAATTAAGGAAAGATTTAGTCCTTAGGCAAATCAAATCACCATTTTCCATTTACCTCTGAAATAAGGAAAGATCCAACCCCTAGGCAAATCTAATCATAGTTCTCGATTCATCTCTGAAATAAGGAAAGATCCAGCCCCTAGGCAAATCCAATCATAGTTCTCGATTCATCCCTGAATTAAAGAAAGATTCAGCCCCTAGGCAAATCAAATCTCCATTCTCCATTCACCTCCAAATTAAGGAGAGATTTAGTCCCTAGGCAAATCAAATCTCCATTCTCCTTCACCTCTGAATTAAGTAGAGATTTATCCCCTAGGCAATTCCAATCACCGTTCTCGATTTACCTTAGAGTTAAGGAAAGATCTAGCCCCTAGGCAAATCCAATTATTGTTCCCTATTCACTTTTGAATTAAAGAAAGATTCAGGCCCTAGGCAAATCCAATCATTGTTCCCTATGCACTTTAGAATTAAGGAAAGTTTTAGCCCCTAGGCAGGTCCAATCATCATTTCGGTTCATCCAAAATTAAGGAAAGATTCAACCCCTGGGCAGATTCAATCACTTCTAGTTCATCTCAGAATCAAAGAAATATTCAGCCCCAGATTCAACCACCATTTCAGGTTCATCTCAAAACTAAAGAAAGTTTCATCCCCTAGGCAAGTCCAATCATCATTTCAGTTCATCCAAAATTAAGGAGAGATTCAGCCCCTAGGCATATTCAATCACATCCAGTTCATCTCAGAATCAAAGAAATATTCAGCCCCAGATTTAACGACCATTTTTGGTTCATCTTAGAACTGAAGAAAGGTTTAGCCCCTAGACAGGTTCAATCATCACTCCCAGATCATGTTAAATTGGAGAAGGCATTCGGCCCCTAGACTCTTTCACCCTTCACCTCCTGTTTAGGTTCTGAATTCAATAATCCACTAGGCCTATCCAACCATTAACTTTGGTTAAGGTTCTGATTCATGTCGGAACTAGAAAAAGTTCCATTTATTTGAATTCATTTAGCCACTAGGCTTATCCAACCATCAACTTTGGTTAGGGTTTTGATTCATGTCGGAACTAGGAAAAGTTCCATTCATCTGAATCCAATTAGCCAATAGGCTTATCCAACCATCAACTTTGTTTAGGGTTCTGATTCATGTCCGAACTAGAAAAAGTTCCATTCATCTGAATTCAATTAGCCACTAGGCCGGTCCAACCATAAACTTTGGTTCAGGATCTGATTCATGTTGGAACTAAAAAGAGTTCCACTCATTTGAATTTAATTAGCCCTAGGGTTGTCCAACCATCAACTCCAGTTCAGGTTTGATTCATGTTGGAACTAAGAAAAGTTTTATTCATATGAACTCAATGTGAGCATGAGTTAGCCTCTAGGCCTATTCAACCATTACCTCTGGTCCATGTTCCATTTCATGAAGAATCGAAGAGAGTTTTAGTCATTTCAACTCAATCAACGCCATCATTAGCAATTGGAGTCCAACCCATGATTGTCATCCTTGGCCTCTATCAATCAGAGCCTAATTCAAGTAATCCTTGCCTCTAACAATTAGAGCCCAGTCCATGACTGTCAATCTTGATCTCTATTAATCAGAGACCAATTTAAAATCAATCATGATCTCTATCAATCAGAGACTAATTCAATGTCAATCTTGATCTCTATCAATCAGAGTCCAATTCAAAGTCAATCTTGATCTCTATCAATCAGAGACCAATTCAAAGTCAATCTTGATCTCTATCAATCAGAGACCAATTCAAAGTCAATATTGATCTCTATTAATCAGAGACCAATTCAAAGTCAATCTTGATCTTTATCAATCAGAGATCAAATCAAAGTCAATCTTGATCAGAGACCAGTTCAAAGTTAACCTTGTCTCTATCAATCGGAGACCGATTCAAAATCAATCTTTGGCTCTATCAATTAGAGCCCGATCCATGTCCATCATAGCCCAGTGCTACAAGTTAGGATAGCTCGTCAGGAATGGTGAATGAGAAGCATTCCTCATTGCCTGTCAGTAAAGATCAATCCCATATTCTAGAGTTATCAGGAGACCATGAAACTTCAGCTATGATAGTGATATCCCATCACGGGCATTTTTACCCCATTGGCCAAGGAAATGCCAGAATCCAAAGAGTTGCCCTCATATTTCTCATTGTTCAAAGAGAGGGAATAGAATTTTCCCAAGCAGTAGGGTAGACCAAAGAAGAAATCCAATGTACCCTAGGCTAGGATAGAAACTAGAATCACGGCTAGGGAATGGTCTAATACCCATAAACTGGGGCATGAACCAGATTGAACTTGGACCCAAATTGAGTGCGGTCCAATGAGGAATGCCCTTGAGCCCTAAGTGAGGCATGAATCAGATTGACCTTGGACCCAAATTAAGTGCGGTCCAATGAGGAAAGCCCTTGAGCCTTAAGTTGGGCATGAACGAAATTGTCCTTGGACCCAAATTGAGTGCAGTCCAATGAGGAAAGTCATGAGCCCTAAGTTGGTCATGAACCAAATTGACCTTGACCAAATTGAGTGCGGTCCAATGAGGAAAGCCATTAAGACCTAAACTGGTCATTAACCAGATTGACCTTAGACCCAAATTGAGAGTGGTCTAATGAAGAAATCCAATGAACCCCCTAAGCCGAGGCATAAACTAGTCTAATCTTGGACTCAAAATGGTGTAGTGCAATGGCGATACCCCTTGCTCCCCAAGCTGGGGCATAAGCTAGAATGATTTTGAACTCAATTAGAAGCGGTCCATTGATGAATCCATTGAACCCCAAACTGGGGCATGAACTAGAGTAATCTTGAGCTTAAAAAGCAATAGTCCGGTTATGAATGAATCCCAAACTGAAAAAAAGGGTAAGAATTGTATGAAACCTTGAAAGGTAGGCATCTTGCACTTATTGATAGAGGGGCATGATGAGTCCTGCTGTTAAAGGTCTGAAGGAAGATTTATTCCCACAACGACTGAAGGAGGTCGTCGAAGGCGTTATGCCCAACTGGAGCCACATGGACGAACTAGTTGTTTCAACTTTCTATTATCGATATTCGATAGGTCATCCATGTCTGGGTCCAATATTGATATGCTTGTTGACAAGTCCAGTCCAATCTGCCTTGTAAGTAAAAAAAATCATCCGTTTGGGATTTTAAATTATGTGCCTTGTCTCTTCCATACATTTCCTCCCAGTTTCATACATCCTCCTATTCTACGTGCGCAGTCAATTCTGACTCTGAAGATGATTAAAACGATGAGTCGTCTCCTGAACTTCTATGCCACCCGACCTCTTGAGAAAGAAAGGTCCAACCTGTCTGAGAAAGCTTTAAATGATCAATCGAGAGACAAAGCGTACTCTCAAGAAACATGTATTGGAGAAGCTGCCATTTGCTCTACCTATAAAAAGATTCAAAAGAAAGCGTTAGAAAGTAACAGATCATATCAGCAGGTCAGCCAATCAGTACAAATGAGTGGAGGATAGATGTGCCACCAAAAAGATGGAAATATCAAAGGTCTTACAAAGTACATCATCGGCAAGCAAGAGATACATAATGAATGATCAATCTCAAAATCAAAGAATGAGGTCATAAGAATACAAAAAAAAAAAAAAAAAAAAAGAAAAAAAAATTCAAGCCTATGTTTTATCTACATCAACAATGGGAGGTAGTCACATCAGATAGAAGGTGATGATTAACTTCCAGAGGACAGCATTCAGATTCACCATTAAGATAAAATCAGATCTAGATGAGCAGTCACAAATGTTCATAAAGCTTACAGAAGATCAGAGTACTAACTGGGGCAAAGATGTTCTATCTGATTGGAAATGTTTAGAAGAAGAAGATTCAAATCCAATATTGAAAGTCATGATTCAACTTTACGATCAAGAAAAGCCTCCACATCAAAAAAAAAGAAAAAAAAAAGAAAAAAGAAAATAGTAAGATGTTGAATGGCATTGGAGCTTGACAGTAAGCCAATTTTTCCTCTCACTTCAAGAAGATGGTAGTTCCAATCAAAGCTTGATAGCAAGTTCGATCGTTCATCGAGATTCACAGCATGTTGGACCGGACTTTTAATTTTGGCCAGTACATCCCACCTTTACAGGAGATGATCTCATCAATTCTTCATCATCAGAGAAAGATTTCTCATCGACATTGGACTCTCTCTCTCCCGTCTATCAATCTGATGGCCTTCCAAGGAGTCTCTATCACAAGCCCTTCTTTTGATTATCAGTTTTCATGGCATTGTATCTCGTGATCATGTCATCATTTTATATACAAATTCATGAATCTGACTGGAACTCTCATCTGTTGTTCATTACATCCGACGGCTTCCCAAGGTTCCTACAAGCCCTTCATTTTTCAAGACAATAAAATGGGATCTTCTCGGTAAGATAACTCATTCTATATAAACAAAAAAATACTCTCCCAATGGTAGACCCATGTGGACTGTTTCACATCAGTCCTCTTGGACCTTCAACATCAATACTTGTCAACAAACTTAAAGGTTTCAGGCCCAGATACGATCGTGACTGATTCGGCATCTCGATGTAGCTTGTTGAGACACGTGTTCCATCTGAACATCTCCAAGAAATGAAAACATAATTCGACACCATTTTTAATTTTGGTGTGGGATTGCATTTCCCTAAGGTCGCTTTTAGTGATGATTCAAATAGCTGCCCGCCTATCAATGCGTGTATATGTCAACTTAAACAGTGGGGCAAGGCTACCCATTTGACATGAATGTCGTGCCATTCAGATTTCCCCTAAGGGTTTAAGACCATTGGATAGGATCATAATTTTGGCAATATCCTCACCATATCAGGACTCCTTATTTGACCCAAGATGGGGTTTGCAAAAAGAAAAAATAAAAAAATAAATGGAAGAAAAGAAACCTCAGCAGGAAAAAAGCAACCCAAGAAACTTCAATGGGTAACCCATAATACCTCAACAGGGATAGGCGTCCTGATGCAACCCTAAAGCATTACCCTCATTGGCCCTTAATTGAAAAACCCAGTGGTTCATGTAGACAAGTGTCATACCCAGTCTACCATCCATAAGGAAAGGAACCCCTCTTGCTCTCCAGTGAATCATACATAGAGGAGTTGAACAACATCATCTGTTGGGCTCCATAGCATTGCCTTTCAACAGAATTCTATCTTCAAATCCTTTTTGTTACGGCCTGGTTACAGTTGTAGCCAAATTCATCAAATCATTAACTCCCTCATTTTTCAAGATTCAATAAGGGTTTATTTAAGAAGTTACTTTTTCCAATCAATCTATCAATCTTCCCTTGACCTTGGAAGCATGGTCAAATTATTGATGTAATCCAGATTCAACCTAATTCCAACTCTGTTAGGTTGCTCATTTCCTTCTATAGTAGCGGTCTGTCACAACATGCAGACACTGGGGCATAGATATACCCTCTGTAGAGGAATTGAACTTGATCATGAGTATTACATCTAGGATCCATTGTCTAGTCTGAAGTCACAGACTTTCCTAATCAATAGAAGTAGGTCCATCCAAATTGGTTTTCACCAATTTCTCAGTTCTCCTAATCATGTTGATGAAGAAAAACAAATTTGGCCGCTAACCCGTTAGGATTTGGTCACAAAATTCTCTGAAGGAACACTTCAAATCCTTTGCTCCTCATGCCTACTTTGGGGCCACAGTTCATTCATCTTTCAAAATTGGCACAACAATGTTGCAAAGCCCTGAGTTTTTCATGAGCCTAGATCAAGGGCCAAACCCATGTCACATTTCATCGTCGCTTAGCTATTTTACCAATTTTGTCAATCATAGTGCACAATCAAAGAACATAATTAACCAGATGCCCCTCGATAGTTTAACACCACGGTCAATTAATAAAATCACTTTGGTTAGAGACTGTCAAGCTCCCCTCATTCTTGTCCAAAATCCTCGCTAGAGTTTATTTCAGTCCAAAATCCAACAATACCAATGTTGGCTGAAGAAAATCATTACCTTCAAATTACATGGAACCCTTCTAAGGGAGCAACCAAGTCATCACTATCGTGCTGAAATTGAGTCAAACTTTCAGTACCAGGTCATAAATGGTAAATTTCAAATCTTGATATCATCCCAGCAAAGTCCATGACACCATTTCCATTAATGCCATATTTTATGCCTTCACTAACAAAGCATGGGAAAAAACCTGAGAAAATTGCCAAGGAATTCACCATCATTTCAAATATGTCCAGTACACTATAGGTACAAAGTCAAGGGTCTTCCAAGATGGGTCAGATTTCAACCCTAAAGGTTCAAAGTCAACAAAGACTTCCTGTGTGGATCACTTTTGAGCATCCTAAAGGTTCATAGCAACAAAGCTACTTAAGAGGATATTCTAGTTTCCATTCCCGAAGGTTCATAGCCATAGAGCTTCCGAGAAGGATATTCCAATTTTCAATCCCGAAGGTCCAAAGTTGGTAGGAAATTCAAAGATGAGTCATTCAGTATCACCCTATAAGTGACCTTCTGAGTACTTTCTCATTTCAGAATCAATAGAAAATTCCTCACCCTAAAAGTGACATTCTGAGTTCTTGCTCATTTCATAATCAAATGCAGAGCCCTAGCTCATCCAAAGATCAAATCAATCTTAGATTATTAATGAATCAAATGTAGAGCACTAGCTCATTCAAAGAACAAGTCAATCTCAGTCTATAAGTGAATGCAAAGCCCTAGTTACTCCAAAGATCAAATCAATCTCAGATTATTAGTAGAGCCCTAGCTCATTCAAAGATCATGTCAATCTCAGCCTATAAGTGAATGCAGAGCCCTAGCTCATCCAAAGATTAAATCAATCTCAATCTATTAGTGAATCAAATGTAGAGCCCTAGCTCATTCAAAGATCAAGTCAATACCAGCCTATAAGTGAATCAAATACAAAGCCCTAGCTCATTTAGAAAAACAATCTCAGAATCTCAATCAAAAGAGCCTCAGTTCAATCAAAGAAAAGACAGCAAGTCCTCCATCTAAACAAATTAAAGTTGAGCCCAAGCTCATGCAATCAGCCTTGTATCCACAGTCTAGCATCGTACAAGAAGATGTTCCAAGCCTATAAATGAGCCTTGTATTCACAGCCTAGCTCCATACAAGAAGAGGTTTTTCAGCCTACAAATGGATCATGCCAGGTTCAAGCACGCACATACCTTGCATCATGAGTTCCACCTCAGCAAGAAGAGGTTCCCAGCCTACAAATGAGCTTTGTATTCACAGCCTAGCTCCATACAAGAAGAGGTTTATCAGCCTACAAATGGATCAAGCCGGGTTCAAGCCCGCACATACCATGAATCATGAGTTCCACATCAGTAAGAAGAGGTTCCCAGCCTACAAATGAGCCTTGTATTCATAGCCTTGCTTCATACAAGAGGAGGTTTATCAGCCTACAAATGGATCAAGCCGGGTTCAAGCCCGTGTGTACCTTGCATCATGAGTTACACCTCAACAAGAAGAGGTTCCCAGCCTACAAATGATTCTTGTATTCACAACCTAGCTTCATATAAGAAGAACAATCATCAATTTTTCAAGAAGAACAAACCTTCTTGCCAATTGAACTACGTTCTGGGCTTGATTTCTAGGACACACTTAGAATACGTAGGCAGTTTAGGATGAATTACCCTAAGTGCAGCCCAATAAACAATCTCACTCATATCCCAAAAAATATTGTTCTTTTATCTTCATCCTTCAATTGGTAACAATATCGGCTAAAGAGGGGCATCTGTAAGCACCCCATTTTTGCCACCCTCTACATAAGTGAACCAATATGGCAGGTTTTCGGCCTTTAACCCAAAGGTTGGTGATTTTCTAATGATCCCCATAGTAAGGTCATAGGGTATTACCTACTTGGACGAATGGGTCACGAAATTATCTTTGAAATGAGACCAGAATCATCAAATTCTGACGTCAAACGAGGAAGATATCGTAGTTTGAAAATGCAAGGGCATTTACATAATTATCGTATCATGCATGCATTATTATTCAAACTTCAAGACATCATATCTTGGTCATCTGATATCGGAATCAGATGATTCAAAGGCCAATATTCCTTATTTTCAGTCCTCTTCAACGTGGACGTGAAAATCCCAGGTAGAAGTCAAGAGTGGGTCCCATGCAAGATTACACATGGAAATGGTTATTTAATCATCAAAAATTCATAAGTTGGCCATTTCATTTCCAAATGAGATGATTCAAGCTCCAATATTCTTTATTTTTAATGTTTTACAAAATGAACGTAGAAAATTTAGAATAGATGCTATCAAAAAATTCCATATAGAAGGGTGACAGAAATGGACTATGAAATGTCAACCTTAGTCCAAACCAGCTTAATCCAGCTTAGTCTAACTTAGCTCGGTCTAGCTCAGACCAATCCAGACCAAGTTATGTCAGTCCATATGCATGCATTTCTTTCATATATGTATAATGTATAATATATTATTGTATATAATACATATATATCTTATGGATATATTATATGTATTAATACATTTATTATATATCTTATGGATATATTATATGTATTAATACATATATATATATATATATATATATATGTATACATATATAGATATACATATCTTATGGATATATTATATGTATTAATACGTTTATACATATATATATATGTATTAGGAAAGAGAGAGGAAAGTGAGGCCGTGGAAGGAGAGAGAAGAGAGAGCCCATAGGAAAGAGAATGGGAGAAAGAAAAAAAAGGAAAGAGAGAGAAATAAAAGAAAAAAAGAAAAGAAAAAAGGGGGAAAGATTCCCCTTCAAGTTTTCTAGAAAGAAAACGTGAAAGAGAGAGGGAGAAAGAAAAAAATGGAAGGAAAGAAAATGGAAACAAAAAAAGAAAAAAAGGAGAAAAAGAAAAAAAAAAGAAAAAAGGAAATGTTTTCTAAGAACGAAAACGTGAAAAGGGAGGGAGAAAAGAAAAAAGGAAGAAAAAGAAGGAAGAAGGAAGGAAAGAAGAAAGAAAGGAAAGAGAGAAGGATTTTTCGAGAAGAAGGAATGAGAGAAAGGAAAGAGAGAAGGGGTTTTCTGGAAGAAGAAGGAGAAAAAGGAAAGAAAGGAAGAAGAAAAAAAAATGGGAAGGAAGAAAAGAAAGGAAAAAAGAAAAAATAAAAAAAAAAGGATTTTCTAGAAGGAAAAAAAAAGAAAAGGAAGGAAGAGAGTAGAAGGAAAGAGGAGGAAAGGATTTTCTACAAGAGGGAGAGATAGAGAACGTGTGGAATAGAGAGGGAGAAGAGAAAAAGGAAGGAAAAGAAGGAAGCGAAGAAGAAAAAAGAAGAAAAAAAATTTCTTGAAAAAATAAGAATGGAAAGAAGGATCTTCTAGAAGAGGAGAGAAAAAGTATAAATAGGCAAGAGAAGAGAGAGGAGAGGAGCTTTTTCAGACCATAAAGAGAGGAGAATTGGGTGATGGAGAGGAAAACATGAGTGAGAGAGAGAAAATGTGAGAGAGGGAGAAAGAATAAGAGAGAAAAGAGAAAAGAAAGAAAAGAGAAGAAGAAAAGAGAAAAAGAGAAGAGAGAGAGAAGCAGAAGAGAGGAGAAGGAGGATTCACAAGCAAAGGGGGTTGATACAACCTCCAATCACCCTTCATCAATGGTTTCTCTCGATTTGAGCCCAAGGTTTGTACTCTAAACAAGTTTAAAGGTCGTTAGAATGCTCGAATGCCAATTTTGCTTGAAAAAGGTTAATTTCCATGAAATCTCAATCATGAATGCTTTATTACATGCTTGTTAATGTTAGGATGTCTATGTCTAACATTTTTCATGACTGATAAATTGTCTAAGCTATTCGATGTTGAATTTTTGAATGATATACAATGATGTTTGATGTTTTTTTGCAAATTTCATAAAGTGGTTTTCTGATCTGAAAATTTTAGATTTAGGGTTCAAACTTAGGACGTACATCATATGTATTTTTTCTAAGCTTTTGAAGCCCAAAATTTTATGGGAGTCTCTCTGTTATGTTAGAATACTACTCTAAAAATTTCGTTCCATTTGGAATTGGGAAAATATATCAAAAAATTTGCCTTTGACATTGCTATTTTTCTCTGATTTAATGCAATCCTCCATCGGAAAGTCTCTAGACAAAGGCCTTATGGCCATAATCAGAAAATCCACTTAACATAAATTTTTTATACATGAAATTCTTCTAAATAATGGCACTGATTTCATATTTTTTCCATTTTTCGTTGAATTGATATCAATTTTTAAGTGCACAGTGCCCTAATTTTGAATCTGTCATGATATACTGATTTGCATGATTGAAAATAGTCATTTTTCACATAGACATATGTCTGTATTTAATTTTCATTTAGGATAGAATTTTATTTGGAATTTATAGTGCAACTGGTCAAAAATCTAGAACAGATTTGATTAGTGCACATGTTTAGTCTTAGAGCATATCTTTGATCTATTTTTACTTTCTGTTGGGATTCAAATCTTTCATATGAAATATAATATATTAAGTCATCTTTCTATGAAAAAGCGTTGAGCTTGATTTGTGTTTTAAAAGACCTACTTATGGTCATTCTTGTATAATATGACAAATCTGAATACAGTTCATAGTTTTGTCCATTATCTGGAACCTTCTGTCACAATTTTCACAATTTTGAGTCATTTATCTTCCAAAATTTTTTCATAAAAATTACAATTTTTTCAAAGAACATTGAACATATGTTTGTTTTGATAATTTTGTACTTTTCAAAAAAAGTTTCATTGATATCTCATTCATTATAACATCAATAATTGTTTAAATAAATTCTGCCATATTTGGATAAATGGCTATATTTGGAGCATTCATATGCTTTGTTTAGATTGTGCATACCATGTTTGCCACATTCCATGTATTGCTATTTTTGATAGAATAGATAAATTTTTACCTTATTTTAACAAAATCTTAATTTTTTTAAGTCTTACTATGCTTAGAAAATAGCATATAAGATCTTTTCTTTTTTTTCAAAAATTCATATCATATATGCATTCTATGATTGGTACTTACCATATTGATATATAGATGCATATTAGATCTTGCCATATTCGATCTTGCCATGCTTAAATCTTGCCATATTAGATCTTGCCATATTAGATCTTACCATATTAGGTTCTTGCCTTATTTGCAATACGTGCCATATTAGGGAGATTTTCATAATCTTACTATATGATATGATAGTTACCATAAATATCATACATGCCATGCTTACAATATTCCTTTTTTGACAATAATTTAATTTATGCTGCACCCCAGTTGAACTGCCATATCTGTACATCTAGCAAACATATTAGGTGTGGGGACGTGCATTTTGGCACCCACATTATTGGGAAGGGCATAATGGGAATAATAAAAATATTAATAAAGAAAAAGAATGCTTTGCCAAATCTTCAAAAAATAGAATTCAGGATAAAAAAAAAGATAATTCAGCACGATTCTGCCCATCGATAAACCCTAAACCTAGAATAGGTTCTCAATCTTAAACCTAGAATAGGTTTTCACATTCTAACCTAGAATAGGTTACCCATGCTCGAACTACGCGGATTCTGATTCCTAGGGCAAACCCTAAGATACGTAGGCCATTTGGGAGAAACCCAAATTCAGATCCAAACATTAGTCCACTTGGAGTATCTATAGATCCACTATGATATTTATCCACATTTTGACCCAAATAGGGTTATTCACATTCCAACCCAGAATGGATTATCCATATTTTGAGCCAAATAGGGTTATTCTTAGATCCACTAGGACTATTCGTCCGTCCACATGGACTATCAAGATCCTAACCCATAGGGTTTCTCAACCTTTCAAGTATAAACATCAACTTGAACAAAGAACTTAATCATGCACAAGCATAAGTCACAGCCATAAACTTTAATCACACATGAACTACGATGGTGAACCTGATTTTTAGAATAATTCCGTTATACGTAAGCAATCTGATGGATGCAGATTCAGTTCAATTATATCAAACCACTTGGTTTGGTTCAGTTTAATAGATAAAGTCTAGCATAGGAAAGGTATAGGAGACCGATTTTGATCGGGCAGTTTGGGTGCCTAACCCCTTCCCTTAATCGTAACCTGACGCTTACCCAATCTCTGATGGATCAGAAATCCAATCTAAGGGTCATGAGTCAATCGAAGTCCTACCTTGGGGTGAGATTTCACATTTCTAAGGTCCTAGACCTTAATCTAGGTGGTGACTTCCAAGATTTCCATCTTTGTCCTCACAAATCGTAACCTGATGGTTACCAAATCTTTGATGGACCAAAAATCCAATTTAAGGGTCATGAGTCAATCAAAGTTTTACCTTAGGGTGAGATTTCACATTTCTAAGGTCATAGACCTTAATCTAGGTAGCGACTTTCCCAACACCAACCATCTTTGCCCTCACATAGAGATAGAGTGAAGTTGGGAGAGATAAGTAGAAAGAGAGAGAGAGAGAGAGAGAGAGAGAGAGTGGGAAGAAAAAAGAGAGAGAGTTGAGAGAGAGAGAGAAATAGGGAGAGAAGTTGTGAGAAAGAGTGAGAGAGATAGAGAGAGGGAGTGGGAAAAATAAATAGTGAAAGAGAGAACTATAGAGAGAGATGTAGAAAGAGAGAGATGGAAAAAGAAAAGTAGAGAGTGATAAAGAAAGAAAGAGAGAGAGAGAAGTAGAAAGATTGAGAGAGAGAAAAAGAAAAAAGAAGGAGACATGTTGAAACAGAGATAGAAAGAAGAACGAAGTAGAAAGTTAAAGAGAGAAAAGCGAGAGAGAAAAAGTGAGAGAGAGAGAGAGAGAGAGTGAGAGAGAGAGAGAGAAGTAAAGATAAAGAAGTTGAGCAAGAGAGAAGTAAAAAGAAAAAAATAAAGAGAGAGAAGGGGAGGGAGTGTGAGAGAAAAAAAAGTAGAGAGAGGGAGAGAAGTAGAATGAGAGAGAAAGAGCGAGAGAGGGAGAGAGACGTAGAGAGAGTGTGTGATTGAGAGAAGTTGAAAGAGAGAGAGAAATAGAGTGTGAGAGAAGTAGAGAGTGATTGTGAATGAGAGAAGTAGAAAGAGAGAGAAAGTAGAAAGAGAGTGTGTAGAGGGAAAGATAGGTAGAATGAGAGTGTGTAGAGAGAAAAGGAGAAGAAGAGAGAGAAAGAGAGAGAGAGAGAGAGGGAGATAGACGGAAAAGTAGAAAGAGAGAGATGTAGAAAGAGAGAGTGAGAGTGACATAGAGACAGAAAGGGAGAGTGAGAGGGAGAGGGTGAGATGTAGTGAGAGAGAGGGAGAGAACTAAAAATAGAGGGAGAGAGACAGAGAAAGAGAGAGAAGTTGAGAGAGAGAGAGAGAGAGAGAATGAGAGAGAAGTAGAAAGAGGAAGAGAAAGTGAGGTAAGTAGAGAGAGAGAGGAAGTAAGAGAGGGAAGTTGAAAAAGAAAAGAGAGGGAGAGAGCAAGAGAGAGTGAGAGAAAGGGAGATAAAGGGAGGGAGAGAAGTAGAAAGAAAGATAGAGGGAAAGAAGAGAGAGAGAGAAAATTAGAGAGAGAACGAAAAAGAGCGATAAAAAGTAAAAATAGAAAGTGTGAGATAGGATGAGGGAAGTAGGAAGAGAGAGAGAGAAGTAGAATGCGAGAAAGTGAGAAAGAGCAAGAGAGAGAGAGGGAGAGAAGTAGAAAAAGAGAGAGAAAGGGAGGAAGATAGAGAAGTAGTGAGAGAGGGAAAAGGAATCAAAGAGAGAGAAAATGAGAAAAAGGGAGAGAGAGAGACAAGTAGAATGAGAGAGAAAAATAAGAGTGAACTAGAAAGTGAAAGAGAGAGAGAGAGTGAGAAATAAAGAGGGAAAATTAAAGAGCGAGAGAGAGAGAGAGAGAGAACTAGAAAGAGAGAAGTAAAAAGTGGGAGAGATATGTAGGGAGAGAGAGACAAGCAGAAAGATAGCAAGGGGGAGAGAGATGTAGATGGAAAGAAAAAGTGATGGAGAGAGAGAAGTAAAATGGCAGAGAGAGAGAGAGGGCAGGAGAGAATTAAAAAGAGAGAGAGAGAGAGAAAGGGAGAGAGAAACAAAGAAAGAGAGTGAGATGTAGAGAGGGAGTTTGAGTGAGAGAATTAGAAAGAAAGTGAGATAGAGAGGGAGAGAGAAGGAGAAGTAAAGGGAGAATTTGAAGAGAGAGAGAGAGAGGTGTAAAGGGAGAGAGAGAGGAAGAGAGAGAAAGAGAGAAAGGGAGGGGAAGAGAGAGAGAGGAAGAGAAAGAGAGAGATAGAAGTAGAAAGTGAGAGAGAAGTAGAGACAAAGAAAGAAGAGAGAAAGAGTGAGAGAGAGAGAAGTTAAAAGTGAGAGAGAAGTAAAAAGAGAGAGAGTGAGATAGAGAGAGAGGGAGAGAGACAAAGATAGAGAGAGAAAAGTGGAAGAGAAAGAGCGTGACAGAGAGAGAGAGGTAAAAAGTGAGAGAGAGAGAGAGAATCAGAAAGAGAGAGAGAGAGAAAGAGAGAATGAGAGCGAGAAGTAGAGAGAGACAAAGAGAGAGAGAAGTAGAAAAAGAAAAGAAAGAGAGAGCAAGACAGAGAGAGGGAGTGAGAAATAGAAAGAGGGAAAAAAGAAAAAGAATATAGGGAGAGAGAGAAAGTAGAGAGATTAAGAGAGACATAGAAGTAGAAAGAGAGAGAGAGAGGGAGAAAGAAGTAGGAAGAGAGAGAAAGAGAGAAGTAGAAAGAGAGAGGGAGAGAGAGAGGGAGAAAAGTGAATGGAGGGAGAGAGAGAAAGTGAGAAGTATAAAGACGGAGAGAGAGGGAGAAGTAGTAAGACGGAGAGAGAGAGCGAGAGAAAAGTAGAGAGGGAGATATAAAAAGAGATGGATAGAGAGAGAGGGAAGCGAAGAGGGAGAGATATAGAAAGAAAGAAATATAGAAAGGGAGAGAGAGAATTAGAGAGAGAGAAAAGAAAAGATAGAGAGAAGTAGATGGTGAAAAAGAGAGAGAGAGAGAAAGGGAGGGAGAGAGAGAATATAGTCAAAAGAGAGAGAGTAAGAAGAGAGAGAGAGAAAAGAGAAGTATAAAGAGGGAGAGAGAAATAGAGAGAGTAATACGAAGAGAGAGGGAGAGTGAAGTGGAATGGGAGAGAGAGATTGAGAGAGGGAAGTGGGTAAGAAAGAGAGAGAGAGAGAGAGAGAGAGAGAGAGAGAGAGAGAGAGAGAGAGAAATAGAGGTAAAAAGAGAAAGTGAGCAATAAAAAGAGAAATTTAAAAAGAGAGGGAGAGATAGAGAGAGAAATAGATGGAACAGTAAAGAGAGAGAGAAGTAGAAAGAGAGAGTGAGTAGAGATACAGAGAGGGGTATAAAGAGAGGATTAAAAAGAGAGAGGGAGAGAGACAAGAAGTAAAGAGAGAAGTAAAAAGGGAGAGAGAGATAAAGAGAGAGAGAGAGAGAGAGAGAGAGAGAGAGAGAGAGAGAGAGAGAAGTATAGAGCAAGAAGTAGAAAGGGGAGAGAGAGCAAGAGAGAGAGAGAGATGGGGGAGGGAGAGAGATAGAGAGAGAAGTAAATAGAGAGAGATGGGGAGAGAGAGAGGGAGAGAAAGAGAGAGAGAGAAGGAGACTAAGAGAAAGAAAATGAGGGAGAGTGAGAGCGGGGAAAAGAGAGATAAGTAGAAAGAGAGAGACAGAGAAAGAGAAAATGAGAGAGAGACAAGTATAAAGGGAGAGAGACACCAGAGAAAAGTAAAAAGTGAAAGAGAGAGAGAGAGAAGTATAGAGACAAAGAGAGAAAGAAGTTGATAGAAAGAGGTAGAGAGAGAAAAGTAGGATGAGAGAGAGAACTAGAGAGAGTAGAAAGAGAGAGAGTGAGAGAGAGAAAAAAATAGTGAGGGAAAAAGAGTGAGAGAGGTATAAAAAGACCGAGAGATAGTAAGAGAGAGGGCAATAGGGAGAGATACAGAGAAAGAGAGACAGAGAAGTAGAAAGAGAGAGTGAGAAGTGGAAAAATAAAAGTAGAAAGAGGGAAAGAGAAAGAGAAGTAGAAAAAGTAAGACAGAGAGATAAAGAGAGAAGTAAAGAGAGAGAGAGAGAGAGAGAAAGAGAGTGAGAGAGGGGAAAGTAAAGAGAGAGAAGTAGTGAAAGAGAAAGAGAGAGGGAGAAAGAAAGAGAGAGAGAGAGAGAGAGAGAGGGAGAAAGAGAAAGAGGGGGAGAGAGAGGAGTAAAAAGAGAGGGAGAGAGAGAGGAAGGGAGAGAGAGATAAAGAAGTAGAGAGAGAAAGAGAGATAAGTAGAAAGGGAGAATTAAAAAGGGAGAAAGAGAGAGAGATAGAGGGAGAAAGAGTGAGTAAGGGAGAGAAAGAGAGTAAGAGAGAGGGGAGGGTGAGAGAAGTAAAAAGAGAGAAAAAAGTATAGATATACGATAGAGAGAGAAAGAGAGAGAGAGAGTGAAGTAGAAATAGATAGAGAGAGAAGTAGAGAGAGGTAGAAAGAAAGAGATAAAGAGAGAGCTAGAGACAGAGAGAATGGGAGGAGTGGTGAAAGAGAGAGATAAAGTACAAATATACGAGAGAGGGAGAGAGAG
The DNA here is from genome assembly GCA_028583415.1 of Protea cynaroides. Taxonomy (NCBI): domain Eukaryota; kingdom Viridiplantae; phylum Streptophyta; class Magnoliopsida; order Proteales; family Proteaceae; genus Protea; species Protea cynaroides. Next base: position 80,104,981 of record CM053272.1, on the reverse strand, counting down.
AAAGTGAAGTAGAAATAGAGAGAGAGAAGTAGAGAGAGGTAGAAAGAGAGAGATTAAGAGAGTGCGAGAGACAAAGACAATGGGAGGAGTGGTGAAAGAGAGAGAAGTTGATAGAGGGAGAGAAGTAGGAAGGGAGAGATAGAGAAATAGAGAAGTAAAAAGAGAGAGAGAGAGAGATAGACATACGGAGAGAAAGAGAATGAGGGAGAAAGAGAGACAAGAAAAGAGAGAGAGAAGTGAAAAGTGAGAGAGAAAGAGAAAAAGAGAGAGAGATAAGTAGAATGGCCGAAAGGGAAAGAAGAGAAAATGAGAAAGTGAAAAAGAGAGAGAGAGAGAGAGAGAGGGAGAGAGAAAGTGAGACAGAGGGGAGAAAGAGACAGAGAGAAGTAAAAAGAGAAGGAGAGTGAGAAGTTGAGAGAGATAAGTAGAAAGAGAGAGAGAGAGAGAGTGAAAGAGAGAGAGGGAGAGAAGTAAAAAGAGAGAGAAAGGGTAAGAGAGAGATAGAGAGAAAAAGTAGAGAGATAAAGAGGGTAAGAAGTATAGAGAGAGATAGAGATAGAGAGGGAGAAGAAGAGAGAGAAGTAGAAAGAGAGAGAAAGAGAAAAGTAGTGAGAGAAAGAGAGAGAGAGAAGTAGAAAGAAAGTGAGAGAGAGGGGGAATGTAAGAGAGAGAGAGAGAGTAAGAAAGATAAAGAGAGAATGAGAGAGAAGAGAAGTAGAAAGAGACAGAGAGAAAGAGAGAGAGAGAGAGAGAGAGGGAGAGAGAGATAGAGAAGTAGAGAGGAAAAGTAAAAAGAGAGAAAGAGAGAGATGGAGAGAGATAGAGAGAAGTGGGAGAGAAAAGTAGAATAAGAGATAGAAGTAGAAATAGGAAAGAAAGGGAGAGAAGTAGGAACAGAGAGAGGAAGAGAAGTAGAGAGAGATGTAGAAAAAGAGAGATAAAGAGAGAGGGAGCGATAGAGAAAGAGGGAAAGGTTGAGAGAGAAAGAGAGAGAAAAGTAGAAAAAGGGAGAGAGAAGTATACAAAGAGAAGTGAAAAGAGATAGAGAGATGTATAGACGGAGAAGTAGAAAGGGAGAGATAGGGAGGAAGGGAGATAAAGAGAGAAAAGTAGTGAGAGAGAGAGGGAGAAGTAACAAGAGAGGGAGAAAGGGAAAGAGAGAGACAGAGAGAGAGAAATAGAGGTAAAAAGAGAACGTGAGCGATAAAAAGAGAATGTTAAAAAGAGAGGGAGAGATAGAGAGAGAAATAGATGGAAAAGTAGAGAGAGAGAGAAGTAGAAAGAGTGAGTGAAATAGTGATACAGAGAGGGGTATAAAGAGAGGATTAAAAAGAGAGAGGGAGAGAGACAAGAAGTAAAGAGAGAAGTAAAAAGGGAGAGAGAGATAAAGAGAGAGAGAGAGAGAGAGAGAGAGAGAGAGAAGTATAGAGCAAGAAGTAGAAAGGGGAGAGAGAGCAAGAGAGAGAGAGAGATGGGGGAGGGAGAGAGATAGAGAGAGAAGTAAATAGAGAAAGATGGAGAGAGAGGGAGAGAGAGAGAGAGAGAGAGAGAGAAGGAGACAAAGAGAAAGAAAATGAGGGAGAGTGAGAGAGGGGAAAAGAGAGATAAGTAGAAAGAGAGAGACAGAGAAAGAGAAAGAGAGAGAGAGACAGAGAAAGAGAAAGAGAGAGAGACAAGTATAAAGGGAGAGAGACCAGAGAAAAGTAAAAAGTGAAAGAGAGAGAGAGAAGTGGAGAGACAAAGAGAGAATGAAGTAGATAGAAAGAGATAGAGAGAGAAAAATAGGATGAGAGAGAACTAGAGAGAGTAGAAAGAGAGAGAGTGAGAGAAAGAGAAAAGTAGTGAGGGAAAAAGAGTGAGAGAGGTATGAAAAGATCGAGAGATAGTGAGAGAGAGAGCGGTAGGGAGGGATAGAGAGAAAGAGAGACAGAGAAGTAGAAAGAGAGAGTGAGAAGTGGAAAAATAAAAGTAGAAAAAGGGAAAGAGAAAGAGAAGTAGAAAAAGTAAGACAGAGAGATAAAGAGAGAAGTAAAGAGAGAGAGAGAAAGAAAGATAGTGAGAGAGGGAAAAGTAAAGAGAGAGAATTAGTGAAAGAGAAAGAGAGAGGGAGAAAGAAAGAGAGAGAGAGAGAGAAAGAGAAACAGGGGGAGAGAGAGGAATAAAAAGAGAGGGAAAGAGAGAGAGGAAGGGAGAGAGAGAGAGGAAGGGAGAGAGAGATAGGGAAGTAGAGAGAGAAAGAGAGATAAGTAGAGAGGGAGAATTAAAAAGGGAGAAAGAGAGAGAGAGTGAGAGGGAGAAAGAGTGAGTAAGGGAGAGAAAGAGAGTAAGAGAGAGGGGAGGGTGAGAGAAGTAAAAAGAGAGATACAAGTATAAATATACGAGAGAGAGAGAGAGAGAGTGTGTAGTAGAAATAGATAGAGAGAGAAGTAGAGAGAGGTAGAAAGAGTGAGATGAAGAGAGAGCTAGAGACAGAGAGAATGGGAGGAGTGGAGAAAGAGAGAGAGAAAAGTATAAATATACGAAAGAAAGAGAGAGTGAAGTAGAAATAGAGAGAGAGAGAAGTAGAGAGAGGTAGAAAGAAAGAGATGAAGGGAGAGCGAGAGAAAGAGAGAATGGGAGGAGTGGTGAAAGAGAGAGATAAATGTTCAAATATACGAGAGAGAGAGCAAATGAAGTAGAAATAGAGAGAGAAGTAGAGAGAGGTAGAAAGAGAGAGATTAAGAGAGAGCGAGAGACAGAGAGAATGGGAGGAGTGGTGAAAGAGAGAGAAGTTGATAGAGGGAGAGAAGTAGGAAGGGAGAGATAGAGAAATAGAGAAGTAAAAAGAGAGAGAGAGAGATAGACAGACAGAGAGAAAGAGAATGAGGGAGAAAGAGAGACAAGAAAAGAGAGAGAGAAAGAGAAAAAGAGAGAGAGATAAGTAGAAAGGCCGAAAGGGAAAGAAGAGAAAAGGAGAAAGTGAAAAAGAGAGAGAGAGAGAGGGAGAGAGAAAGTGAGACAGAGGGGAGAAAGAGATAGAGAGAAGTAAAAAGAGAAAGAGAGAGAGAAGTTGAGAGAGATAAGTAGAAAGAGAGAGAGAGAGAGAGAGAGAGAGAGGGAGAGAAGTAAAAAGAGAGAGAAAGGGTAAGAGAGAGATAGAGAGAAAAAGTAGAGAGATAAGGAGGGTAAGAAGTATAGAGAGAGATAGAGATAGAGAAGTAGAAAAAGAGAGAGAGGGAGAAGAAGAGAGAGAAGTAGAAAGAGAGAGAAAGAGAAAAGTAGTGAGAGAAAGAGAGAGGAAAGTAGAAAGAAAGTGCGAGAGAGGGGGAATGTAAGAGAGAGAGAGAGAGAGTAAGAAAGAGAAAGAGAGAGAGAGAGAGAGGGAGGGAGAGAGAGATAGAAAAGTAGAGAGGAAAAGTAGAAAGAGAGAAAGAGAGAGAGAGAGAGAGGGAGGGAGAGAGAGATAGAAAAGTAGAGAGGAAAAGTAGAAAGAGAGAAAGAGAGAGATGGAGAGAGATAGAGAGAAGTGGGAGAGAAAAGTAGAATGAGAGATAGAAATAGAAATAGGAGAGAGAGGGAGAGAAGTAGGAACAGAGAGAGGAAGAGAAGTAGAGAGAGATGTAGAAAGAGAGATAATGAGAGAGGGAGCGATAGAGAAAGAGGGAAAGGTGGAGAGAGAAAGAGAAAGAAAAGTAGAAAAAAGGGAGAGAGAAGTATACAAAGAGAAGTGAGAAGAGACAGAGAGATGTATAAAGGGAGAAGTAGAAAGGGAGAGATAGGGAGGAAGGGAGATAAAGAGAGAAAAGTAGGGAGAGAGAGAGGGAGAAGTAACAAGAGAGGGAGAGAAAGAGATAGAGTAAAAGATAGAGGCATGTAAAAGTAGAGAGAGAAAAAAGAGAATTAAAAATTGTAAGAGAGAAATAGAGAGAGAAGGAGAAAGAGAGAGATAGAAGTAAGTAGGAATAGAGAGAGAGACAAAGATAAAGAGAAAGAAAGCGAGAGAGAGGGAGAAGTAAAAAGAGAGAAAGAAGTAAAAAGAGAGAGATAGAGAAGTTGGGGGAGAGAAGTAGAATGAGACAGAGAGAGAGAAAGAGGGAGAGAAGTAAAAAGATGGAGAGAAATAGAGAGACAAAGAGGGAGAGACAAAGAGGGAGACGTAGAGAGAGAGTGTGAATGAGAAAAGTCGAAAGAGACAGCGAGAAGTAAATTGAGAAAGGGAGAAAAAAGTAGAAAGAGAGGGAGAGAGTAAAGTATAGAGAGGGTAGTAGAAAGAGAGAGAGAAAGAGAGAGAGAGAGAAAAAGAGAAAGGGGGAGATATGAAGTAGAGGGTGAGAAGTAGAAGGAGAGAGCGATAGAGAGAGAAGTAGAAAGAGAAAGGGAAAGCGAAAGAGAGAGAGAGTAAGAGAGAGAGAGAGAGAGAGAGAGAGAGAGAGAGAGAAAACTACAAAGAGTGAAGTAAAAAGTGGGCGAGATGTTGAGAAAGAGAAGCAGAAAGATAGCAAGAGGGAGACAGAGAGAGGGTGGGAGGGAAGTAGAAAGAGAGAGAGAGAGACAGAGACAGAGAGAGAGAGAGAGAAAGAGAAAGAGTGATCTAAAGGGAGAGGGTGAGTGAAAAAAGTAAAAAGAAGGAGAGAGAGATGTAGAAAGAGAGAGATAGAAAAAGAAAAGTAGAGAGAGAAAGAAAGAGAAAGAGAGAGAGAAGTCAAAAGAGAGAGAGAGAAAGAAAAAAGAACGAGACATGTTGAAACAGAGAGAGAAAGAAGAACGAAGTAGAAAGTTAAAGAGTGAAGAGTGAGAGAGAGAGAGAGAAAGAGAGAGACAAAAAGAGAGAGAAGTAAAGAGAGAGAAGTTGAGCGAGAGAGAAGTAAGAAGAGAAAGAGAAAGAGAGAGAGAGAAGGGGAGGGAGTGTGAGAGAGAAAAGTAGAGAGAGGGAGAGAAGTAGAAGGAGAGAGAAAATGAGTGAGGGAGAGACGTAGAGATAGAGTATGATTGAGTGAAGTAGAAAGAGTGAAATAGAGTGTGAGAGAAGTAGAGAGAGATTGTGAAAGAGAGAAGTAGAAACAGAGATAATGTAGAAAGAGAGTGTGTCTCTAAAGAGAGAAGTAGAATGAAAGAGAGAGAGAAGGAGAAGAAGAGAGAGAAAGAGAGAGAGAGAGGGAGATAGACAAAAAAGTAGAAAGTGAGAGAGAGTGACATAGAGAGAGAAAGAGAGAGGGAAGGGGAAAGGGTGAGATGTAGTGAGAGAGAGGGAGAGAACTAAAAACAGAGGGAGAGAGACAGATAGAGAGAGAGAAGTTGAAAGGGAGAGAGAGAGTGAGAGAGAGAGCAAAGCAGAAAGGGAGAGAGTAAAAAAGAGAGAGAAGTAGAGAGAGAGAGGAAGTGAGAGACAGAAGTTGAAAAAGAAAATAGAGGGAGAGAGCTAGAGAGTGTGAGAGAAAGGGAGATAAATGGAGGGAGAGAAGTAGAATGAAAGAGAGAGGGAAAGAAGAGAGAGAAAAATTAGAGTAAGAAGGAAAAAGGGTGATAAAAAGTAAAAATAGAGATAGAGAGAGGGTGAGGGAAGTAGAAAGAGAGAGAGAGAGAGAAGTAGAATGGGAGAAAGTGAGAAAGAGCAAGAGAGAGAGAGGGAGAGAAGTCGAAATAGAAAGAGAGAGGGAGAGAAGTAGTGAGAGAGGGAAAATGAATAAAAGAGAGAGAAAGTGAGAAAAGGGAGAGAGAGACAAGTGGAAAGGCAGAGAAAAAGAAAAGTGAACTAGAAAGTGAAAGAGAGAGAGAGAGTGAGAATGAAAGAGAAAAAAGTAAAGAGCGAGAGAGAGAGAGAAAACTAGAAAGGGAGATGTAAAAAGTGGGAGAGATAAGTAGAGAGAGAGAGAGAGAGAAGCAGAAAGGTAGCAAGGGGAAGAGAGAGATGTAGATGGAAAGAAAAAGCGATAGAGAGAGAAAAATAGAATGACACAGAGAGAGAGGGCGGGAGAGAAGTAAAAAGAGAGAGAGAGAGAAAGAGAGTGATAGAGAGAAACAAAGAATGAGAGTAAGATGTAGAGAGAGTGTGAGTGAGAGAAGTGGAAAGAAGTAGAGATAGAGAGGGCGAGAGATAGAGAAGTAAAGGGAGAATTTGAAGAGAGAGAGAGAGAGAGAGGTATAAAGGGAGGGAGAGAACAAGAGAGAGAAAGAGAGAGAGGGAGGGGAAGAGGGAGAGAAGTAGATGGAGAGAGAGAGAGAGAGGAAGAGAAAGAGAGAGATAGAAGTAGAAAGTGAGAGAGAAGTAGAAAGTGAGAGAGAAGTAGAAGGAGAAGTAGAGACAAAGAGAGAAGAGAGAAAGAGTGAGAGAGAGACAAGTTGAAAGAGAGAGAGAAGTAAAAAGAGAGAGAGTGAGACAGTGAGAGAGAGAGGGAGAGTGTCACACCCCAATTCTGACTGAACCAGAAGTGTGAGTGAACCGGTACTAAACCACGGTTCACACCCAGGATCACGAAAGACCGTGTCAACCAATCATCCCTGAACAAACTAACACAATCCAGAGTAATACAAGCAGCGGAAATAATTTATAACAATGAGCTGAACTAAATGATAAATTAAAATAATTAATATAATTATTCCATCATCCATCAAAATTTAAATAATATTTAATTACAAGCTTAACAGAAAATAAAAGAATAAGCCAATCACAAAGGAAAGACACAGAAGGAGCACTCGCATAACGCATCATGCTCGTCCTCCACACTCTGTGTCTCCAGGGCAGCCATCATACTGTAGGCTGGGGCGGTCACGAAGTCCTCCACTGTATACCCTGCATCCAAATCTGAAAAGATATATATATATATATATATATCGGGGTGAGCTACAACACAGCTCAGTAAAGCACAAGACCAATGCAACATCCACATGCATGAGAAAAAATTACAGATTGGGCAGGCATAACTTGCAAGGTGCTATGGTAAGGATTGGCGGCCACCGCACCTCCATGCACGAGAGTGTGGGCACACCCAACAGTCAGGCTCCTACCACACTACTGTTGCTGCCCCACATCACTCACTCTGGTATGGGGATAGGACTCGAGTCTGGCGGGCAGGCGTAACCACAATCCCACGTTCTCCCCCTGATACCCCATACCGCACCAATACCTAAACCCCTGTTGGCAAGGGCTTGCAAGTGGGTTTCCTTTCTAACCATTCCTAGATGTCATACATCTAGGCTCCACCCTAGTACAACCATCTACGGCATAGGGATAGAGCTAGAGCGTGCAGGCCAGGCTGGAGACCACAATACCTCACCTCCCCTTGATACCCTACCCGCAACAAGCATACCAAGATGGAACTATACGCAAGTAGGCCCTATCCCAACATCACTCCCTATGGCATAGGGATAGAGCTAAAGCGTCATGGCCAGGTCAACGTCGACGTCGGAGATCACCATGCCACATCACTGTGGCCAGATCAATGTCAACATCAAAGACCACCTGCCATAACCTCCCCCTGATACCCCACCCATACCAGGCATGCTAAGATAAGGTGCTACTGAAAGGTGTCGGGGTGAGGAATGATCCCAGGCCTCTGGCCCTTCCCATTCCACACCCCAACTAAAACAATCACATGTCTAACATCCATCACACCTAGCATATGAAATGCATGAACAGATAAATCAAATAGAATTTACACTACATGACATGTGATATGCACAATCCATCTAACAATGCATATAAATTGACACAGAATATAAAGAGCTCTCTAAGGTTTATTATTAATTCTTTAATTTAAGTTTCGGGTCTTGTCCCTTACCTGACGTGTGGTATCAATCCCTTTCGGCATCAGAAATTTCACACACAAGTCCTATACAATTATATTTACATGTTAATTTCCATTTATTAGAGTTTTAGAAGCCAAAACCAGGTTTTCCCAAACAAACAGAGCTCGAAACACATACCGGTACACATACCGGATGCACACATACCGGTCTCACTCAGATCTGACTGAGTGCGACCGGTATGGTGCCAGCGGTATGCATACCGGATGCACACATACCGGTCTCACTCAGATCTGGCTGAGTGCGACCGGTATGGCGCCAGCGGTATACACCGCAGCCCATACCGCTGGACTCGCCCAAGGGTATACCCTACGGCGTGATTCTGAGAGAGAGGTCTCCACGGGTAGCTCCCTAAGGTCTCACCTATCCTCTGCTAGGGTCTGATCCCTGTAAAGTCCTGCGGATCGCGGCTAGAACGCTGCATAGCGACCCAGATCCGAAAAGAGACAAGAAAAGGCATCTAGGGCATAAATCATCCGATCCACCCTACGGGTAGGTCCCAAGGGTCTCCCTTATCAATTGCTAAGGTCCATTCTCCGAAGGGTCCTATGGATCTTGGCTAGAATGCCAAAAACCAACCAGATCAGAAAGAAAGGCGAAAGGAATCTAAGCATTCTTCCATCTGATCTCACGCCGTTTCGTGGCTCCGATCCGATAATCAACACTACAGGAAAGATAGAGCACTTTACCGGTAGCGGTTGTCAGTTGGTGGCGTGTTCCTCTACCGGCGGCTCCTTCCTGGGCGGCGTCTTCCTCCTTGAACCTCCTCAACTCCTTCTCCGAACGGATGGGTTTACAAAGAGGTTCACGGAGTGTCTTCCCCTCTATTAATAGAGGGAGGCCGTCCAAGGCACGCTCCCCCCTCATATGGAAACTTAAAGTTTCCATTTTTGAGAGAAACACAAGCTGGAGACGGACTCCAGCCGCTCCGAACTATACCGGTCTCGCACATACCGGTCGCAGGATAGTGCAACCGGTATGGTGAGACCGGTATGCCATACCGCTGGCCCATACCGGTCACAGGATAGTGCGACCGGTATGGTGCGACCGGTATGCACTTAACCGTTTTTACACCTTTTTCGTACCTGAATTTGACTGGTTCTTCACCCGGCTTCTTGCGTGGTCTCTTGCCCGGCTTCGCTTTCTAGACCGGTTATGATTGGGGCACCTGTAATCGCATAAAACCATGGTTAGACCGGGTTTCAGAGCACGGTTCTTACAACTCTACCACCCTCAAAAGAAATTTCGTCCCCGAAATTTTCATGTAGGTCTTACAATTCCCCCTCCCTTAAAAGAATTTCGTCCCTGAAATTGTACGTACCTTCAGAGTCGAAAAGACGGGGGTATTCTTGTCGCATGGCATCCTCCTCTTCCCAAGTAATTTCCTCTATGTCCTCACTTTTCCAAAGCACTTTGACATAGTAGATATCCCGCCTTCGAAGATGTTGTACCTTTCTGCTAAGGAGTTGGATTAGCACCACCTCGAAGGTTAAGTCTTCTGTCAACTATGAGGGATCATCAACAAGGATATGCGAAGGATCTCGCACATACTTCTTCAGTAGGGACACGTAGAAGACATCGTGGACGCTAGACATTGCCGGTGGCAATGCAAGTTGATAGGCCACCTTGCCGCACCGGGACAAAATTTCATAGGGCCCCACATATCTTGGACACAATTTCCCTTTTCTGCTGAACCACTTCAAGCCTCGCACTGGTGATACCTTCAAAAACACTTTATCACCTTCCATGAATTCAAGATCCCGCCGCCTGTTATCGGCATAGTGCTTCTGACGCACCTGAGCTGTCTTCACCCGGTTCCTGATTTGATCCACTGCCTTGCAGGTTTCTTCTACAAATTCAGGTCCAACGATCCTTCTTTCACCGACTTCATCCCATAATAGAGGTGTCCGGCATTTCTTACCATACAAAGCCTCGTATGGGGCCATCTGGATCGTAGACTGGTAACTGTTGTTGTAGGCAAACTCAATGAGAGATAGCTTCTCATCCCAAGCCCCCTTGAAGTCAATAGCACATGCCCGAAGCATGTCTTCTAAAATCTGGATGGTCCTTTCTGACTGACCATCTGTTTGAGGGTGGAAGGCTGTGCTAAACTTTAATTTCGTTCCCATTGCCTTCTGCAGTCCTTCCAAGAACCTGGATGTGAAGCTGGGGTCTCTGTCAGACACAATACTTTCTGGGACCCCATGGAGCCTGACTATGTTGTCTACATACAACCTTGCCAACCTATCCATAGTATACTGGGGTCTGACAGGGATAAATCTAGCAGTTTTGGTGAGGCGATCCACAATTACCCATATTGCATTCACCGACTTCGGAGTCATGGGTAGACCAGTGACGAAGTCTATGGTAATACAATCACATTTCCACGCGGGCTCGGGCAATGGTTGTAGTAGTCCTGCAGGTCTCTGTCTTTCCGCTTTGACTTGCTGACAGTTTAAGCATTGGAACACATGTCGAGCCACATCAGCTTTCATTCCCCTCCACCAGTACGACCTCTTAATGTCATGATACATTTTTGTGCTTCCAGGGTGCACTGAATATGGGGTGGAGTGGGCTTCCAACATTATCGGATTCTGGATATCCAAATCTTCAGTTTCAGGTACACATAGACACCCATGATATCTGAGTACCTTGTCTATATCCAAGGTGAAATCTGGGTTGTCTCGTCCCTTTTCCAAGTCCTCTTGAACCGTCCTAAGGTATGGATCTTGTAGGACCGCTGCCTTTATTTCATCCTTCAGATCAGGCAGGATCTTCATCGCTGCAAACATTAGGGTAAACTGGTGTATCAACCCCTGCTCAATTGGATCATCAGCTGACAATAGTAGGGACTGCTCGTCATCCTCTGAAGATACAGATGTAGCAGCACACAAGGCTGCATTTGTACTTGGTCCTGCCTCAGGAATTGCCGCCCATTTTCTGCTCAATGCATCAGCTACCACGTTGGCCTTACCAGGGTGATACTAGATATCACAGTCGTAGTCCTTGAGTAACTCTAACCACCTCCTCTGCCTCATATTCAAGTCCTTCTGGGTGAACAGATATGTCAGGCTCTTGTGGTCAGACTTAATCTGGAACTTCTCGCCATACAAGTAATGCCTCCAAGTCTTGATGGCATGAATGACCGCTGCCAACTCTAGGTCATGCGTAGGGTAGTTCTTTTCATGCTCCTTCAGCTGTCTTGAGGCATAAGCTATCACCTGCTCGCCTTGCATCAGCACACAACCCAGTCCCAGACCTGAAGCATCTGTATATAGTGTAAATGGGTGGTCTGGAGCTGGAATAGTCAGTATAGGTGTCGATACCAGCCTTGACTTCAACGTCTGGAAACATTCCTCGCATTCATCCGTCCATATGAACTTCTGCCACTTTTTGGTCAACTTGGTGAATGGAACAACAATCTTGGAATAGTTCTCCACAAACCTTCTGTAGTATCCAGCCAAGCCCAGGAAACTACGAATTTCAGCGACTGTCTTCGGTGCCTCCCAACTAACTATGGTTGGAATCTTGCTGGGGTCTACCTTGATTCCTTCAGCTAAAACCACGTGACCAAGGAAGGCCACTTCATCTAACCAGAACTCGCACTTCTTGAATTTTGCATACAGCTGTTCTTTCCTCAGTCTCTGTAATGTGGCTCTGAGATGCACTTCATGCGTCTCCTGGTCCTTGGAGTATACAAGAATGTCATCAATGAAAACTATAACCGACGTATCCAACATGTCATGGAATACTCGGTTCATTAATTCCATAAATGATGCCGGTGCGTTAGTCAAACCAAAGGACATCACATGGAACTCGTAATGTCCATACCGTGTCCTGAAGGCGGTCTTTGGGATGTCTGAGTCCTTAATCTTTAGCTGGTGATACCCAGACCTCAGGTCGATCTTTGAAAACACACTTGAACCTTGCAGCTGATCAAACAAGTCATCTATTCTAGGTAGTGGGTACCTGTTCTTGATAGTGAGCTTGTTCAACTCTTGATAATCCATGCATAGGCGCACACTGCCATCCTTTTTCTTCACAAAGAGCACAGGTGTTCCCCAAGGTGAGATGCTTGGTCTTATAAACCCCTTGTCTAGCAGTTCCTGCAGTTGGGTTTTTAACTCTTTCAGCTCAGTAGGAGCCATCCTGTATGGAGCCTTAGACACAGGCGCCACCCCTGGTAGTAAGTCTATTACAAACTCGGTAGCCCTGTCAGGTGCTAACCCTAGTAAATCTTCTGGAAACACATCAGGGAACTCCCGTACGACCTGGATGTCTTTCATTTTCGGTGCTTCAGCGGTCACATCTACCACTAACACAAGATATCCTACTCCTCCTTTCTCTAAGCACCTCTTTGCTTTTAAGGCTGAGAGTATGAGCTTCCTCTTTCTTGGCAACTTACCCCCTTTAAACTGGAACTCATTCCCATCACTGTCCTTGAGCATCAACTTCTTCTCAGCACATAGAAGGTTTGATTAGTGTTTAGCTAACCTGTCCATCCCCAGAATAACATCAAAATCTGACATCTTCAGTTGGACCAAGTTGGCTTCAAGTTCTCGTCCCTCAATACACACTGGGCAAGGTCCATAATAGTCTTCTAATACCACCTCGATCCCCATTGGCGACCGAACTAGCAGACTTGGTTGTAAGGTCTTGACGGGTTGTCCTAGCCCTTTCCCGAATGATACTGAGACAAACGAATGAGTGGCCCCAGAGTCAAACAGGACTCTTGCAGGTATCCCTGCTATATTTACTGTTCCTGAGGTTGTAAAATTCCCTTTTAGTTTTAAATATGCAAACAAGTAATGCAACAATTTAGGAGGAAGTGTAATATAATACCTGTAACCACATCTGGTGATGTGGCTGCCTCCTCAGTAGTAACGGCATATACCTTGCCTAACTTCTGCTCCTTCTTGGGTTACGGGCATAATCTGGCATAGTGCCCCACCTGTTGACAGTTGAAGCACTTGACGTTAGGGGTCGGCCCCGTTGCTTGCGAGGCCATTGCAGGAGCCGATCTGGGAGGTATGGTACTAGCTTGAGGCATGAATGGACGGTATGGCCTGTTGCCTCGTCCGCCTCCGCCTTGGAACTCGGTATTCGGCCTCTTCAAACCTCAGTTCTTGGCCATAAAGCTGTCCCTCTGACTTGACTCAATGACACGAGCCACCTGTACAGCTTCATTGTAAATGACCAAACCTCGACCTAATACATGTTCTCTAATCGCGCCTCGTAGGCCCATGGTAAAACGGCGAGTCTTAGCCTCTTCCTCTTGCATGCTGGTGGGAGCGAAGAAGAACAACTCCTCATACCTCTGCTGGTATGCCTCTACAGTCATCTGTGATTGCTGCAGATTTAGGAATTCCCTCTCCATCTGGTCACGGAAACTCCTGGGGAAGTATTTGTCGAAGAAGGCCTCTTTGAATATAGGCCAGGTGATGATCTGGTGCTTTGTTTCCAAGTACATTCGAGTGGAATTCCACCACCCATTGGCCTCTTCCTTCAACATGTGAGTAGCATACAAGACCTTATCTCCATCCTGACAGTCCAACAGCCTGAAATTTTTCTCCATCTCCGATATCCTTTGTCGGCCACAGTGCTTTCCCAGACTTCCCTATAAATGTGGGTGGTTTAAGCTTCAAGAACCCATCCACTGCCTTGGCAAGGCTACTCTGAGCATACGGCGCCTGTCCATACCACTGTGGCTGATAAGTGTAGCCACCCCGATCGCCCCCCCCGATAGCCACCATAGTATGGACCGGATACGGACCACGGTGCTGTCCCTGATACCCTCCGTGGTCCCGATTATATCTTGGTGTACCGGTAACCGGGTGAGGTTCGGTGACGGGTGGTTCTTGCTTGTGTTGGTATTTCGGTTCTGTGTTTACCCCCATAGGTCTTGCATGAACATTTTCCGCACCGGTGACCGGCACATCCGTAGGGGTCTGTACAGGCCCAGGTGGCCTGAATATTTTTGTCATTTCTTTAAAAAACTTCTTCTGCTGTGCCTCCATGCTAGACATAAAATTTGCCATCATTGTTTCAGAGCTTGTAGATGGCTGCCCCTGAGATGGCGACTCTTCATTCGCCCGCCTTAGGTTCTCAGTTGCGTTCAGGGGGTTCTGCTCTTCCCCACTTATCCTCTCTTCTTGTCCTTCAGAGTTCTCAGTACCTGAACTTCTATCTATAGCAGGCGTCCTTGAGCGACGACGTCTGCGCTGAAGCCTTCGACCATTACCTCTTGCCATTGGTACTTTACTCTGCCTTGTATAAATCTGAATACATCGAAACACATGGAGCAATTTAGAAAAATGTATTCCAACAATTTATAGTCTCAACATGTGCATCTAGTATTTATCAAGAGTGACAAGGAAAGAAGAAAAAATAACATAAAGTAATCAAGCTAAAATTTTCAAAATTTACTAGATGAATCCACATTTCACCAACTTACACAGTCATAGGGTCGAAAAACCCCCTGTTCAAAAGGTTTTCGATATCGATTTGTACAATCCAAATACCCCTGAGGTTTCTCGGCAAGGGCACTGGAGTTTTGGGGAGAAAAACCCACTTTGCCCATACCGGTCGGACCATACCGCTGGGAGGTACCGGTCGCGGGATAGCGCGACTGGTATACCTCACAGCAGGTACCGGTTGCGGGGTACCGCTGAGAGGTACCGGTCGCAGGATAGTGCGACCGGTATACCAAAAGACAGAAAATCCCTTTACAAAACGCGATTTTTCTTGTCTTTTCCTCACTTCTTCTTTGGCTTAGACTCCGGTGGAGATTCCCCTCCGCTTCTCTGAGTTGTTACAGTGCATCCGGTGTCCTTTGGATCGGTTTTCAATCGTGCAAGAGTCTCCACCTCGTCTCAAAGGTAAGTTCTTCTCTCTTTCTCTCTTTTAGATGATTTTACATCGTCTTTTTGCCCAAAACTTAGCTTTCTCTCAAATTGAGGAATTCCAACCGTGGAAAACTCTTTTCGTTGCTTGGGAAAGGTTCTTGGGGTCCCTTTGAGTGAAACCCCTCAACCTATTTGAAGTTCCATCGGTTGGTTTGCAAGAAATCCAACAAAAATCGATTTTTAACCTAGGTTTTTGGAAAAATCCCAATTTTTCTTGAAATTGTTTGATTTCTCCCAATCTTTCACCTGATATGCCTGAGTTTGGTTTGATGGAAGAGAGTGGGGGTTATATAAGTCCTCCTCCCCAAAATTTTGGGTGAGTTTGAGGCTTTTACACCATTTACAGCCGTTACTCTGCCGAAATTTTCTCAAAATTTATCACTAACCGTTACGTTTCCTTGATTTCACAGGTTATATAATTTCTACACCTCAAGGAGACGTTCCATCAAACAATATGAGCAGCTCACCTCCCCCAGCCATCTCGTATAATGAGAGGTATTTTCGTTCGGCGACGGCCGCTTCACGGTTTGCTTGGTTTCAGTCCAAGCACATAGAATCCGGCCGGTACGTCAACCTGGAGCATCTCCATCACTTTGATATAGCGTCGGCTTTCGGGATTATGGGGTAGTTACCTGTCATTCAGTATCGAGAACGCACCCGTCCTAATCTGGTAAAACTATTTTTCTCCAACCTGGAGGTGGAAGGATATGTAAATGACTGGGACAATGCCAGAAATCTGCGCATCACAAGCTATGTGAAAGGGGTGGTGATCTCCTTCAACATAGCAGAGCTAGCCGTTCTCCTAGGGGTTCCAGACGATGGGGACCTTGTTTACTGTGCCCCCAGGGTCAAAGGGTACCTTGATGAGTACACTAGGGCGACCATAGCCGCGCAGATATTAATACCAGGACGGGTTATGTCGGCCTCAAATCTTCATCCCGTACCTCGCCTATATTGCCGGATCATTCAGCATAACACCGTCCCTCAGAGTGGGCATTATGGAGAGGTATCCCAGTTGACCCAGTTCATTACCTACAGTGTGGCCTCCAGGTACCGGGTTTGTCTGCCCTACCTAATCATGCGGGTTATGATCACTGCTGCGATGCCTGATGTGTCAGGTAACCTTCCATATGGTAGGTTGATTACGGCACTACTACAGTGTTTGGGTGTCAGTATGCAAGGAGAGGTACCTATGGAGGTGACCATGAACTCCGACATTGATGCTGAGGTCATTTACAAGATGCAGATGGACGACCTAGAGCTCCGTGATGAGGAGTTACAGGCTCGTCCCTCCTGCCCAGAAACCATGTGGCCCTTGCCGCAGCAGTAGCTGCAGAAGCAGCAGATGCCGCCGAGATGGGGGACGATGAGGACACCCACATGGAGGACATCCCAGTACCTGCACCTCAGCATTCACCAATAGCAGAGACTTCCAGGCCATTGGCCACCAGTACATCTAGGCCTGTTCCCATTCTTGGACAAGCGGGGTACATGTCGGCTACGGTACCACCACGTCCTTCTTCAGACCCTATGGTTGCTGGCACATCTAGGCCCGCTCCAGTTCCTAGATCAGCTAGGCGCATGCCAGCTACTGTACCACCCCACTCTTCTTCAGACCTTTCGATTCGCATGCTCACTAAGATTGGGGACACCCAGAGAGTCATCCTGGATACCCAGAGAGGCATCCTGGATACCCAGAGAGGGATCATGGACTCACAGCGAGAGATGGATTAGGAGTTGGGGCGTCTGGCACGCAGCTTACGGGTCACTCAGGACCAGGTCCACTGGCTCAGGGAGGTATACGAGCGAGACTATGATATAGCAGACCCGGTTCCATCCAGGCCCGCTACTCCACCATAGCCCGACTAGGTAGCTTAGTTTAGCTTAAAGTGTTTTATTTTTATTAACAGAGTAACTGTCCGACTTGTGGACTGTACTCTGTCGCACTCTTTGTATTTATGTTTTTTTTTTTTCTTTTTTGTTGATAGAGATTTATTTAATGTGGTTTCAACTTCAGTGCTTAATTTCTCTTTGTATTTAAAAGAAGTTATGACATGGTTATTTGTTTCTCTAACTAATTCAGTAATTATTTTTTGTTCTTCCATTAATAGTGTATTATGCATCTTTCTTAAGTCTCAAACAACAAGCAAGCTTATGGTGTGTTTTTATTAAAATTTTTAATTTTCCTAACCCAGCTCATTGGACACGGTTAGATGCAGAATGATTAGCTGGATAGAGCCTAGGGCTCTGATACCAGGTTGTCACACCCCAATTCCGGCTGAACCAGAAGTGTGAGTGAACCGGTACTAAATCACGGTTCACACCAGGATCTCGAAAGACCGTGTCAACCAATCATCCCGGAGCAAACTAACACAATCCAGAGTAATACAAGTAGCGAAAATAATTTATAACAATGAGCTGAACTAAATGATAAATTAAAATAATTAATCCAATTATTCCATCATCCATCAAAATTTCAATAATATTTAATTACAAGCTTATCAGAAAATAAAAGAATAAGCCAATCACAAAGGAAAGACACAGAAGGAGCACTCGCATAACGCATCATGCTCGTCCTCCACACTCTGTGTCTCTAGGGCAGCCATCGTACTGTAGGCTGGGGCGGTCACGAAGACCTCCACCGTATACCCTGCATCCAAATATGAAAAGATATATATATATATATATATATATATATATATATATATATATATATATATATATATATATATATATATATATATATATATATATATATATCGGGGTGAGCTACAACACAGCTCAGTAAAGCACAAGACCAATGCAACATCCACATGCATGAGATAAAATTACAGATTGGGCAGGCATAACTTGCAAGGTTCTATGGTAAGGATTGGCGGCCACCGCACCTCCATGCACGAGAGTGTGGGCACACCCAATAGTCAGGCTCCTACCACACTACTGTTGCTGCCCCACATCACTCACTCTGGTATGGAGATAGGACTCGAGTCTGGCGGGCAGGCGTAACCACAATCCCACGTCCTCCCCCTGATACCCCATACCGCACCAATACCTAAACCCCTATTGGCAAGGGCTTGCAAGTGGGTTTCGTTTCTAACCAGTCTTAGATGTCATACATGTAGGCTCCACCCTAGTACAGCCGTCTACGGCATAGGGATAGAGCTAGAGCGTGCAGGCCAGGCTGGAGACCACAATACCTCACCTCCCCCTGATACCCTACCCGCAACAAACATACCAAGATGGAACTATATGCAATTGGCCCTATCCCAACATCACTCCCTATGGCATAGGGATAGAGCTAAAGCGTCATGGCCAGGTCAACGTCGACGTCGAAGATCACCATGCCACATCACTGTGGCCAGATCAACATCAACATCGGAGACCACCTGCCATAACCTCCCCCTGATACCCCACCCATACCAAGCATGCTAAGATAAGGTGCTACTGAAAGGTGTCGGGGTGAGGAATGATCCCAAGCCCCTGGCCCTTCCAATTCCACACCCCAACTAAAACAATCACATGTCTAACATCCATCACACCTAGCATATGAAATGCATGAATAGATAAATCAAATAGAATTTACACTACATGACATGTGATATGCACAATTCATCAAATAAAGCGTATAAATTGATACAGAATATAAAGAGCTCTCTAAGGTTTATTATTAATTCTTTAATTTAAGTTTCGGGTCTTGTCCCTTACCTGACGCATGGTATCAATCCCTTTCGGCATCAGAAATTTCACACACAAGTCCTACACAATCATATTTACATGTTAATTTCCATTTATTAGTGTTTTAAAAGCCAAAACCAGGCTTTCCCAAACAAACAGAGCTCGGAACACATACCGGTACACATACCGGATGCACACATACCGGTCTCACTCAGATCTGACTGAGTGCGACCGGTACGGTGCTAGCGGTATGCATACCGGATGCACACATACCGGTCTCACTCAGATCTGGCTGAGTGCGACGGGTATGGTGCCAGCAGTGTACACCGCGGCCCATACCGCTGGACTCGCCCAAGGGTATACCCTACGGCGTGATTCCGAGAGCGAGGTCTCCACGGGTAGCTCCCTAAGGTCTCACCTATCCTCTGCTAGGGTCCGATCCCTGTAAAGTCCTACGGATCGCGGCTAGAACGCCGCATAGTGACCCAGATCCGAAAAGAGACAAGAAAAGGCATCTAGGGCATAAATCATCCGATCCACCCTACGGTAGGTCCCAAGGGTCTCCCTTATCAATTGCTAAGGTCCATTTTCCGAAGGGTCCTACGGATCTTAGCTAGAATGCCAAAAACCAACCAGATCAGAAAGAAAGGCGAAAGGAATCTAATCATTTTTCCATCTGATCTAACGCCGCTTCGCGGCTCCGATCCGATAATCGACACTACAGGAAAGATAGAGCACTTTACCGGTAGCGGTTGTCAGTTGGTGGCGTGTTCCTCCACCGGCGGCTCCTTCCTGGGCGGCGTCTTCCTCCTTGATCCTCCTCAACTCCTTCTCCGAACGAATGGGTTTACAAAGAGGTTCACGGAGTGTCTTCCCCTCTATTAATAGAGGGAGGCCGTCCAAGGCATGCTCCCCCCTCATATGGAAACTTAAAGTTTCCATTTTTGAGAGAAACACAAGCTGGAGACGGACTACAGCCGCTCTGAACTATACCGGTCTCGCACATACCGGTCGCAGGATAGTGCAACCGGTATGGTGAGACCGGTATGCCATACCGCTGGCCCATACCGGTCGCAGGATAGTGCGACCGGTATGGTGCGACCGGTATGCACTTAACCGTTTTTACACCTTTTTCGTACCTGAATTTGACTGGTTCTTCACCCGGCTTCTTGCGTGGTCTCTTACCCGCTTCGCTTTCCGGTCCGGTTATGATTAGGGCACCTGTCATCGCATAAAACCATGGTTAGATCGGGTTTTAGAGCACGGTTCTTACAGAGAGTGACATAGAATGAGTGAGAGAAGTGGAAGAGAAAGATCGCCACAGAGAGAGAGAGAAGTAGAAAGTGAGAGAGATAGTGAAAGAAGTAGAAAGAGAGAGAGAGAGAGAGAGGGAGAGAGAGAGTGAAGTAGAAAAAGAAAAGGGAGAGAGAGAGAGAGCAAGATAAAGAGAGGGAGAGATAAATAGAAAGAGGGAAAAAATAGAGAAGAGAGGGAGAGAGAGAATGTAGAGAGAGATTGAGAGAGATATAGAAGTAGTAAGAGAGAGAGAGGGAGAAAGAAGTTGGAAGAGAGAGAAAGAGAGAAGTAGAAAGAGTGAGAGATAGAGAGAGGGAGAAAAGAAAAAGGAGGGTCAGAGAGAGAAAGAGAGAAGTGTAAAGAGGGGGAGAGAGAGAAAGAGAGAAGTATAAAGAGGGGGAGGGAGAGAGAGAGAGACGTAGTAAGACAGAGAGAGAGGGAGAAAGAGAGAAGTGGAGAGAGAGATATAAAAAGAGATAGATAGAGAGAGAGGGAAGCGAAGAGAGAGAGATATAGAAAGATAGAGATATAGAAAGAGAGAGAGAATTATAGAGAGAGAAAAGTAAAGATAGAGAGAAGTGGACTGTGAAAAAGAAAGAGAGAGAGAAAGGGAGGGAGAGAATAAAGTCGAAAGGGAGAGAGTAAGAAGAGAGAGAGAGAAGAGAAGTACAAAGAGAGAGAGAGAGAGAGAGAGCAAGAAATAGAGAGGGTAATATAAAGAGAGAGAGAGAGAGAGAGATAGAGTGATGTGGAATGGGAGAGAGAGATTGAGAGAGAGAAGTGGGTGAGAAAGAGAGAGAGAGAGAGAGAGAGAGAGAGAGAGAGAGAGAGAAAGGAGAAAGGGAGAGACAAAAAGAGAGAAATAGAGGTAAAAAGAGAAAGAGAGAGGTAGAAGGGGAAAAATAAAGAGAGAGGGAGAGACAGAGAGAGAATTAGATGGAATAGTAAAGAGAGAGAAGTAGAAGGAGAGAGAAACAGAAATAGAGAGAGAGAATTATAAAGGGAGGAATAGAAAGAGAGAGGGAGAGAGACAAGAAGAAAAGAGAGAAGTAAAAAGGGAGAGAGAAATAAAGAGAGAGAGAGAGAGAGAGAGAGAGAGAGAGAAGTATAGAGAGAGAGGAAGAGAGAGATGGAAAGTAGAGAGAAAGAGAAAGAAGTTGATAGAGAGAGTTATAGCAAGAAGTAGAAAGAGAGAGAGAGAGAGCAAGAGAGAGAGAGAGAGCGAGGGAGAGAGGGAGGGAGAGAGATAGAGAGTTAAGTAAATAGTGAGAGATGGAGAGAAAGAGAGAGACAAAGAGAAAGAAAAAGAGGGAGAGTGAAAGTGAGGAAAAGAGAGATAAGAAGAAAGGGAGAGACGGAGAAAGAGAGAAAGAGAGAGAGGCAAGTATAAAGGGAGAGAGAGAGACCAGAGAAAAGTAAAAAGTGAAAGAGAGGGAGAGAGAGAGAGTGAAGTAGAGATACAAAGAGAAAAAAATGTACATAGAAAGGGATAGAGGGAGAGAGAGAAGTAGAAAGAGAGAGAGAACTAGAGAGAGTAAAAAGAGAGAGAAGGTGAGGGAGGGAAATAGAAATGTAGTGAGGGAAAGAGAGAGAGAGGTATAAAATGACAGAGAGAAAGTTAGCGAGAGAGAGATAGGGAGAGATAGAGAGAATGAGAGACAGAGAAGTAGAAACAGAGAGAGAGAGAGAAGTAGAAAAATAAAAGTAGAAAGAGGGAAGGAGAGAGAGAAGTAGAAAAAATAAGACAAAGAGATACAGAGGAGAGAGAAGTAAAGAGAGAGAATGAGAGAGAGTGAGAGAGGGAAAAGTAGAGAGAGAGAAGTAGAGAAAGAGAAAGAGTGAGGGAGAAATAAAGAGAGAGAGAGAGAGAGAGAGAGAGAGAGAGAGAGAGAGATAGAGAGAGGGGGGAGAGAGATGAGTAAAAAGAGAGGGAGAGGGAGAGAGAGAGGAAGGGGAGAGAGATAGAGAAGTAGATAGAGAATGAGAGATAAGTAGAGAGAGAATTAAAAGGGGAGAAAGGGAGAGAGAGTGGGAAAAAGAGTGAGTGAGGTAGAGAAAGAGAGTGAGAGAGAGGGGAGGGAGAGCGAAGTAAAAAGAGAGATAAAAGTATAAATAAACGAGAGAGAGAGAGTGAAGTAGAAATAAAGAGAGAGAGGGAGAGAAGTAGAGAGAGGTAGGAAGAGAGAGATAAAGAGAGAGCGAGAGACAGAGAGAATGGGAGGAGTGGTGAAAGAGAGAGAGAGAAAAGTAAAAAGAGAGAGAAGATGATAGAGGGAGAGAAGTAGGAAGGGAGAGATAGAGAAAGAAAGAAGTAGAAAGAGAGAGAGAGAGAGAGAGAGAGAGAGAGAGAGAGAGAAAGAGAGAAAGAGAGAGAGAGATAGATAAACAGAGAGAAAGGGAATGGGGGAGAAAGAGAGACTGGAAAAGGAAGAGAGAAGTGGAAAGTGAGAGGGAAAGAGAAAAAGAGAGAGAGACAAGTAGAAAGGCCCAAAGGGAAAGAAAAGAAAAGGAGAAAGTGAAAGAAAGAGAGAAAGAGGGAGACAGAGGGGAGAAAGAGACAGAGGGAAGTAAAAAGAGAAAGAGAGAGAGAGAGTAGTTGAGAGAGATAAGTAAAAAGGGAGAGTGAGAGAGAGTGAGAGAAGTAGAAAGAGAGAGAGAGTAAGAGAGAGATAAAGAGAAAAAGTAGAGAGATAAAGAGGGTAAGAAGTACAAAGAGAGATAGAGAGAGAGAAGGGAGAAGAAGAGAGAGAAAAGTAGAAAGAGAGAGAGAGAATAGTAGTGAGAGAAAGAGAGAGAAAAGTAGAAAAAGGGAGAGAGAGTAGGAGGGAGATAGGGAAAAAAAGAGAGAAAGAGAGAGAAAAGTAGAGGGAGATAGTGAAGTAGAAAGAGAGAGAGAGCAAAGTGGAAAAATAAAAGTAGAGAGGGAGAGAGAAAGAGATTGAGATAGAGAGTGGAAAAAGTAGAAAGAGAGAGAGAAGTAGAAAGAAAGAGCGAGAGAGAGGGGGAAAATAAGAGAAAGAGAAAGAGAGAGAGAGTAAGAAGGAGAAAGAGAGAGAGAGAAGTAGAACTAGAGAGAGAGAGAGAGAGAGAGAGAGAGAGAGAGAGTAGTAGAAAGAGACAGAGAGTGTGATTCCCAGGTTGACACTGAGAGGGGGGGTGAATCAGTGACCACTAAAAATTCCTTTTCACTATTTTGGTTATGGCTTGATGCAATGCAAAGGCTGCCAAGAGCTATTGATCAATTATGCAATGCTGCCTTGAGCTGATTTCTTGAGACTCTCTCACAGACAATCTGTCAAACACATTTCGTGCACACACCAACCACACTCCCACAGGTATCCATAGTAGGGGCTTGGCCTGCCAAGTGTGTACACCCAGACTTGCAACACACAGACTTCTAATGCACAATCACAAGCACATGCATGGGATACACAATATAATGTGGTTCACCAATCACACACTGTGATGGCTACTCCATGGGGCAATACCCTAACCAAGGTTTCATATATACCCAATACACAACAGAAATGCAACGGTTGCACCTACAACCCCGATGCTACAACATCAACCGCATTTACAGCTATAACTGTGTCCTAGGCACCAACCCAACTCCAGTCAAGCACCCACTTGACAGGTTATACAATGTGTATTTCAAATATTCATACAAACCCTTCCCATATATCTCTGATATATTAAATAGGATTTGTGTGTGCGAGTTAACCTCCCGGTCTTGCTAGCTACTGATGCAAGTTTCACTGTCTAAGCATCTCGACCTCGTCTTGGGCTCCATAGCTCGTTCTTCACCAGAACAAGTCCATAGGACGCTCACAGCTGGTCCACTAACTCTTTTCAAGCTTCAACGAAGCTTTCATGGCCTCACACTGGCAGTAGGAATCTCTCTTTCTCTTGGAGAAGCTTCAATGGAGTATATACACAAAAATCGCCATTAGAGGCTTTTATCTTGAGCTCAAACCGCTGCCAATCCCCTCTAATTGGAAAAACCTTCAGTTTGACATATTATAGGCCTCGATTCGACATTGGAGGGCCGATATATCATCAAAAGAAGATCAGTGAATGAAAATATTCCAAATGGAATCTTTCTCCTTGATCTTGTGCACCACGACACACTCTAGAACTTCCGCATCTGACGCAATGTACGTCGTTGTCGTTCGTTGACTGGCGGAGATGGAATCTCTGAATACAGATCACTGGATCAGTCAAGGAGTGGCGGGATCTCCTCGGATCCGTCCGATTGGCTTCATCTCGTCAGACGAACTCGGCGCAGATGATGGCCATCAGATAGGGATCCAAGATGTTGACGCACCATACGCGCGCTACACTAAATCTTAGATTAGCCTCCATGCGATACGAATCACGATTTTAAGTTGCCTTCAGCCAATCAGAGAATTCGAGCAAGAATCTTGACGTGATCAGATAGATTTATAGAATCCCACCATTTTGTGAGACGCCGATCTTGGATCTACCATACGTGGCTTGATCTGAGCCGTTGAGGAGGAATTTTCACTTTTTTCTTTGACAAAAATGCCCCTCAACAAAGTGTGGTAATGTCCTGTATATCTGAATTTTCCAGTAAGGTTGCTAAGGAGATTCTTCTTTGTGGAAATTCATCGAACACATGGTTAGCATGTAAGCCAAGCCTTGCGGAGGCTAGCGAGGCGCGCGCGGCTGGTCTTGCGGGCCTGCGTGCTAGTGAGCCTTGCTGGCCTTCTCGAGGCCGGCTTGCTATGCGCGTCATATAGTGCTGCTGTGCTGCTGCCTTGGTGCTGCTGCTGTGCATGGCTATGTTGTGCATGGTGGGCTTGCTGTGCATGGCTATGATGTGCATGGTGGGCTTGTCGTATGCTGTTGGCTTGCCTGCTTGCTGCTGGATTGGTGCCGCTGGCATCCACTATGCTGGCCAGGGAAGGCTGCCATGCTGGCCTGGGCCAAGCTTGTCACACCCCAATTCCGCACCATTCGGAATGGTGTGATAAACCATCAATAAACCAACGGTTCAACCAGGATCTCACAATAGGCTATCCCACATATGATAAACCAAAACACATTCCACATTAATCAGAGGTAATAAAGTAAATAGCAAAAGTCTTACAGATAATGAACTGAGGTCTAATCATGATAAATAATTAATATTCCATTTATTTCCAAGTAACCAAAACATAATTTAATACATTTTACAATATCCAAATAAGAAAGCTAAACACTAAACGTATCCATTGTTGAAACGCTCGATTAACGAACCATGTTCGTCCTCCACAACTTTCTCATTCGTAGCCTCCACCCGTTCGTATGTTGGCACATAGATATAGTCTTCAATCATAGTACCTGCAATATCATAAACTAAAAAGATTTGCACGCGTGAGGGTCAGCTCTCCAACTTGAGCTCAATGAGTAGCCAAAACAATGCAACAATAAATATGCATGCAAAAAGTCAATTTATATCTTTGGTCCGGTTTAAAGTTTGCAGTATGCAATAGAAAGGTTGAGGTAGCCAAAGGTCGCGTTTATTGACTCCACCTCTATACACGAGTGTGTGATGTTACCTGAAGATCACGTTTATCGTCAACTCACATGCACCCAATCATGAACATTATATAACAAAAGTTATGTTTATTGCTATATAGTGCCATACCAACACGTAAGCCCCTTTTGGCGAGGGCTGCAAACTGGGCTCGCAACTAACCAATCCTAATGCCAAACAGTGTATCCAAGGCTTCACCCCAGCATCCCTAAGAATGTCCATAGAGATAGAGCTAAGGCCCCCCGGTAGAGTCAGAGAGTACAAGGACCGAGACCACCTCCCCTGATACCCTACGACATAAAAGTTCTGCTAAAGTAATGGCGATACGACGATGTCATTGCACAAGACTTGAGTTAGAGATAGAGATAAAGTGCTGAGACCCACCAAAGGTTAACGTTTATTGACGTTCTCATCACACCTCCCCTAATACTCGCTCGCATAAAGCACATCAACCACACAAATACAAGCACATGCCTATTCCTATCATCATCATGATCATCATGTTATAAACAATAAAGTAAATATGCATGAACAAGTAATAGAAATATTGGATGGCATGCTGTATGCACATTACAAACATATTCGCATAGAATCAAGCATAGCATAGGACTCAAGAAATAGAAAACAGTTTATTATTAACCAATTTAGTTTGGAGTTAAGGTTCCTCACCTTAGCTTGCTATAAGATACTTTTCCAAGCTTTAGAATCACCTTTATAATGTTATTATATTGCTAGAATACCTAACAAAGTCGATAAAATTTATTTAGAATTTATTTAGAATTTCAAACCATTCTGTTTACTGAGGGTCGGAGGTAGGGTCGGAGTCATGATCGATCCTGGGTGCGACCCTCCCCCTAATCTGAACTTCCCGAACACTGAGGGTCGGTGCTAGGGTTGGATCTGCCATCGACCCTAGGTGCGACCCTCCATGGTTTGAGTAAAAAATATCAGATTTCGTTCTCTCTTTCATGGTTAGGTCCTGTGGCTTACTTTCACAATCCATTCTATACATGTTCTATGGTTTACAACTATACTTTATTCACCTACATGGTTTTAATGAACTCCTCCATGGTTTCCATTGAAATGAAACCATGGATGGATGATTTTGGTTTCTTCTAAGTCATACCCTCTTCATAAACCATTCTAAAGTCTTAATCAAATCATGGGGAATGTATTCATACCTTAGATTTGCTGAGATTCAGAGTTCCTCTGAATTTCCTCTTCTTCCTTAGCCTTTTCTTCGAGTTTTCCTTCTCTTCTTCTCTTCCTTCTCTTCTCTTTCTCTCAATCCAATTAGGGTTGTAAAAGGAGTGAAAAAGTCTTAGGGACGTCCTATTTATAGGGCAAAACCTCCCAAAATAAGTCCCATTGAGTTTAGGGAAGGTTCCAATTGAAATTAGGAAGGTTTCTCAATTTTCGGTTCGTGCTGTTTTTCTCGAATGCCGAGGGTCGATGGTGAGGGTCGATGGGAGGGTCGGACAACTCATAGACCCTGCGACCCATGGTTGAGGGTCGATGGTGAGCGTCGTTGGGAGGGTCGGACCTGCCTGTTATAACCTGCGACCCTACCCTCATTTTGACTGTTTTTGGGTAAATTTTCATATTGGGTCTTGGTTTTTCTTCACACATTTGGTCCACTTGGCTCGACCATGTTATGTAGACGGGTCCCGACACAAAATGTAAGGTTAGGCCGGGTTCATGGCGTGTGGGTCTTACAACTCCTCCACCCTTAAAAGAAATTTAGTCCTCGAAATTTGAAAGTACGGATCTTACAACTCCCCCATCCTTGAACGAATTTTGTCCTCCAAATTTGAACGAATCTTACAACTCCCCCATCCTTAAAATAAATTTTGTCCTCAAAATTTTGAATTTACTTTGGAGTCAATAGGTGGGAATTCTATTTTCGCATTGCATCTTCTTCCTCCTATGCACTCTTCTCCACGTCTTGTCTTTGCCAGGTTACCTTCAGATAATAATTATCCCGGCTTTGGAAACATTGTACCTTCCAACTAGTGAACTAGGCTGGTACCTCTTCAATAGTTAAACATTCTATCTAATTCAGTGACTCCGTGGTCAATTCTTTTGATATGGATCTCCAATGTACTTCTTCAATAGAGACACACGAAATACATCATGCACACTAGACATGGATAGCGGTAATGCTAATTGATATGCAACTTTTCTATGTCTCTCCAAAATTTATAGGATTCGATGCATATAGAATACTACTTTCCTTCTTGTCTAATCATTTCAAACTACGCATAAATGATATCTTCAAAAACACTTTGTCACTTATGGCGAACTCATGGTCTTGGTGTCTCTTTTGACAATCCTGAGCTGTCTTGCCCCTTTTCTTTGATCTTGTTTGCCACTCGATAGTTTTCTTCATTAGACTTAGGTTTCCAAAATTCTTCATTCACCAACTTTATTCCAAAATAAAGGAATTTGACATTTCTACAGTACCATGCTTGATAGGTGACATTTACTTGGTAGCATAGTTGCAACTTTAATTCACGGTAACTTCTCAACTCAAGTTCCTTGAAATCAATTTTATAAACTCGGGGCATATCTCTTAGGATTTGTATAGTCCGCCCCGACTGTCCGTCGGTTTAAGGTAAAATGCGGTACTAAACTTCAACTTTGTTCCCATTGTTTTCTATAGATCCTTCCAAAACTTCAAGATAAAGCATGAGCTTCTGGCCGACACTAAGCTCTCATGCATACCATTCAATCTGAAAATAGTATCCATATATAGCTTAGTTAGCCGCTCCAAAGCATACCGAGGTCGTATAGCAATGGAATGAGCTATCTTCAAAAGGCGGTCAACAATCACCCATACTGCGTCAACCGATCTTGGAGTCAGTGGCGAATCAGTGACATAGTTCATTGTAATGCAGTTTCACATCCAGACTGGCTTTGATAGTTATTGTTGTAGCCATGTTGGTCTTTGTCTTTCAGCCTTTACTTGCTGATAATTCAATTACTGAAACATGCATCTATCCACAACCACTTCCATTCCCTTTCTGCCAAAATAATCTCTTCATGTCGTGATACATATTGGTACTCTAGTATGTATTGAATATTGAGTACAATGGACTCTTATCATTATCCTCTTCATAGTATCCAAGTCTTTATCTTCATGTATTCAGAATCTGCCTCTGTATCTGAGTACCGTCTTCGCATCCAAAGTAAGTCAGGGTTAGGTTTTTCTTTCTCTAAATCTCCTGATATTATTCTTATATACAGATTTAACAAAATTGCTAGTTTTATTTCATCCACCAATTCAGAGATGATTTTTAATGCCATAAACACAACCGAACTATTGTTTCATAATTCATCCATAAGTTCTCGCTCGATTGGATCATCACTAGCTTCTATTATATATTACTCTTTTTCAAATCTGAATCTATTGCTGCAGAACATAAGGCAACATTTATACTCGGTCCTTCTTCAGACCTCATAATCCCTTTTTGCTTAAGGCTTAGCTACTACATTAGCCTTGCTTAGGGACCTTGAATATCACGGTCTTAATCCTTCAATGTTCAAACCATTTTCCTATCCTCATGTTCAACTCTTTCTGATGAAGAGATAAATAGGACTCTTAACCTAAAATTATTCTCCGTTTAGATAATGTCTCCAAGTCTTGATTGCATAATTCATCACCGGTAACTCCAATCATGAGTTGGGTAACTCTTCTCATGCTCTTTCAGTTTTCTTAAAGCATATGAAATTGCTTATTTACCTTACATCAACCCGCATCCTAGATCCAATCTGAAAGTTCCAATGGATAGGGTCAAAGGTTTCCCTGGTGCCAAAACGATCAAGATGGGAGCTGATATCAATCTTACTTTAGAATCTAGAAATATTCTTCACCCTTGTCAGTCAATTAAACTCATCTCCTTTCCTGGTTAGCTTGGTAAGAGGTATTGCGATCTTAGAGTGGTCCTCCAAAATCGTCTGAAATAACCAGCTAAACCCAAGAAACTTCTGATCTCTACAATATTCTTCAGGTGTTTCTCACCCTACAATTGCTTCTATCTTAATAGGGTCCACTTTAATCCCTTTTTATGATGCTACATGATCTAAGAAGATCACTTTGTTTAATTAGGTCTCATATTCCTTGGAATTGGCAGTAAGCTTTTCACTTATCAGCTGTTGTGAAGCTGTTCTAAAATCCGTTGTATGAGTTGCTTCATTCTTGGAATCAACCAAATATCATCTATGAAAACTATGACCGACGTATACAACATGTCATGAAACACCCAGTTCATCAGTTCCATAAAAGATGTAAGGGCATTGGTTAATCCAAACGTCAAAATCGATAACTCATAATGTCCAATCCCGATTCTAACAGCTATCTTCGAGATATTTCTATCCAAATTCTCTGGCTGATGCTATCTTGATCGAAGATCAATCTTAGAAAATACCTTTGCTTCTTGCAACAATTCATCAATCTGAGGTTGTGAATATCAATTCTTGTTCGTGAGCTTGTTAAATTCTCAGTAGTTTATACGCAGACAACTCTACCATCCTTCTTCTTTACGAGTTGCGTTGGTGCTTTTCGTGATGCAATACTTAGCTGATTAGAACCCTGGTCTAATAACTCTTGTAGTTGAGTCTCAATTCCTTCAATTCTATAAGAGCTATTCATAGGTGCCTTTGACACAAGTATCGTCCTTGGGTAACAAGTCGACAAACTCGGTAACTTAATCAGACGGTAACCCAATAAGTTTCCTGGAAATACATCAGAAAATTCACGCATCACATCAATATCTTCCATCTATGGTGCTTCTTTGATAACGTATACCACAGGATACTATATATCCAACTTCTTTCTCTTCAAAGCATCTCTTCGCCTTTAGCATAGAGAATATCAGCTTTCGCTTACTAGGCAATATGCTTCCAATAAAACCAAATTATATACCATCTTTATTCTTAAATGATAACCTCTTCTATGCACATAATCACTTTGTAGAGTGTTGAGACAACCAGTCTATGTCCAAGATGACGTCAAAGTCTGACATCTCAAGTCTAATTAGGTTGCGTCCAAATTTTACCCATCCATACGATTTGGACATTGTTCATAACACTCATCTAATACAATATTTAGTCCAAAAGGGCTTGAACTAGCAAAATCTAGTGTAAAGGTCTTAAGAGCTTGTCTAGTTCCTTTATCTCTTATGATTTCTCGAAGACTATCGTCAAAATCTCATATTGCACTTATTAGCTTGTATTTCTTTTATCCTTGCTGTTCTACCTTGCTCTCTCTTCCATATACCTCGAAAAATATCTTGTGATTGTTACTTCATATCCCAAGTCTATTTATAAGCATTAGGGTATATGCTTATAATTTCATTAATTCAGCCAAACTATTTTGGTGTTTACTTAATCATATCCCTCAACATTGGGCATAACTCAATTATCATTGTATTAAATCGGGTACTACTTATGCCATGACTTTATCCTTGTATCCACTCTTAAATTTGCCTTTAGGAATCTTCTACCTTGTCAAAATTCATACCGATATAACCATCCTTAACTCTACTTGAGTGCTATCTATTTCTTTACTGGCTACTCTTAATAGTTCCCATATTTTCTCTTGCACTCTTTTACAGACATGATTCATATCCATCCATTTAGCAATATCAAAACAAATTCTCCATCACTTCATCTGAGTTTCATTGGTTATAGCATTTAATCTGAATCCCATCATCTTTCTTCCAATAATTCCATTATCACTACACATCTTTATCAACAATGATCAGGGAGTTTATGAATCAGAATGGGCATCCAAAATAATTCTTTTCCTTCTTTCAATTATCATAATGACAACCACTTGCTTTATCTAGCGAGTTTAGGTTTCAAGGATCAGGAGTAAATCTGTGGTAATCCAACCGGCATCAAAAGATCATTACATTGCACGGTGGTCCAAATATATGAAAATAGAGATTCTATAGTTCTTGACCACATGGTTACAGGTTCTATTGAATATATAATGCCATTGATCGAGGCACTACAGGAGTAAATCTAGAGAAGCTTTCATACATCAGTAAATTAGGTATAAATCTAGAGAATGATTTCTTACATCAATAAATCAGGTAAAATCGAAAAGATGTACGCTCAACATGATTAAACATTTAACTGTTCATTCAGTTCATATCTCTGTTCATGTTGTTGATCATGAGAGTGGCTCAGATTGGTATAATCAGGACTAATACTAAAGAAACAATATCTATAAATCCAATTGACAGGTTAAATCAAGAAGGTATCCTGTCAAGGCCCGAGAAATTAAAATTTGGTATGTGCATCCTCTATAATCATAAGAGTAAATCAATAATGCACCACATCCTATATAAACATATTCAGTTATATGGCCATAATAGATTTGATCCTTTGCTGAAAATGTCCGAGGTATCATCTTCAGAAGACATTCTTCAATCCTTATCGGATCATTCTGTCATGATGCAACTATCCCATACATCGGTGGCTGATAAGGTTAACCACATTGATACACTGCTTGTTGTGCACCAAACTTCTATACTGGGGTGGGCATTACTGGGACTTGCTGTATGATAGGTACTGTGTGCTAACATGTACTGGGGTACAGTGTTGCTACTAGTTGGTACCATACTTGGTATGACCCGAAGGTGTTGATGTAGCATCGGTAACTTGGGTAGTGATTTACATAGCGACTTGCATAGTTGGTCTCATCTGTTGTTGCTCTTGTATCTTATTGGGCCAAGTTTATGACAACCATAACCAAGGTACTTAATAGTCCAGGTAGTTGGCTGGAGTGGCCTGGTTGTTCACCTCCTCTCATTTGCTCCAATCTGATTATCATTATTTAGTATCTGCTCAGATGAGTTTTCATTATCCATTCTCGACCCTGATAGTGGTGGGTCAAGTTGCAACATCCTCTTCTTGCTTAGTGGGCAACAGATCAGCTTGTAATGGATCTCACTCTGAGTCTCTACGTCACCCAGGAGTATAGCTTTACTTTCTTTTATAGTTACTCTCCTCTTTGGTGTATAGCTATTGTTCTCCTATCTCTGTTGGATTCGGCCCGAGATCTTTCCCTTTACCTTTGAAGGGAATTAGGCATTACTAGCCATTTTCTCCTTCCTTTGTCATAAGTCGAGTTTCACATCTTGTGAGTACCAACTCGGTATTCTAATTTCTACTGTACAGATGCTTCCTTCTTGCTATAGTACTATATCCTTTGTATACTCGGATAATTACCCAAGTTATAGATAATACCCTATATTATTTGTTTATTATGATGATTTTTTGTCTTCTCTTTCTGTTTGAGTGTATATATATGATTTCACCTTTAATATGTACATTATTGTCTTGTTTAAGTTCTGTCTCAACCAACACAGGTGCTTATGGTTTGTTTGTATTAAAGCTTTTAATTTATCCTAACTCAGTTCATGGACTCCAGTGGTAGTATTCAGGTTTATTGGGTAAGGCCTACGAGATCCTCTGATACCAAGTTGTCACACCCCAATTCCGCACCATTCGGAATGGTGTGATGAACCGTCAATAAACCAACGGTTCAACTAGGATCTCACAATAGGCTATCCCACATATGATAAACCAAAACACATTCCACATTAATCAGAGGTAATAAAGTAAATAGCGGAAGTCTTACAGATAATGAACTGAGGTCTAATCATGATAAATAATTAATATTCCATTTATTTCCAAGTAACCAAAACATAATTTAATACATTTTACAATATCCAAATACATTACAATAATTTAATACATTTCTAAACGTATCCATCGTTGAAATGCTCGCTTAACGAACCATGTTCGTCCTCCACAGCTTTCTCATTCGTAGCCTCCACCCGTTCGTATGTTGGCATGTAGACATAGTCATCAATCATAGTACTTGCAATACATAAACTAAAAAGATTTGCATGCGCGAGGGTCAGCTCTCCAACTTGAGCTCAGTGAGTAGCCAAAACAATGCAATAATACATATGCATGCAAAAAGTCAATTTATATCTTTGGTCCGGTTTAAAGTTTGCAGTATGCAATAGAAAGGTTGAGGTAGCCAAAGGTCACGTTTATTGACTCCGCCTCTATACACGAGTGTGTGACGTTACCCGAAGATCACGTTTATCGTCAACTCACATGCACCCAATCATGAACATTATATAACAAAGGTTACGTTTATTGCTATATAGTGCCATACCAACACGTAAGCCCCTGTTGGCGAGGGTTGCAAACTGGGCTCGCAACTAACAAATCCTAATGCCAAACAGTGTACCCAAGGCCTCACCCCAGCATCCCTCAGAATGTCCATAGAGAAAGAGCTAAGGCCCCCCGGTAGAGTCAGAGACTACAAGGACCGAGACCACCTCCCCTGATACCCTACGACATAATAGTTCTGCTAAAGTAATGGCGATACGACGATGTCAATGCACAAGACTTGAGTTAGAGATATAGCTAAAGTGCTGAGACCCGCCAAAGGTTAACGTTTATTGACGTTCTCATCACACCTCCCCTGATACTTGCTTGCATAAAGCACATCAACCACACACATACAAGTACATGCCTATTCCTATCATCATCATCATCATGATGTTATAAACAATAAAGTAAATATGCATGAACAAGTAATAGAAATATTGGATGGCATGCTGTATGCACATTACAAACATATTCGCATAGAATCAAGCATAGCATAGGACTCAAGAAATAGAAAACAGTTTATTATTAACCAATTTAGTTTGGAGTTAAGGTTCCTCACCTTAGCTTGCTATAAGATACTTTTCCAAGCTTTAGAATCACCTTTATAATGTTATTATATTGCTAGAAGACCTAACAAAGCCAATAAAATTTATTTAGAATTTATTTAGAATTTAAAACCATTCTGTTTACTGAGGGTCGGAGGTAGGGTCGGAGTCATGATCGACCCTGGGTGCGACCTTCCCCCTAATCTGAACTTCCCGAACACTGAGGGTCGATGTTAGGGTCGGATCTGCCATCGACCCTAGGTGCGACCCTCCATGGTTTGAGTCGAAAATATCAGATTTCGTTCTCTCTTTCATGGTTAGGTCCTATGGCTTACTTCCACAATCCATTCTATACATGTTCTATTAATTAGAACTATACTTTATTCACCTACATGGTTTTAATGATCTCCTCCATGGTTTCCATTGAAACGAAACCATGGATGGATGATTTGGGTTTCTTCTAAGTCATACCCTCTTCATAAACCATTCTAAAGTCTTAAACAAATCATGGGGAATGTATTCATACCTTAGGTTTGCTGAGATTCAGAGTTCCTCTGAATTTCCTCTTCTTCCTTAGCCTTTTCTTCAAGTTTTCCTTCTCTTCTTCTCTTCCTTCTCTTCTCTTTCTCTCAATCCAATTAGGGTTGTAAAAGGAGTGAAAGAGGCTTAGGGACGTCCTATTTATAGGGCAAAATCTCCCAAAATAAGTCCCATTGAGTTTAGGAAAGGTTCCAATTGCAATTAGGAAGGTTTCTCAATTTTCGGTTCGTGCTGTTTTTCCCAAATGCCGAGGGTCGATGGGAGGGTTGGACAACTCATAGACCTTGCGACCCATGGTTGACGGTCGATGGTGAGGGTCGATGGGAGGGTCGGACCTGCCTGTTAAAACCTGCGACCCTACCCTCATTTTGACTATTTTTGGGTAAATTTTCATATTGGGTCTTGGTTTTTCTTCACACATTTGGTCCACTTGGCTCGACCATGTTATGTAGACGGGTCCCGACACGAAATGTTAGGTTAGGCCGGGTTCGTGGCGTGCGGGTCTTACAAAGCTGGCCTGGCCACCCCAGGTGGGACCCAATTGGTCCCCACCCATTCTCTCTCCTCTTTCTCTCTCCTTTATTTTCTCTCTCTTTTATTTTTCTCTTCAACTAGATTTCATTCTATTCGGCTGCTGCATCAGCCCAGTCACCTTGATTGACAAAGAGTCCTACAGATACTCTCTCTCATCCATATCACTTTCTCTGCTAAGGTTACCAATAATGACAACACTTACAGCACACTTTCGGGACAGGGATCAACAATCTCCCCCTTTGGAATTGTTGGCAACAAACCTCCCCCTCTTGAGGTAACTCTCTCAATGTGACACAACCTTCTTGCCATCTTTTCCCCCTTTGACAACAAGTCCCAAAGGCTGAATGAGCTCCCCCTTCATATCAACTCCCCCTTCATATCATCTCCCCCTACATAGCCTCACCTGTAGGAGTGCCTACCGCATCTTTCCAATCCTACAGATGAAAGATGATGCTATGAAGTCAGCAACTCCCCTTACACATGAGCCATCTACAATGTGCTCAAAGTCACTACTTCTAGCTGAGCTCTGAGTTTCTCAGAAGAGTCTTTTGGAAGAGCGTTGGTGAAGATATCTACCACTTGATCTGCTGTAGGAACAAAGTCCAATCTCACTTCCCCTTCAAGCACTTTCTCCTTCAAATAATGATATCTGATGTCAATGTGCTTGTTCCTTGAGTGTTGCACAGGATTCTTGGATATGTTGATGGCACTCATGTTATCACATTTGATGACCACTGGTTCTTCACAGATAACACTGAAGTCTGACATCTGTCTTTTCATCCAGATTACTTGGCATGTAGCTGCTGCTGCAATGTACTCTGCCTCTGTTGTAGATAAGGAGATAAACTCCTGTTTCTTGCTGTGCCAGGCTACTAATCTCTCTCCCAAAAAGAATGCACCACCACTAGTGCTCTTTCTGTCATCAATGCTACCAGCCCAGTCTGCATCTGAAAATACTGTCAAAGTGAAACTTCCAGTTTTTGGATACCACAATCCATAGTCTGTTGTGTCTTTCAAATATGTGAGTATCCTTTTTACTGCCAGCAGATGAGTCTCCTTTGGACAAGCTTGAAATCTGGCCACTAGACATACTGCTTGTAGAATATCAGGTCTTGAAGTTGTCAAGTATAGTAAACTGCCAATCATTGACCTATACAATGTCTGATCAACTATTGGGGAGTCATCTTCTGAACACAGCTTGATATTCACTATCATTGGTGTCCCCACTGGTTTACAGTCCTCCATCACAAATTTCTTCAACATCTCCTTGGTATACTTCATTTGAGAGATGAAGATGCCATTTTATCTTTGATGAATTTGCAGCCCCAGAAAAATAGGACATCTCTCCAAGCATAGACATCTCAAACTCTGTTCCCATCCTCTCAGCAAACTGCTTGCAAAGCTTCTCACAGTGCCCCCCAAAGATGATGTCATCCACATAGACTACAACTACCAGTTGACTGCTGTCTTCTGTCATGACATATAGGTTGCTGTCCACAACTCCTCTTCGCAGACCCAACTTATGCAGATATGTATCAAGCCTTTCATACCAAGCTCTTTGAGCTTGCTTCAACCCATATAGAGTCTTTTTCAATTTGTAGACCATATCTTCATCATTACTGAGTTGGAACTCCTCAGGTTGCTCAGTGTACACTTCCTCTTCTAGATTGCCATTCAGGAATGCAGATTTCACATCCATTTGATAAACCTTGAATCCTCTGTGTACAGCTAATGCTAATAACATTCTGATAGACCAGCCTTGCCACAGGTGCAAAAGTCTCATAAAAATTAATTCCTTTTACTTGAGCATATCCTTTGCATACAAGTCTGGCCTTGTTTCTCACAACCTGGCGTTGTTCATTTAATTTTTTCCTGAAAACCCACTTTGTGCCAATTACATTCTTGTCTGCTGGTCTAGGAACTAGCTCCCAAGTGTTGTTCTTTGCAATTTGGTCAAGCTCATCATTCATAGCTTTCAACCAAAATTCATCATTGCTAGCCTCATGTACAGTTTTAGGCTCTATCTCAGACAATAATGAATAAGTGGTAGCTTTCATCCTTCTGGTTTGTATGCCTGCATTTGAATCTCCTATCACTTGATGATTTGGATGAATTTTCAACCATCTGTTGTCTTTTGGTCTGCCATCTCTCTGCACTTCAGTATGAATCTCTTGCACTTCATATTTTTCTTCATCTTGTTGCCCTTTGTCAACAGATAGAGTGTCATCTTCATCAAGTTCTTCAAGAATGGACCCTTTTGGTTCGGTCCCCTTTTGATTCCCTATATTCTCATCAATCTTCACATCTGAGCTCTCAACAATTCTTCCTAGTCTCTTGTTGTAGCACCTGTATGCTTTACTTTTGAAAGAGTACCCATGGAATATGCCTTCATCAGCTCTGTCATCAAATTTTCCAAGATTTTCTTCCTTTCGATTGATGTAGCACTTTGAACCAAAGACCCTGAGATACTTCACTGTGGCTTTCCTCCTAAACCACAATTCATAAGGTGTTTTGTTCTCATGAGGCCTTAGAAGACATATGTTAGTGATATGCACTGCAGTATAAATACCTTCTCTCTAGAAATGCTTTGCTATGTTATTCTCTGCCATCATAGTTCTAGTCATTTCTTGCACTTTCTGTTCTTCCTTTCAACCACTCCATTTTGCTGAGGTGTTCTGGCTGTTGAGTGTTGAATTCTGGTCCCACTTTCACTGCAGAAGTTTGATAATTCACTCCATGTAAATTCTTTTCCTTGATCAGACCTTAAACACTTAATTGTGTTTCCTGTCTCATTTTCAACTCTCTTCTTGAATTCCTTGAACTTGTCAAGAGCTTCAGTTTTGTCCTTCAGAAACATCACCCATGTCATTCTAAAATACTCATCTATAAACAGGATGAAGTATCTCTCACCTCCTATGTCCTGTGTTCTCATAGGTCCACACAAGTCTGTGTGTATCAAGTCAAGTGGTTTACTTGAATGGTACTCCTTTGATTTACAAGTAGCTCTTACCTGCTTACCCTTCTGACATGTACCACATACATGGCTCTCTAGAGTCTTTATGATGGGAAGATCTCTCACTGCTTGCTCCTTACTTATTTTAGTCAGATTTTTGAAGTGAATGTGTCCCATTCTTCTATGCCACAACCAATTTTCATCTTCTTGAGTTATCATGCACTTGTTGATGGCATCTGTCAACACATATAGATTTTTAATTGTTCTTTCACCAGCAGCCACTGCCTTTCCTGTTCCAACCCTGTGGACAACAAAACCTTCATTGTTGAAAGTGATCTCATGTCCTTGATTACATATATGACTCACACTGAGTAGATTATGTTTCAGCCCATTAGCATACAAAACATTGTGGGACTTTATCTTCCCATTGTTAAATTTTACTGAACCTCTTCCTTCAACTCTGGTACCTTCATTATTCCCAAATTTCACAGTTCCTCCTTCTGCAGCATCGAGGCTTGTGAATTTTTCTTTGTTGCCAGTCATGTGTGTTGAGCATCCACTATCAAGAATCCATGGAGATTGTTTCCTTTGTTTGCTTTAAGTACTGCTTGCACCAACAAAGAATTGTTCTTTTTCTTCTATGATTTTTCCACCCATGTAGCCTTGTCTTTCACTGTAATAGGCTTCCTTGTATTTCTTACCATTTCATTTTCTTTTTTTCTCTGAACTGGTTTTCTTGGAGGATCTTTTCTTTCCTTCCTCTTAGCTTACCTTTGAGATGGAAGGATTGTTTTGCAGTTTTTGGCTATATGCCCAAGTTTTTCACATCTATAGCATATTACTCCCTCATCAGTAAGGGGAGAAAATCTTTCCTATCAATGAACACTGGAGGTCTTTGTTGTCTTCTACATTCTGCCACTATATGCCCATAGGCATTACATCCATAACAGTATCCTTTGAATCTGATTCTCTGTACCTGCTTGTTTCTCTGAAACTGACCATTCCTCTGGAACTGACTTTGTTTTTTTTACTGCCTTGCCTGACTGTCTTGAAGCCCTCATCATCATTCTTGCTTTTAGTAGCTCTCATAGCTGGTGGTTCTTTCTGCTTTTCTTTCACAAACATAATGGGATTACATCCAGATCCCTTTTCTCTTATCTCATCAGATAGCTTCTCAGTGTATCCGAGTCCCGATTTAATATGAGAGGATCTCTGGTAACTCAGAATCTCATCAAGGATGTTGTCTTCATCCTTGTCTTCATCTACAGAACTACTGCTTTCTTCAACTTCCTATAACCTGACATTCTTATCTTTTGACTTTAGAATGGTTACATTAGGGACTTTTGTAGTAGCTTCAGCATGATTTTTCTCCTTTGTAGACTTGGCCAAATCTGCCACAAGTCTTACAATTACTTCCTCAAGCTTTTTACACTCAGAAGCCTTTAGTGTAAGATCATTGTCAAGCTCATCAGCAATTATTTTTGCTTTCTTGAGAGTTTTCATAATTTCAGCATTTATCTCCTTTGCTTGGTTGAGTTGCTCATTCAGGTTTTTTATTCTTCTTTCTTTCTGACTTGAGCTCTGTAAGTGCAGAAAGCAACTCTGCTTCAAGATCTGGATTGTCATCATCTTCAATTCTTTTCATGACATTGTCACCTTTCCTTTTTGTTGTTTCACTCCCTGTAGGAGTCTCTTCAAGTCTTGCCATAAAGAGAATATCATCATCATTTTCATCTTCAGACTCATCAGAGAGGTCATCATGCTTTGACTGATAACTTCTCTTTCTTGGAATGAATTTCTTCTTTCCTTTCTTTTCATGGTTTCCTTTAGACTCTTCTTCATTAGAATCATACACTCTACCCTTTTTCTGGCACTTAGAGGCAAAGTGTCCTAAGCCATCACAGTTGAAACATCTCATTGAAGACTTTTTTTTGAACTTATTAGATCTCTTCTTGAGTTTGTTAGCCAGATAGGCTATAAGTTCATCATCTGAATCATCTGTGTCCTCTGCTGCATCAGCTTTTGAGTCTTCCACTGGCTCTTTCATTTTTAATTTTTTAAAGGCTTCAAAGGCAGCTTCGTTTTCGGCTGGCACTGCCTCAATCATTCTCATCTCATAGGTAATCAAGATACCATGTAGTTCATCTACGGTAAATGTATCCAAAGTGGCAATTTCTTCAAGGGCTGACACCTTGGCATTATACAGTTTTGGAAGTGTCCTCAACACCTTCTTGACCACATGAATCTCCTTCAACTCTTCATCCAATGCTCTGATTGCATTGGTGACCTTGTTTACTCTGTTAAGGTAAAACTTAATTGTCTCACCTTCACTAATTCTCAGGCTTTCAAATTGATATCTCAATATCTGCAATTTAGCTTCCTTGATTTTGCTGTCTCCTTCATGTACGCTCTGTAACTTGTCCCATATCTCCTTTGATGTTGGGCAACTGATCACTCTAGTAAGTTCATTACTTGTAAGTGCGGCTAGAGGAGCTGTGATAGCCGTAGCTTCATTTCCTCTCTTCTTCATCTCAATAGAATCACTGATATCATCAGTTGTGTGCCTGTACCCATTCTTCACAGCTAGCCATACCCCATATCCTTAAGCAATCAGGTAAGCCTCCACTCTGACTTTCCATATACTGTAGTTGGAGCCATCAAACATAGGAATTCTGCTGTGCCCATGATGTTCTTCATTTGTAGCCATAACTCAGTCTCAATGCACTATCTGTACCCAAAGCTGTCAAACTTCTTCCCTTGGGAACTCGGCTCTGATACCATTTTTGATTCCCAGGTTGACACTGAGAGGGGGGGGTGAATCAGTGACCACTAAAAATTCCTTTTCACTATTCTGGTTATGAAATGATGCAATGCAAGGGCTGCCAAGAGCTGTTGATCAATTATGCAATGCTGCCTTGAGCTGATTTCTTGAAACTCTCTCACGGACAATCTGTCAAACACATTTCGTGCACACACCAACCACACACCCACATGTATCCATACTAGGGGCTTGGCCTGCCAAGCGTATACACCCAGACCTGCAACACGCAGACTTCTAATGCACAATCACAAGCACATGCATGGGACACAAAATATAACGTGGTCTACCACACACTATGATGGCTACTCCACGGGGCAATACCCTAACCAGGGTTTCGTATATACCCAATACACAACAGAAATGCTACGGTTGCACCTACAACCCCGATGCTACAACATCAATCGCATTCACAGCTACAACTGTGTCCTAGGCACCAACCCATCTCCAGTAAAGCACCCACTTGACAGGTTATACAATGTGTATTTCAAATATTCATACAATCCTTTCCCATATATCTCTGATATAGTAAATAGGATTTGTGTGTGCGAGTTTACCTCCCGATCTTGCTCGCTACTGATGCAAGTTTCACTGTCCAAGCATCTCGGCCTCGTCTTGGGCTCCATAGCTCGTTCTTCACCAGAAAAACTCCATAGGACGCTCACAGCTGGTCCACTCACTCTTTTCAAGCTTCAACGAAGCTTTCATGGCCTCACACTGCCAGTAGAAATCTCTTTCTCTCTTGGAGAAGCTTCAATGGAGTATATACATAAAAATCACCATTAGAGGCTTTTATCTCGAGCTATAACCGCTGCCAATCCCCTCTACATGGAAAAACCTTCAGTTTGACATATTATAGGCCTCGATTCGACATTGGAGGGCCGATATATCATCAAAAGAAGATCAGTGAATGAAAATATTCCAAATAGAATCTTTCTCCTTGATCTTGTGCACCACGACACACTCTAGAACTTCCGCATCTGACGCAACGTACGTCGTTGTCGTTCGTTGACTGGCGGAGATGGAATCTCTGAATACAGATCACTGGATCAGTCAAGGAGTGGCGGGATCTCCTCGGATCCGTCCGATTGGCTTCATCTCGTCAGACGAACTCGGCGCAAATGATGGCCGTCATATAAGGATCCAAGACGCCGACGCACCATATGCGCGCTATACTGAATCTTAGATTAGCCTCTATGTGATGCGAATCACGATTTTAAGTTGCCTTCAGCCAATCAGAGAATTCGCGCAAGAATCTTGACGCTATCAGATAGATGTACAGAATCCCACCTTTTTGTGAGACGTCGATCTTGGATCTACCATACGTGTCTTGATCTGAGCCGTTGAGGAGGAATTTTCACTTTTTTCTTTGACCAAAATGCCCCTCAACAAAGTTTTGTAATGCCCTGTATATCCAAATTTTTCTAGTAAGGTTGCTGAGGAGATTCGTCTTTGCGAAAATTCGTCGAACTCATGGTCAGCATGTAAGCCAAGCCTTGCGGAGGTTTGCGAGGCGCGCGGGGCTGGTCTGGCGGGCCTGCGGGCTTGCGAGCCTTGCTGGCCTGCTCAAGGTCGGCTTGCTATGCGCGGCATACAGTGCTGCTGTGTTGCTGCCATGGTGCTACTGATGTGCATGGCTATGTTGTGCATGGTGGGCTTGCTGTGTGCTGCTGGCTTGCCAGCTTGCTACTGGCTTGATGCTGCTGGCATACACTATGCTGGCCAGGGCTGGCCGCCATGCTGACCATGGCTGGCTGCCATGCTGGCCTGGGCCAAGCTGACCTGGCCACCCCAGGTGGGACCCAACTGGTCCCCACCCATTCTCCCTCCTCCATTTTCTCTCTCTTTTATTTTTCTCTTCAACTAGATTTCATTCTATTCGGCTGCTGCATCAGCCCAGTCACCTTGACTGACAGAGAGTCCTACAGATACTCTCTCCTCCATATCACTTTCTCTGCTAAGGTTGCCAACAGTGACAACACTTACAACACACTGTTAGGACAGGGTTCAATAGAGAGAAAGGGAGAGAGAGAGAGGGAGAGAGAAACAGAGACGTAGAGTGAGAAAAGTAGAAAGAGAGAAAAAGAGAGAGATAGAGAGAAGAGGGAGAGAACAGTAAAATGAGAGACAGAAGTAGAAATAAAAGAGAGAGAGAGAGAGAGGTAGAAATAGAGAGAGATGTAGAAAAAGAGAGATAAAGAGAGAGGGAAAGGTGCAGAGAGAAAGGGAGAGAAAAGTAGAAAAAAAGAGAGAGAAGTATACAAAGAGAAGTGAGAAGAGACAGAGAGACGTACAGAGGGAGAAGTAGAAAGAGAGAGAGAGGGAGGGAGGGAGATAGAGAGTGAGGCAAAAAAGTACCAAGAGAGAGAAAAAGAGAGAGTAAGAGATAGAGACATGTAAAAATAGAGAGAGAAAAAAGGGAAGTAAAAAGTGAAAGAGAGAAATTGGGAGAGAAGGAGAAAGAGAGAGAGAGAAGTAAAGAGGAAGAGAGAGAGAGAGAGAGAGAGAGAGAGAGAGAAAGAGTGTGAGAGAGGGAGAGAAGTAAAAAGAGAGAAGGATGTAAAAAGATAGAGAGAGAGAGAAGTTGAGGGAAAAAAGTAGAATGAGAGACAGAGAGAGAGATAGATAGTAGAGAGAAAGAGGGAGAGAAGTAAAAAGAGAGAGAGAAATAGGGAGATAAAGAGGGAGGGAGAAAGAGGGAGACGTAGAGTGGGAGAGTGTGAACGAGAAAAGTAGAAAGAAGGGGAGAGAAGTAAAATGAGAAAGAGAGAGAGAAAAAAGTAGAAAGAGTGGGAGAGTCAAGTATAGAGAGGGTAGTAGAAAGAGAGAGAGGGGGAGAGGGAGAGAGAGAGGGAGGGAGAGAAAGGGGGAGATAAGAAGTAGAGG
Source organism: Protea cynaroides (assembly GCA_028583415.1). Lineage (NCBI taxonomy): Eukaryota > Viridiplantae > Streptophyta > Magnoliopsida > Proteales > Proteaceae > Protea > Protea cynaroides. The sequence goes on along the minus strand of CM053272.1, from coordinate 80,061,309 downwards.
GTGAAAAGTAGAAAGAGAGAGCGATAGAGAGAGAAAATTATAGAGAGAGAAGTAGAAAAAGAAAGGGAAAGCGAAAGAGAGAGAGAGTGAGATAGAGAGATATTGAGAGATAAAAAGAAGAAACAGAGAGAGTGGGGGAGACAGACTGAGAGAGAGGGAGAGTGAGATGGGAAACAGAGATAGAGAATTAGAAGGAAAGAGAGAATGAGAAAAAAAGAGAGAGAAGGACAAGTAGAAAGAGGGGAAGAAAATGAAGAGGGATGATGTAGAAAGTGAAAGAGAGAAAGAGAGAGAGGGAGAGAGGGAGAGAGAGAGAGACAGAAAAAGTGAGAGAAGAAAAGAGAGAGAGAGAAGTAAAAATGAAGGGCGAAAAGTAAAAAGAGTGAGAAATAGAAATATAGAGAGAGAGAAGTTGAGGGAGAGAAGTAGAATAAGAGTGAGAAAGTGATAGAGGGGGAGAGAGAAGTAGAAAGAGAGAGAGAGAGATAAAGAGACAAGTAGATAGTGGCAGAAAGAAAGAGAGAGAGAGAGAGAGAGAGAGAGAGAGAACTAGGGAGTGATGTAGAAAGGTAGAGAGGGATAGAGGGAGAAGTAGAGAGAAAGAGGGAGAGAAAGAGAAAAGAGAGAGAGAGAGAAAGGGAGGTTAAAAGAAAAAAAGGGGTAGAAATAGAGAGATACAGAGAGAGAGATAGGGAGAGGGAAGTAGAAAAAGAGAGAGGCAGAGGGAGAGAAAGAAAAAGTAAAAGAAAGAGAGTGAGGGAAAGAAAGAAAAGTATAAAGAGAGAGAAAGAGAAAGTGAGAGAGAGAGATAGAGATAGAGAGAGAGATAAGTTGAAAGGGGGAGAGAAAAATAAGAGAGAAGTAGAAATGAAAGAGAGTGAGAGAGAGAGAAGAAAAGTAAAAAGAAAGAGAGAGAAGTAGAGAGAGAAGTTAAATGAGAGACCGAAGTAGAGAAGAGAGAAGTTGGGATAGATAAGTAAAAAGAGAGAGAGAGTGAGAGAAGTAAAAAGTGGGAAGGAAAAAGAGAGAGTGGAGAGAGTGGGAGAGAAGTAGAGAGAGAAATAGGGAAAGAAGTTGAGTTAGAGTGAGAGAGATAGAGAGATGGAGTGAGAGAAATTGAAAGAGAGAGAGAATTATAGAGTGAGAACTAGAAAGAGAGAGAGATAGAAAGAGAAAAGTAGAGGGAGAAAGAAAGAGAGAGAGATAGAAGTAGAAAGAGAGAAAGAGAGAGAGAGAGATAAAGAAAAAAGAGAGACAAGTAGAAATAGAGAGAGAAATAAGATGTAGAAAGTGAAAGAGAGAAGAGAGAGAGAGCGAGAAAGTGATAGGGAAGAAAAATGAAAGAGATAGAGAGGGAAAAGTAGATAGAGAGAAGTAAAAAGATAGAGAGAGAAGTGAAAAGAGAGAGAAAGAGAGAGGGAAGGGGAGGGAGTGTGAGAGAGAGAAAATTAGAGAGAGGGCGAAAGAAGTAGGAGGAAAGAGAAAAGGGAGAAAGAAGGAGAGAGAGACATAGAGAGAGAGTGTGATTGAGAGAAGTAGAGAGAGAGAGAGAGAGAGAGAGAGAGAGAAATAGAGTGTGAGAGAAGCAGAGAGATTGTGATTGATAGAACGAGAAAGAGAGGAAGTAGAGAGAGTGTGAAGAGAGAGAGAGAAGTAGAAAGAGAGAGAGAGAGAGAGAGAAGGAGAAGAAGAGAGAGATAGAGAGAGAGAGGAGGGAGAGAGACAAAAAACTTGAAAGAGATAGAGAGAAGTAGAAAGAGTGAGAGAAAGAGTGAGAGAGAGAGAATGAGAGCGGGAGAGGGAGAGGGTTTGATGTAGTGAGAGAGAGGGAGAGAAGTCGAAGCAAAGGGAGGGAGACAGAGAAAGAGAGAGAGAAGTAGAATGAGAGAGAGAGAGAAGTAGAAAGAGAGAGAGACAGAGAGAGAGAGAGAGAGAAAGAAGTAGAGAGAGTAAGGAAGTGAGAGAGAAGTTGAAAAAGAAAAGTGAGAGAGCAAGAGAGAGTTAGTTAAAGGGAGAGAAAGGGGGAGAGAGAAGTTGAAAGAAAGAGGGAGAGGGAGAGAAGAGAGAGATAGGGATAATTAGAGAGAGAAAGAAAGAGAGTGATAAAAAGTAAAAATAGAAAGAGAAAGAGAGAGGGAGAGAGAAGTAGGAATAGAGAGAGAAAAGTAGAATGGGAGAGAGTGAAAAAGAGCGACAGAGAGAGAAAGGGAGAGATGTAGAAAGAGAGAGAGAGAGAGATAAAAAGATAGAGAAGTAGTGAGAGAGAGAAAATGAGAAAAAGGGAGAGGGAGAGAGAGAGAGAGAGAGAAGTAAGTGAAAGAGAGAGAGTGATAAAGAGAGAGAAAGTTAAAGAGTGGGACAGAGAGAGAGAGATAAGCCGAAAGATTCCAAGTGGGAGAGAGGGATGTAGAGGGAGAGAAAAAGCAATTGAGAGAGGGAAGTAGAATAACAGGGAGAGGTAGAAAGAGAGAGAGAGAGAGAAGGAGAGAGAGAGAGAAGGAGAGAGTGAGAGAGAGTGAAAGAAAAGTAGAGAGAGAAAGGGAGAAGGAGAGAGGGAGACGAAGAGGGTGTGATGTAGTGAGAGGGAGGGAGAGAACTAGAAACAAAGAGGGAGAGACAGAGAAATAGAGAGAGAAGTAGTAAGAGAGAGAAAGCAAGAGAGGTAGAGAAGTAGAAAGAGAGAGAGACAGAGAGAGACAGAGAAAGAAGTTGAGAGAGTAAGGAAGTGAGAGAGAGAAGTTGAGAAAGAAAAGAGAGAAAGAGAGCAAGGGAAAGTGAGAGAAAGGGAGAGCAAGGGAAAGTGAGAGAAAGGGACAGAAAGGGAGAAAGAGAAGTATAGAAAAAGAGGGAGAGGGGGAGAAGAGAGAGAAAGAGAGATAATTAGAGTGAGAAAGAAAGAGAGTGATAAAAAGTAAAAATAGGGGGAGAAAGAGAGAGGGAGAGGGAAGTAGAAATAGAGAGAGAGAAGTAGAATGGGAGAGAGTGAAAAAGAGTGGGAGAGAGAGAGAGAGAGATAAAGGGTGGGAAGTAGAAAGAGGGAGAGAGAGAAAGATAAAGAAGTTGAGAGAGACAAAATGTGAAAAAGAGAAAGAAAATGGGAAAAAGGAAGAGAGAGAGAGAGAGAGACAAGTGGAAAGGGAGAGAAAAAGGGGAGTGAAGTAGAAAGTGAAAGGGAGAGAGAGTGAGAAAGAGAGAGAGAGAGAGAGAGAGAGAGAGAGATCTAGAAAGAGAGAAGTAAAATGTGGGAGAGACATGTAGAGAGAGAGAAGTAGAAAGATAGCAAAAGGGAGAGAGAGATGTAGAAGGAGAGAAAGATTAATAGAGAGGGATGTAGAATCATAGTGAGAGTGAGGGCCGGAGAGAAGTGGAAAGAGAGAGAGAGAGAGAGAGAGAGAGAGAGAGAGAGAGAGAGAGAGAGAGTGAGTGAGGGAGAGGGAAGAGAGATGTAGAGAGAGAGGGTGAGTGGGAAAAGTGGAAAGAAAGAGAGATAAAGAGGGAGAGAGAGAGAGAAGTAAAGGGAGAATTTAAAGAGAGAGAGGTATAAAGGGGGAGAGAGAAGAAGAAGAGTGAGAAAGAGAGTGAGAGAGGGAAAGAGGGAGAAGTAGATGGAGAGAGAGAGGTAGAGACAGAGAGAGAAGTAGAAAGTGAGAGAGAAGTAGAAGGAGAGAGAGATAGAGAGAGGGAGACAAATAGAAAAGAGAGAAATAGAGAGAGAGAGAGAGAGAGAGAAGTAGAAAGAGAGAGAGAGAGATAAGTGAAAAGAGAGAGAGCTAGACAGAGAGAGAGAGAGGGAGAAAGATAGGGAGAGACTTAAAGAGAGAGAGTGGGAAAGAAGTTTGGGAGAAAAGTAGAAAGAGAGGGAGAGAGATAGAGAAAGAGGGAGAGAAGTGGAAGAGAAAGAGAGCGAGAAGAAAGTGAGAGAGAGAGTATAGAAAACAAGAGAGAGAGAGAGAGAGAGAGAAGTAGAGAGAGAGGGGAAGTGAGAGAAAAGTAGACAAAGAAAAGAGAGAGAGAGAGAGAGCAAGATAGAGAGAGGGAGAGAGAAATAAAAAGAGAGAAAAGGAGAGAGAAGAGAGGGAGAGGTAGAAAGTAGAGAGAGATAGAGATAGAGATAGAAGTAAAAGGAAGGGAGATAGGGAGGGAGAGAGATGTCGGTGGAGAGATTAAAAGAGAGAATGAGAGAAATAGGAAGAGAGAGAGAGAGTGGGAGAAAAGTGGAATGAGGGAGTGAGAGTGAAAGAGGGAGAAGTCGAAAGAAGGAGAGAGAGTGCCAGAGAGAGACAGAAGTAGAAAGATGGAGAGAAGTAGTAAGACAGAGAGAGAGAGAAGGAGAGAGAAAGACAGAGGTGGAGAGAGTGAGATATATAAAAGAGATAGATAGATTGATAAAGAAGCGAAGAGAGAGAGATATAGAAAGAAGAGATATAGAAAGAGAGATAGAGAGAGATTTAGAGCGAGAAAAGTACAGAGAGAGAGAAATAGGCAGTGAAAAAGTAATAGAAAGAGAAAAGGAGGGAGAGAGAGAATAAAGTCGAAAGGGAGAGAAGTAGGAAGAGAGAGACATAAGAGAAGTATAAAGAGAGAGAGTGATAGAGAGAGAAAAATAGAGGGAAAAGTAGAAAGAGAGAGAGACAGTAAGAGAGAGAGAGAGGTATAGAGAGAGGATTAGAAAGAGAGAGAGAGAAAAAGAGAGAGAGTGTGTGAAGTAGAGAGAGAAGTGAATAGGGAGAGAGAGATAAAGAGAGAGAGATGTATAGAGAGAGGGAAATCTAGAGAGATGGGAAGTAGAGAGAGAAAAGTTGATAGAGAGATAAGTCTAGAGAGAGAAGTAAAAAGGGAAAGAGAGAAAAATAGAGAGAGAGAGAGGGAGGGAGAGAGATAGAGTGCGAAGTAAATAGGGAGAGATGGAGAGAGAGAAAAAAAGAGAGAGAGAAAAAGAGAGAGATAAAGAGAAAAAAAAAGAAGGAGAGTGAGAGAGAGAAAAGGAGAGATAAGTAGAAAGAGAAAGATTGAAAAGGAGAAAAGGAGAGACGGACAAGTATAAATGGAGTGAGAGAGATAAGAGAAAAGTAGAATGTGAAAGAGAGAGAGACAGAAGTAAAAAGAGAGAGAGAAAGAGAGAGAGAGAGAGAGAGAGAGAGAGAGAGAGAGAAGTAGAGAGACAAAGAGAGAAAGATGTTAAGAGAAAGAGATAGGGAGAGAGAAGTAGAAAGAGAGAGAGAGAATTAGAGAGAAGTAGAAAAAGGAAGAGAGAGTGTGAGGGAGATAGGGAAAAAAAGAGAGAAAGAGAGAATGAAGTAAAGAGAGAGAGAGAGAGAAAGTGAGAGATAGAGAAAGAGTAAAAGAGAGATAAGTAGAAAGAGAGAGACAGAGAAAGAGAAAAAGAGAGAGAGACAAGTATGAAGGGAGAGAGAGACAAGAGAAAAGTAGAAAGTGAAAGAGAGAGAAACAAAAGTAAAAAGAGAGAGAAATAGAGAGAGAGAACTAGAGAGACAAAGAAAGAAAGAAGTAGGGAGAAAGAGATTGAGGGAGAGAAGTAGAAAGAGAGTGAGAACTAGAGAGAAAGAAGTAGAAAGAGAGAGAGAGTGAGAGAGAGAGAGAGAAAGAGAGAGAGAGAGAAAAGTAGTGAGGGAAAGAGGGAGAGATGTATAAAAAGAGAGAGAGAGAGATAGGGAGAGATAGAGAGAAAGAGAGAGAGAGAAGTAGAAAGGGAGAGAGGAAAGTGGAAAATAAAAGTTGAAAGAGGGAGAGAGAGAGAGAGAGAGTGAGAGAGACTGTCACACCCCAATTTTGCACCAACCAGAATGGTGTGATGAACCGTCAATAAACAAACGGTTCAACCAGGATCTCAAAATAGGCTATCCCACATATGATAAACCAAAACACATTCCACGTTAATCAGAGGTAATAAAATAAATAGCGAAAGTCTTACAGATAATGAACTGAGGTCTAATCATGATAAATAATTAATATTTCATTTATTTCCAGGTAACCAAAACATCACTTAATACATATTACAATATCCAAATACGAAAACTAAACACTAAACGTATCCACCATTGAAACGCTCGCTTAACGAACCATGTTCGTCCTCCACAGCTTGCTCAACATAGCCGCCATGTAAGACCCGTGCCAATCTAACCCGGTCTTATCACCTTGAACCAGGTTCACCCATCGTGGTCGAGTCAAATGGACCAAGGGCGTAAAGGAGATCGAGATCCCATGTATCAAATCGACCCTAAAACACTTAATTTAAGGGGAGGGTCGCATACCCAGCCAAGGAGGGTCAGACCTCCCAAAACAGAAAGTCAGACCCTCAGTTTTGAAGGGAGGGTCGGATAACTTAGAAACCTAGGGTCGACGGGATCATCGACCCTCGCATCAACCCTCAGTTAACAGAATGGTTTTTAAATTCTGAATAAATTCTAATTAAATGTTATTGACTTTATTAGGTCTTCTAGCAATATAATAACATTATAAAGGTGATTCTAAAGCTTAGAAAAATATCTATTAGCAAGCTAAGGTGAGGGAACAAGACCTAAACTAATTGGTTAATAATAAACTATTTTACTTCATGAGTCCAATGCCATATTGATTCTATGCGTGTATGCTTGTATGTGCATTTAACATGTCATCCAATATTTCTATTATTTGTTCATGCTTATTTAATTTATTGTTTATAACATGATGATGATGATGATGATGATAGGAATAGGCATGTAAATGTTTGTGCTTGGCCAGTGTATATGGTGAGGGTAGGAATGGTATCAACCGGTACAACCATGACCGTTCTTCATGGGGTGTATATTGTGCTATGGTCTACTCAAGTCATGTCCACTGATGTCGTCGTATAGCCATTACCTTAACAGAACTATTGCGACGTAGGGCATCAAGGAGGGTCTCGGTCCTTGAATCCTATACTCTACCGAGGGGCCTTAGCTCTATCTCTATGGGTGCTCTGAGAGATGCTGGGGTGAGACCTTGGATACACTGTTTGGCATTAGGATTGGTTAGTTGCGAGCCCAGTTTGCAACCCTAGCCAGCAGGGGTTTATTTCTTGGTATGGTATCAACCGGTACAGCCACGCCATTTTTATGGGGTGTATATTGTGCCATTTTGGGTGTTGTGGGCGACAGTGCAGGAGTCATTGGGCGTATCCACACACTTGTGTATAGAGGTGCGGCGGCCACCTATCCTTTCTATAGCACAGTGCAAACTATAAACCAGACCAAAGATATAAATTCATTGCATGCATATGTATTGTTGCAATGTTTTTTTTCCTCACTGAGCCATGATGTGTGCTCACCCCTCGACGTCGAATATTTTTAGTTGATGATGTAGGTTTTACCGTTGAAGACTATTTAAATGCTCCAGCGTACGGGAACGTTGCGGCGATGGAAGTTGAAGATGAAGTGGATACACATAACGTCTCTTGCGAGTGCAACTCATGTGTATTCAATTAGATTTTTGGTTTATTTATTTGGATTTATTAAAGACATGTATTTGGTATTTAATTAATTATGTCTCAATTGATACAGAATAATTTGTTATTTAAATTTTAATATCACATAGATTCTCAGTTCATTTTATTATAAGACTTCCGCTATTGTGTATTTACTCTGATTATGAATGTGGATGTATGGAGTTTAGATAACACGGATATAGCCTATTTGAGATCCTGGTTGAACCGTTGGTCTGCTAGCGGTTCATCACACCATTCTGAATAGTACGGAATTGGGGTGTGACACGCCACATATTCATATGTTGGCGTATCGACATAATCTTCGATCATAATACATGCAACATCAAAAACTAAAAAGAATTGCACACGCGAGGGTCAGCTCTCCAACTTGAGCTCAGTGAGTAAACAAAACAATGCAAGAACACATATGCATGCAATCAATTCATATCTTTGGTTTGATTTAAAGTTTACAATTTGCAATAGAAAGGTTTAGGTAGTCAAAGGTTAACGTTTATTGACCCCGCCTCTATACACAAGTGTGTGACGCCGCCCGAAGGTAACGTTTATCGTCGACTCACAAGCACCCAATTCATGAACATTGTACAACAAAGGTTAAGGTTTATTACTGTACAGTGCCATACCAACACGTAAGCCCCTATTGGCGAGGGCTGCAAACTGGGCTCGCAACTAACAAATCCTAAGGCCAAACAGTGTATCCAAGGCCTCACCCCAGCATCCCTCAGAACGTCCATAGAGATAGAGCTAAAGCCCCCCGGTAGAGTCAGAGACTACAAGGACCGAGACCACCTCCCCTGATACTCTACGACGTAATAGTCCTAAGGTAATGGCGATACGACGATGTTAATGCCCAAGACTTGAGTTAAAGATAGAGCTAGAGTGTTGAGGCCCAGCCTATGACACCCCCCTGATACTCGCTCGCATCAAGTACACCAACCACACACATATACATTCACATGCCTATTCCTATCATCATCAACATCATCATGTTATAAATAATAAAGTAAATATGCATGAACAAATAATAGAAATATTGGATGACATTTTGAATGCACATTACAAGCATGTTCGCATAGAATCAAGCATAGCATTGGGCTCAAGAAAATAAAAATAGTTTGTTATTAACCAATTAGTTTAGAGTCCTATTTCCTCACCTTTGCCTGTTTGTAGATCCTCTTTCAAGCCTTAAGAATCACTTTTACATCAATATTATATTGCTAGAAGACCTAACAAATTCAATCGAATTTAATTAGAATTTATTCTAATTTTTACAGCTTGCTGTTAACTGGGGGTCGATGCCTAGGGTCGGATGTTCCATCGACCCTAGGTGCTACCCCTCCTTTCCTGAACTTACCGAATGCTGGGGGTCGATGCTAGGGTTGGAGGTTCCATCGACCCTAGGTGCGACCCCCCATGGTTTGAGTCGAAAATATCAAATTTCGTCCATTCATTCATGTTTGGGGTCCTATGGCTTGCTTCTATAGTCCATTCCATACATGTTCTATGGTTTAGAACTATTCTTTATTCACCTACATGGTTTCAATGATCTCCTCCATGGTTTCCATTGAAACCTAACCATGGATGGGTGATTTGGGTTTCTTCTAAGTCATACGCTCTTCATAAACCATTCTAAGGTCTTAAAAAATTCATGGAGAATGTATTCATACCTTAGGTTTGCTGAGATTCAGAGTTTCCTCTGAATTTCCTCCTCCTTGGTCTTCTTCTTCAATTCTCTTTCTCTTCATTCTCTTCTCTTTCTCTCAATCCAATTAGGGTTGTAAAAGGAGTGAAAGAGGCTTAGGGACATCCTATTTATAGAGTAAAACCTCCCAATATAAGTCCCATTGAGTTTAGGAAAGGTTCCAATTGAAATTAGAAATGTTTCCTAATTTTTGGTTCGTGCTGTTTTTCCCGATTATCGGGGTCGATGGGGGGTCGATGGCGGGTCGATGGGGGGGTCGGACAGTTCATAGACCCCTACGACCCCTGGTCACGGGACGATGGTGGGGGTCGATGGCGGGGGGGGGGTCGGACCTGCCTGTTAAAACCTGCGACCCTACCCTCATTTTGACTGTTTTTGAGTAAAGTTTCATATTGGGTCTTGGTTTTTCTTCACACACTTGTTCTACTTGGCTCGAACATGATATGTAGACGGGTCCCAACACAAAATATAAGATTAGACCGAGTTCGTGGCGTGCGAGTCTTACAACTCCACCACCCTTAAAATAAATTTCGTCCTTGAAATTTGAACGTACGGATCTTATAACTCCCCTATCCTTAAAATAAATTTTGTCCTCAAAATTTAAATTTACTTCGGAGTAAATAGGTGAGAATTTTATTTCTGCATTGCATCTTCTTCCTCCTATGCACTCTTCTCCACGTCTTGTCTTTGCCAGGTTACCTTCATATAATAATTATCCCAGCTTTGGAAACATTGTACCTTCTAACTAGTGAACTAGGTTGGTACCACTTCAATAGTTAAGCATTCTATCTAATCCAGTGACTTTGTGGTCAATACCTTTAATATGGATCTCTAATGTACTTCTTCAATAGAGACACACGAAATACATCATGCACACTAGAAATGGATAGCGGTAATGCTAATTGATATGTAACTTTTCTACGTCTCTCCAAAGTTTATAAGATCCAACACATACATAGAATACAACTTTCCCTTCATGTCTAATCGTTTCAAACTACGCATAAGTTATTTCTTCAATAACACTTTCTCCCTTACGGTAAACTCAAGGTCTTGGTGTCTCTTCTGACATCTTGAGCTATCCTGCCCCTTTTCTTTAATCTTGTCTGCTACTCGATAGTTTTCTTCATTAGACTTAGGTCACAAAATTCTTCATTTACCGACTTTATTCCAAAATAAAGGAATTTGACATTTCTATCGTACCATGCTTCATAGGTAACATTTACATGGTAGCTTAGTAGCAACTTCAATTCACGGTAACTTCTCAACTCAATCTCCTTGAAATCAATTTTACAAGCTCGGAGCATATTTCTTAGGATCTGTATAGTTCGCTCCAACTGTCCGTCGGTTTGAGGTAAAGTGCGGTACTAAACTTCAACTTTGTCCCCATTATTTTCTATAGATCCTGCCAAAACTTCAAGATAAGCATGAGCCTCTGACGGACACTAAGCTCTCATGCATACCATTCAATCTGGTAATATTATCCACATATAGATTAGTTAGCCACTCCAAAGCATACCAAGGTCGTATAGCAATGGAATGAGCTATCTTCATAAGGCGATCAACAATCACCCAAACTGCATCAAACGATCTAGGAATCAGTGGTATACCGGTGACAGAGTTCATTGTAATGCAGTTTCACTTTTAGACTGGCTCCGATAGTTGTTGTTGTGAGCCATGTTGGTCTTTGTCTTTCAGCCTTGACTTACTGATAATTTAGACACTAGAACACGCACTAAGACACCTTTGTTATCATCCCTCTTTACCAGTACAATCTCTTCAGGTCAGGATACATAATGGTACTCTAGGATGTACTGAATATTGAGTACAAATGGACTCTTATCATTATCCTCTTCATAATATCCGAGTCTTTATCTTCATGTATTCAGAATCTACCTCTGTATCTGAGTACCATCTCCGCATCCAAAGTAATTCAGGGTTAGGTTTTTGTTTCTCTAAATCATCTTGCACTGTTCTTTTGTACGAATCTAACACAATTGTTACTTCTACCTCATCCATTAATTCAGAGAAGATCTTAATGTGATGAACACAAACGAGGAATTATTGCTTCATAAGTTCATCCATAAATCCTTGTTCAATTGGATCGTCACGAGTTTCTATTATATGTTACCCTTCTTCCAACTCTGAATCTATTGCTGCAGAACATAAGGCAGCATTTATACTCGGTCCTTCTTCGGACTTCATAATCCCTTTTTGCTTAAGGCCTTAGCTATTACATTAGCCTTGCTCGGGTGACACTGAATATCACAGTCTTAATCCTTGGGCAATTTCAGCTATTTTAACCTCATGTTCAACTCTTTCTGGTGAAGAGATAAATAAAACTCTTGTATTCCCATTCTGATCTAAAATTCTTCTCCATTTAAATAATGTCTCCAAGTCTTGATTGCATGAATCACAATTGTGTACTCTAATCATGAGTTGGGTAACTCTTCTCATGCTCTTTCAGTTTTCTTAAAGCATATGAAATAGCTTATTTACCTTACATCAACCCGTATCCTAGATCCAATCCAAAAGCTCTGATGGATAGGGTAAAAGGTTTCCCTGGTGCCGAAACAATCAAGATGGGAGGTGATATCAATCTAACTTTAGAATCTAGAAATATTCTTCACCCTTGTCAGTCAAATTAAACTCCTCTCCCTTCCTGGTTAGCTTGGTAAGAGGTTTTGCGATCTGAGAGTGGTCCTCCAAAATCGTTAGTAATAACCAACTAAACCCAAGAAACTTCTGATCTTCGCAATACTCTTTAGGTGTTTCTCACCATATGATTACCTCTATCTTAATAGGGTCCACCTTAATCCCTTTTTATGATGCTACATGATCTAAGAAGATCATTTTGTTTAATCATGTCTCATATTTCTTGGACTTGGCATAAAGCTTTTCCCTTTTCAATTGTTGTGGAGCTACTCCAAGATCCGTTGTATGAGTTGCTTCATTCTTGGAATAAATCAAAATATCCTCTATGAAATCTATGACCAACGTGTCCAACATGTCATGAAACACCCAGTTCATCAGCTCCATAAAAGATATAAGGGCATTGGTTAATCCAACCGTCATAATTGAGAACTCATAATTGGCTAATCCCGATTCTAAAAGCTATCTTCGGGATATTGCTGTCCAAATTCTCCAGCTGATGATATCTTGATTGAAGATCAACCATAGAAAATACCTTTGCTCCTTGCAACTAGTAAAATAAGTGATTGATCTGGGGTTCTAGATATTGATTCTTGATCTTGATCTTGTTTAGTTCTCGGTAGTCTATACATAATCTGACACTACCGTCCTTCTTCTTCACATGTTGCGTTGGCGCTCTTCGTGATGCAATACTTAGCTGATTAGAATCATTTTCTAATAACTCTTGAAGTTGAGTCTCAGTTCCTTCAACTCTGTAGGAGCTACTCATAGGTGCCTTTGACACAAGTATCGTCCTTGGTAACAAGTCGATGACGAACTCGGTCGCATGATCAGATGGTAACCCAAGTAAGTCTCCTGGAACACATCAGGAATTTATGCATCACATCAATACTTTCCGTCTGTGGTGCTTCTTCGGTAGTGTATACCACAGATACCAGATATCCAACTTCTTTCTCTTCAAAGCATCTCTTCGCCTTTAGCATAGAGAGGATCAACTTTCACTTCTTGAGCAACTTACTTCCAATAAAACTAAATTATATGTCATCTCTATTCTTGAATGATAACCTCTTCTATGCACATAATCACTTGTAGAGTGTTGAGACAACCAGTCTATTTCTAGGATGACGTCAAAGTCTGCCATCTCTAGTCGATTTAGGTTGCATCAAATTCCATCCATCCATACGATTCGGACTTTGTCCATAACACTCATCTAATGCAACATTTAGTCCAAAAGGGCTTGAACTAGCAAAATCTGGTATAAGGGTCTTAATAGTTTCCCTAGTTTCTTCATCTCTTATGATTTTTCAAAGACTATCGTCAAAATCTCATATCCCAAATCTATTTATAAGCATTAGGGTATATGCTTATAATTTCATTACTTCAGCCAAACTGTTTTGGTCTTTTCTTAGTCATATGTCTCAACATTGGGCATAACTCAATTATCATTATATTAAACTGAGTATTATTAATGCCATGATTTTTTTTTGACTTTATCCTGGTATCCACTCTTAGATTTGCATTTAAGAATCTTCTACCTTATCAAAATTCATACCGATATAACCATCTTTAACTCTACTAGAGTGCTATCTATTTCTTTACTAGCTACCCTTGATAGTTTTCACTTTTGCTCATGCACTCTTTTATGAGCATATCCATCTATTCAGCAATCTCGAAATAGATCCTCCATTTCTTCATCTAAGGTTCCTTGGCCATAGCATTTAATTTGAATCCAATCATCTTTCTTCCAATAATTCCTTATTCATTAAACATCTTTATCAACAAAGGTCAGGGGATGAATGAATCAGCATGTTTATCCAAAAACAATTCACTTCCTTCTTTCAAATTTAGTATAACGGCAAACACTTGCTTTATCTAGTGAACTTAAGTTTAAAGGATCGGGAGTAAATCTGTGGTAATCCAACCGGCATCCAAAAATCCTTACGTTGCACGGTGGTCCAAATGCATAGAGGTTTTATGGTTCTTAACCTCATGGTTATAGGTTCTATCGAATATATAATGCCATGGTCCAGGCACTACAAGAGTAAATCTGGAGAAAGTTTTCGTACATCAGTAAATCAGGTATAATCTAGAGAAAAATTTTATACAACAATAAATCAGGTATAAATCAGTAGATGTACGCTCAACACGATTAAACATTTAACTATTCATTCAGGTCATATCTCTGTTCATGTTGTCGATCATGAGAGTGGCTCGGTTTGGAATAATCAGGACTAATACTAAAGAAACAATATCTATAACTCCAATTGACAGGTTAAATCAAGAAGGTATCCTGTCAAGACACGAGAATTTAAAATCTGGTATGTGCATCCTCTATAATCATAAGAGTAAATCAATAATGCACCGCATCCTATATAAACATATCCAGTTATATGGCCACAATTAGATTTGATCCTCTACTGAAAATGTTTAAGGCTTTGTCTTCAAAAAATATTCCTCAATCCTTGGTCAGATCATTGCAACTATCCCATACATCGATGGCTGATAAGGTTAACCACCCCGATATACTGCTTGTTGTGCATCAAACTTCTGCACTGGGGTATGCATTATTGGGACTTGTTGTGTGGTAGGCACTGTGTTATAGCTAACATGTGTTGGGGTACAGTGATGCTACCAATTGGTACCATACTTGGTTTGACCCAGAGGTGTTGATGTAGCATTGGCAATTTGGATAGCAACTTGCATAGTCGATCTCATTTGTGGTTGCTCTTGTATTTTATTGGACCAAGTTTATTATAACCGTGACCAAGGTAATTGGTAGTCCAGGTGGTTGGCTGGAGTGGCCTGATTGTTTACTTCCTCTTAATTGCTCTAATCTGATTACCAACTCAGATGAGTTTTCATTACCCGTTCTTGACCCCGATAGTAGTGGGGTCAAATTGTAACCTCATCTTAATGCTCAGTGGATAATGGATCAGCGTGTAGTGGATTTCACTCTGAGTCTCCATGTCACCCAGGAGTATAGTTACTCTTATTCTTAATGTATGGCCATTATTCTCTTATCTATGTTGGATTTAGCCCGAGATCTTTTCCTTTATCTCTACAGGGGTTTTGGCATTACTAACCATTTTCCTTCTTTCTCTGTCCTACATCGAGTTTTACATCTTGTGAGTACCAACTCGGTATTCCAATTTTCTGCTATACAGATGCTTCCTTCTTGCTACAGTACTATACCCCTTGTATAGGTAGATAACTACCCAACTTATGGATAGTACGCTATATTATTTGTTTATCAGGATAAATTTTTTGGTCTTCTCTTTCTGTTTGAGTGTATATATATGGTTCCACCTTTTATATGTACATTATTGTCTTGTTTAAGTTCTGTTTTAACCAACACAGGTGCTTATGGTTTTTTTGTATTAAAGCTTTTTATTTATCCTAACTCAGTTCATGGACTCCTGTGGTAGTATTCAGGTTTAATGGATAACGCCTACGAGAGCTCTGATACCAAGTTGTCACACCCCAATTTTACACCAACCAGAATGGTGTGATGAACCGTCAATAAACCAACGGTTCAACCAGGATCTCAAAATTGGCTATCCCACATATGATAAACCAAAACACATTCCACATTAATCAGAGGTAATAAAATAAATAGCGAAAGTCTTACAGATAATGAACTGAGGTCTAATCATGATAAATAATTAATATTTCATTTTTTTCCAAGTAACCAAAACATAACTTAATACATATTACAATATCCAAATACGAAAACTACACACTAAACATATACACCGTTGAAGCGCTCGCTTAACGAACCATGTTCGTCCTCCACAGCTTGCTCATCATAGCCGCCACATGTTCATATGTTGGCGTGTCGACATAATCTTCAATCATAATACCTGCAACATCAGAAACTAAAAAGAATTACGCGCACGAGGGTCAGCTCTCCAACTTGAGCTCAGTGTGTAAACAAAACAATGCAACAATGCATATGCATGCAATCAATTCATATCTTTGGTTTGGTTTAAAGTTTACAATATGCAATAGAAAGGTTTAGGTAGTCAAAGGTTAACGTTTATTGACCCCGCCTCTATACACAAGTGTGTGACGCCGCCCGAAGGTAATGTTTATCGTCGACTCACAAGCACCCAATTCATGAACATTGTACAACAAAGGTTAACGTTGATTGCTGTACAGTGCGATACCAACACGTAAGCCCCAGTTGGCGAGGGCTGCAAACTGGGCTCGCAACTAACCAATCCTAATGCCAAACAGTGTATCCGAGGCCTCACCCTAGCATCCCTCAAAACGTCCATAGAGATAGAGCTAAAGCCCCCCCGGTAGAGTCAGAGACTACAAGGACCGAGACCACCTCCCCTGATACTCTACGACGTAATAGTTCTACTAAGGTAATGGTGATACGACGATGCTAATGCACAAGACTTGAGTTAGAGATAGAGCTAGAGTGCTGAGGCCCAGCCTATGATACCCCCCTGATACTCACCCGCATCAAGTACACCAACCACACACATACATTCACATGCCTATTCCTATCATCATCATCATCATCATGTTATAAACAATAAATTAAATATGCATGAACAAATAATAGAAATATTGGATGACATGTTGAATGCACATTACAAGCATGTTCGCATAGAATCAAGCATAGCATTGGACTAAAGAAAATAAAAATAGTTTGTTATTAACCAATTAGTTTAGAGTCCTGTTTCCTCACCTTTGCATGTTTGTAGATCCTCTTTCAAGCCTTAAGAATCACTTTTATACCAATATTATATTTCTAGAAGACCTAACAAAGTCGATAGAATTTAATTAGAATTTATTCTAATTTTTACAGCTTGCTGTTAACTGGGGGTCGATGCCTAGGGTCGGACGTTCCATCGACCCTAGGTGGGATGTTCCATCGACCCTAGGTGCTACCCCTACTTTCCTGAACTTACCAAATGCTGGGGGTCGATACTAGGGTTGGAGGTTCCATTGACCCTAGGTGCGACCCCCCATGGTTTGAGTCAAAAATATCAAATTTCATCCATTCATTCATGTTTGGGGTCCTATGGCTTGCTTCTATAGTCCATTCCATACATGTTTTATGGTTTAGAACTATTCTTTATTCACCTACATGGTTTCAATGATCTCCTCCATGGTTTCCATTGAAACCTAACCATGGATGAGTGATTTGGGTTTCTTCTAAGTCATACCCTCTTCATAAACCATTCTAAGGTCTTAAATAAATCATGGGGAATGTATTCATACCTTTAGTTTGCTGAGATTCAGAGTTTCCTCTGAATTTCCTCCTCCTCGGTCTTCTTCTTCAATTCTCTTTCTCTTCTCCTTCTCTTCCTTCTCTTCTCTTTCTCTCAATCCAATTAGGGTTGTAAAAGGGATGAAAGAGGCCTAGGGACATCCTATTTATAGAGTAAAACCTCCCAAAATAAGTCCCATTGAGTTTAGGAAAGGTTCCAATTGAAATTAGGAAAGTTTCCAAATTTTTGGTTCGTGCTATTTTTCCCAATTACCGGGGGTCGATGGGGGGTTGATGGGGGGTCGGACAGTTCATAGACCCCTGCCACCCCTGGTCATGGGTCGATGGTGGGGGTCGATGGGGGGGGTCAGACCTGCCTATTAAAACCTATGACCCTACCCTTATTTTGACTATTTTTGAGTAAATTTTCATATTGGGTCTTGGTTTTTCTTCACATACTTGGTCCTCTTGGCTCGACCATGATATGTATACCGGTCCCGACACAAAATATATGATTAGACCGGGTTTGTGGCGTGCGGGTCTTACAGAGAGAGAGAGAAGGAGAAAAAGTAAGACAGAGACATAGAGAGAGAGAGAGCATAGTAAAGAGAAAGAGAAAGAGACTATGAGAGTGAAAAGTAGAGAGAGGGAATTAGAGAAAGAGAAAGAGAGGGAGAAAGAAAGGGAGAGAGAGAGATAGAAGGAGAAAGAAGAGAGGGAGAGAGAAGAGTCAAAAGAGAGAGTGGGAGAGAAAGGGAGAGAGAGATAGAGAAGTAGATAGGCAAAGGGAGATAAGTTGAGAAAGAGAATTAGAAAGAGAGAAAGGGAGAGAGAGAGAGAAAGAGAAGGAGAAAGTATAATTGAGAGAGAGAAAGAGAGTGAGAGGGAGGGGAGGGTGAGAGAAGTAAAAAGATAGAAAAAAGTATAAATAAAAGAGAGAGAGAGTGAAAAGAGAGATAAGTAGAAAGAGAAAAAGAGTGAGACAATGAAAGTGAAAAAGAGAGAGACAAGTATAAAAGGAGAGGGAGAGACCAGAGAAAAGTTAAAAGTGAAAGAGAGAAGGAGAGAGAAGTAAAAAGAGGGAGAGAGAGAGGGAGAAGAAAGAGAGAGAAGTAGAGAGACAAAGAGAGACAGAAGTTGAGAGAAAGAGATAGAGAGAGAGAATTAGAAAGAGAGAGAGAACTAGAAAGAGGGAGAAGAAATGTAGTGAGGGAAAGAGAGAGAGGGAGATAGGGAGAGATGGAGGGATAGAGAAGTAGAAGGAGAGAGAGAAGTAGAAAAATTATGACAAAGAGATACATAGAGAGAGAAGTAAAGAGAGAGAGAGTAAGAGAGAGAAAAGTAGAGAGAGAGATGTAAAGAAAGAGAAAGAGTGAGGGAGAAAGAAAGAGAGAGAGTGATAGAAGGAGAAAGAGAGGGAGGGAGAGGAGTAAAAAGAAAGAGAGAGAGGAAGTGAGAGGGAGAGATAGAGAAGTAGATAGAGAAAGAGAGATAAGTAGAGAGGGAGAATTAAGAAGAGAAAAAGGGAGAGAGAGAGAGAGAAAGAGAGAGAGAGAGTGAGTGAGTGAGGGAGAGAATGTGAGTGAAAGTGAGGGGAGGGTGAGAGAAGTAAAATGTGAGATAAAAGTATAAACAAAAGAGAGAGTGAGAGAGAGTAAAGTAGAAATATAGAGATAGAGAGAGAACTAGAGGGAGAGGTAGAAAGAGAGATAGAGAGAGACGGAGACACAGAGAGAGTGGGAGGAGTGGAGAAAGAGAGAGAGAAAAGCAAAAATAATGAGAAGTTGATAGAGGGTGAGAAGTAGGAAGGGAGAGATAGTGAGAAAGGGAGAGAGAAAGTGAGATAGTGAAAGAGAGAAGTGAAAAGAGAGAGATAGAGAGAGGGAGATCAAGAAAGAGAGAGAAACTGATAGAGAGAAAGAGAATGAGGGAGAAAGAGAGATAGGAAAAGAGAGAGAGAGAGAAGTAGAAAGTGAGATAGAGAGAAAAAGAGAGAGAGATAAGCAGAAAAGGCGAGAGGGAAAGAAGAGAAAAGTAGAAAGTGAAAGAGAGAGAGAGAGAGAGAGAGAGAGAGAAAGAGGGGAGAGAAAGAGACATAGAGAAGTAAAAAGAGAAAGAGAAAGAGAGATAGAAGTTGAGAGAGGTGAGTAGAAAGAGAGAGAGAGAGAGATAGAGAGAGAGATAGAGAGAGAAAGAGGAAGTAAAAAAAGAGAGCAAGAGTAAGAGAGAGAGAGCGAAAAGTAGAGAGATAAAGAGGCTAAGAAGTGGAGAGAGAAATAGAGAGAGAGAGAGAGTACAATGAGAGAGAGAGGGAGAAGAAGATAGAGAGAGAAATAGAAAGAGAGAGAAAGTGAAAAGTAGATAGTGAGAGAAAGAGAGAGAGAGAAGTAAAAAGAGAGAGAGTGTGTGTGAGAGAGAGGGAAAAATACAGAGAAAGAGATAGAGATGTAAAGAGAGAGAGAAGTAGAAAGAGAGAGAGAAGTGGAAATGAGAGATTGAAATATAGAGAGAGAGGGAAGCAAAGAGAGAGAAAGAGGGAGAGAGGAAAGTAGAGAAGGGGCGAGAGTGTGTGGGGAAAAGAAAGAGAGGGAGATAAAGAGAGTAAGAAAAAGAAAGAGGGAGTGCGAAGTAGAAAGAGAGAGTGAAGAAGAGGGAGATAGGGAGAGAAAGAGAGCGAGGGAGAGAGAGATAGAGAAGTAAAGAGTGAAAAGTAGAAAGAGGGAAAGAGAGAGAGAGAGAGAGAGAGAGAGAGAGAGAGAGAGAGAGAGAGAGAGAGAGAAGAGGGAGAGAAAAGTAGAACGTGAGATAAAAGTAGAAATATAAGAGAGATAGGAAAAGAGAGAGAGAGAGGTGGAATGTGAGAGAGAAAAAGAGAAAAAGAGAGAGAGACAAGTGGAAAGGCCGGGGGAAAGAACAGAAAAGGTGAAAGTGAAAGAGAGAGAGAGAGAGGGAAAGAGAGAGAGAGAGTGACAAAAGGGAGAAAGTGACAGAGAGAGGTAAAAAGAGAAAGAAAGAGAGAGAAGTTAAGGGAGATAAGTAGAAAGAGAGAGAGAGAGAGCGAGAGAGAGAGAGAGAGAGAGAAAGAGTAAGAGATAGACAGAGAGAAAAAGTAGAGAGATAAAGAGGGAAAGAAGTAGAGAGAGAAAGAGAGAGAAGAAGAAAAAGTGAGAGAGGGAGAAGAAGAGAGAGAAAAGTAGAAAGGGAGAGAAAGAGAAAAGTAGTGAGAGAAAGAGAGAGAGAGAGAAGTAGAAAAAGGGAAAGGGAGTGTGAGGGAGATAGGGAAAAATAGAGAGAAAGAGAGAAAGAAGTAAAGAGAGAGTGAGAGAAGTAGAAAAAGGGAGAGGGAGTGTGAGGGAGATAGGGAAAAATGGTGAGAAAGAGAGAAAGAAGTAAAGAGAGAGAGAGAAACTGAGAGACAGAGAAAGGGTAAAAGAGAGATAAGTAGAAAGAGAGAGATAGAGAAACAGAAAAAGAGAGAGAGACAAGTATAAAGTGGGAGAGAGAGACAAGAGAAAAGTAAAAAGTGAAAGAGAGAGAGAGAGATGGAGAAAGAGAGAGAAGTAGAAAGAGAGAGAACTAGAGAGAGTAGAAAGGGAGAGAGAGAGAGAGAGAGAGGGAAAAAATAGTGACGAAAAGAGAGGGAGAGAAGTATAAAAAGACAGAGTGATAGTGAGAGAGAGGGAGATAGGGAGATAGGGAGAGATAGAGAGAAAGAGAGACAGAGAAGTAAAAAGTGAGAGTGAGAGAGAAGTGGAAAACTAAAAGTAGAAAGAGGGAAAGAGAGAGAGAGAAGTAGAAAAAGAAAGATAGTGAAATACAGAGATTGAGAGAAGTATAGAGAGAGAGAAAGAAAGTGAGAGAGGGAAAAGTAGAGAGAGAAGTAGAGAAAGAGAAAGAGAGTGGGAGAAAGAAAGAGAGAGAGAGAGAGAGAGAGAGAGAGAAAGAGGGGGAGAGAGAGAGGAGTAAATAGAGAGGGAGAGAGAGAGATAGAGAAGTAGAGACGGAAAGAGAGATAAGTAGAGAGAGAAAATTAAAAATAGAGAAAGAGAGAGAGGGAGAAAGAGTGAGTGAGGGAGAGAAAGAGAGTGAGAGAGAGGGGAGGGTTAGTGAAGTAAAAAGACTGATAAAAGTATAAATAAACGAGAGAGAGAGAGAGAGGGAGAGAGAGAGAGTGAAGTAGAAATAGAGAGAAAGATAAGTAGAGAGAGGTAGAAAGAGAGAGCGAGAGACAGAGAGAATGGGAGGAGTGGTGAAAGAGAGAGAGAAAAGTAAAAAGGGAGAGAAGTAGGACTGGAGAGGTAGAGAAAGAGGGAAGGAGAGAGAGAGAGAGAGAGAGAGAGAGAGAGAGAGAGAGAGAGAGAGAAAGAGAATGAGGGAGAGAGAGAGATAGGACAAGTAGAAAGGCCAAAAGGGAAAGAAGAATAAAGGAGAAAGTGCAAGAGAGAGTGAGAGAGAGAGAGAGAGAGGGGAGAAAGAGACAGAGAAAAGTAAAAAGAAAAAGGGAGAGAGAGAAGTTGAGAGGCATAAATAGAAAGAGAGAGAGAGAGCGAAGTAAAAAGAGAGAGAAAGAGTAAGAGAGAGATAGGGAGAAAAAGTAGATAGATAAAGAGGGTTAAAAGTAGTGAGAGAGATAGAGAGTGTGAAATAGAAAAAGAGAGAGTGGGAGAAGAAGAGAGAGAGAAGTAGAAAGAGAGAGAGACAAAAGTAGTGAGAGAAAGGGTGAGAGAAGTACAAATAGGGAAAGAGATTGTGAGGGAGAAAGGGAAAAATAGAGAGAAAAGAGAGAGAGAGAAGTAAAGAGAGAGAGAGAAGTGGAAAAGTAAAAGTAGAAAGAGGGAGAGAGAAAGAGATTGACATAGAGAGTGAGGAAATAGTAGAATGGGAGAGAGAAGTAAAAAGAAAGAGCGAGAGAGAGGGGGAAAGTAAAAAAGAGAGAGAGTAAGTGAGTAAGAAAGAGAAAGAGAGAGAGATAGAAGTAGAAAGAGAGAGTAAGAGAGAAGTAGAAAGGAATAGAGAGAAGTAGGAAGAGACAGAGTGAAAGAGAGAGAGAGAAAGAGAGAGTGAGAGAGATAAAGAAGTAGAGAGAGAAAAGTGGAAAGAGAAAAGGAGAGGGAGAGAGAGAGAGATAAACTAAAGAGGGAGAGAAAAGTAGAATGGGAGATAGAAGTAGAAATAGAAGAGAGTGAGAGAGAGAGAGAGAGAGAGATAGAGAGAGAGAGAGAAGTAGAAACAAAGAGAGGATGGGAAGTAGAGAATGTTGTAGAAAAAGAGAGATAAAGAGAGAGGGAGCGATAGAGAGAGGGAAAGGTGGAGAGAGAAAAGTAAAAAGAGGGAGAGATGTATACAAAGAGAAGTGATAAGAGACAGAGAGACGTATAGAGGGAGAAGTAGAAAGAGAGAGAGAGAGGGGGAGAAGTTACAAGAGAGAGAGAGAGAAAGAGATAGAGTAAGAGATAGAGACATGTAAAAATAAAGAGAGAAAAAAGAGAAGTAAAAAGTGAAAGAGAGAAATAGAGAGAGAAGGAGAAAGAGAGAGATAGAAGTAAAGAGTAAGGGAAAGATAGAGAGATAAAGAGAAAGAGATCGAGAGAGAGAGAGAGAGAAAAATAAAAAGAGAGAAAGAATAAAAAGATAGAGAGAGAAGTTGAGGGAGAGCAGTAGAATGAGAGAGAGAGAGAGAGAGAGAGAAAGTAGAGAGAAAGAGGGAGAGAAGTAAAAAGAGAGAGAGAAATAGAGAGACAAGGAGGGAGAGTGAAAGAGGGAGATGTAGAGAGAGTGTGTATGAGAAAAGTTGAAAGAGGGTGAGAAAAGTGAATTAAAAAAGTCGGAAAAAAAGGAGAAAGAGAGGGAGAGAGTAAAGTATAGAGAGGGTAGTAGAAAGGGAGAGAGAGAGAGAGAGAGAGAGAGAGAGAGAGAGGGGCAGATAAGAAGTAGAGGGTAAGAAGTAAAATGAAAGAGCGATAGAGAGAAAAGTATAGAGAGAGAAGTAGAAAGAGACAGGGAATGCGTAACAGAGAGAGAGTGAGATAGAGAGATATTGAGAGATAACTAGAAGAAAGAGAGAGAGAGAGGGAGAGGGAGAGAGGGAGAGTGGGAGAGAGGGAGAGAGATAGATAATTAGAAGGAAAGAGAGAATGAGAAAAAGAGAGAGAGAAAGACAAGTAGAAAGAGGGAAAGAGAATGAAGAGGGAGGAAGTAGAAAGTTAGAGAGAGAAAGAGAGAGAGAGAGAGAGAGAGAGAGAGAGGGAGAGAGAGAGAGAGAGAGAAAAAGAGAGAAGAAAAGAGAGAGAGAGAGAAGTTAAAGGGATGGGGAGAAGTAAAAAGAGAGAGAAATGGAAAGATAGAAAGAGAAAAGTTGAGGGAGAGATGTAAAAAGATAGTGAAAAAGAGATAGAGTGGGAGAAAGAAGTATAAAGAGAGAGAGAGAGAGAGAGAGAGAGAAAGTAGGAAGGGTGCGATAGGAAAAGTAGAAAGGGAGAGAGAGAGCAAAAAAGGTATAGAGAGTGATAGAAAGACAAAGAGAGAGAGAGAGAGAACTAGAGAGTGATGTAGAAAGGGAGAGAGAGATAGAGAGAAGTATAGAGAAAGAGGGAGAGAAAGAGAAAAGAGAGCGAGAGAGAAAGAGAGGTCAAAAGAGAAAGAGAGGTAGAAATAGAGAGATACAGAGAGAGAGAAAGAGAGGGAGAAGGGGAGAGAGATAGATGTAGAAAGACAAGGAGAAGGAGAGAGTGAGAGAGAAGTATCGAGAGAAGAGTGGAAAGGGAGAGGGAGAGAGGGATGAGAAGTAGAGAGAGGTAGAAAGAGAGAGGGAGAGAGAGAGAGAGCGAGAGAAAGAGAAAGAGTATGAAAGAGAGAGAGAGATAGGGAGAGAGAAGTAGAGAGAGAGAGGAAAAGAGAGGAAGAGGGAGAGATAGAAAAAGTAAAAGAATGAGAGTGAGGGAAAGAGAGAAAAGTAAAAAGAGAGAGAGAAATTGAGAGAAAGATACACAAATAGAAAGGGCGAGAGAGAAATAAGAGAAAAGTAGAAAGTAAAGGAGAGAGAGAGAAAGAGAGTGAGAGAGAGAGAGAGTGTGAGAGAGAGAAAAGTTAAAAGAGAGAGAAAAAAGTAAAATGAGAGATAGAAGTAGAGATAGAGAGAAGTTGGGAGAGATAAGTAAATAGAGAGAGAGAAGTAAAAAGTGGGATGGAAAAAGAGAGAGTGGAGAGAGATAAAGGGAAGTAGACAGAGAAATAGGGAGAGAAGTTGAGAAAGAGTGAGAGAGATAGGGAGACGGAGAGAGAGAAATTGAATGTGAGAGAGAATTATGGGGAGAGAAGTAGAAAGAGAGAGCGATAGAAAGAGAAAAGTAGAGAGAGAGAAAGAAAGAGAGAGAGATAGAAGTAGAAAGTGATAAAGAGATAGAGATAAAGAAAAAAAGAGAGACAAGTAGAAACAGAGAGAGAAAGAAGAAGTAGAAAGTGAAAGAGAGATGAGAGAGAGAGAGAGAGAGGGAAGTAAAAAGAAAGAGAGACAAAAAAAGTGAGAGAAGTAGATAGAGAAAAGTAAAAAGATAGAGAGAGAAGTGAAAAGAGAGAGAGAAAGAGAGAGAGAAATAGAGAGAGTGTAAGGGAGGGAAAAGTAGAGAAAGAGGGAGAGAAGTGGAAGGGGAGAGAAAAAAGGAGAAAGTAGGAGAGAGAGACATAGAGAGAGAGTGTGATTGAGAGAAGTAGTAAGGGAGAGAGAGGGAAATAGAGTGTGAGAGAAGTAGAGAGAAATTGTGATTGAGAGAGTGGAAAGAGAGGAAGTAGAGAGAGTGTGAAGAGAGAGAGAAAGAGAGAAGGAGAAGAAGAGAGAGAAAGAGAGAGAGAGAGGGGGGAGAGAGAGACAAAAAGTAGAAAGAGAGCAAGAAGTAGAAAGAGGGAGAGAGAGTGAGAGAGATAGAGAAAGAGAGAGGGAGAGGGAGAGGGTGTGATTTAATGAAAGAGAGGGAGAGAACTAGAATCAAAGGGAGAGTGATAGAGAAAGTGAGAGAAAAGTAAATAGAGAGAGAAAGTGAGAGAGGGAGAAGTAGAAAGAGAGTGAGACAGTGAGAGAGAATGAAGTAGAGAGAGAAAGAAGTAGAGAGTGAAAAAAGTAGAGAGAGATGTTGAAAAAGAAAAAAGAGAGAGAGAGACAAAGAGAGAGTGAGAGAAAGGGAGAGAAAGGGAGAGAGAGAAGTAGAAATAAAGAGGGAGAGGGAGAGGGAGAGAAGAGAGAGATAGAAAATTAGAGAGAGAAAGAAAGAGAGTGATAAAAAGTAAAAATTGAAAGAGAAAGAGAGAGGGAGAGGGAAGTAGAAAAAGAAGCAGAGAACTATAATGGGAGAGAGATAAAAAGAGCGAGAGAGAGAGAGATAAAGGGAAAGAAGTAGAAAGAGAGAGAGAGAGAAAAAAAGATAAAGAAGTTGTGAGAGAGGGAATGAGAAAAAGAGAGAGAAAGTGAGAAAAAAGGAGAGAAAGAGAGACAAGTAAAAAGGGAGAGAAAATCGGGAGTGATGTATAAAGTTAATGGGAGAGAAAGTGAGAAAGAGAGAGAGAACTAGAGAGTGATGTAGAAAGGGAAAGAGAGATAGAGAGAGAAGTAGTGGGAAAGAGGGAGAGAATGAGAAAAGAGAGCGAGAGAGAAAGAGAGGTTAAAAGAGAAAGAGAGGTAGAAATAGAGAGATACCGAGAGAGAGAGAGAGAAATAGAGGGAGAAGTGGAGAGAGATTGATGTGGAAAGACAAGGAGAAAGAGAGAGTGAGAGAGAAGTATCGAGAGAAGAGTGGAAAGGGAGAGGGAGAGAGAGATGAGAAGTAGAGAGAGAGAGAGGTAGAAAGAGAGAGGGAGAGAGAGAGCGAGAGAAAGAGAAAGAGTATGAGAGAGAGAGAGAGATAGGGAGAGAGAAGTAGAAAGAGAGAGAGGAAAAGAGAGGCAGAGGGAGAGATAGAAAAAGTAAAAAAAAGAAAGTGAGGGAAAGAGAGAAAAGTAAAAAGAGAGAGAAATTGAGAGAGAGATACACAAGTAGAAAGGGCGAGAGAGAAATAAGAGTGAAGTAGAAAGTGAAAGAGAGAGAGAGAGAGAGAGAGAGTGAAAAGTTAAAAGAGAGAGAGAGAAAAGTAAAATGAGAGATAGAAGTAGAGATAGAGAGAAGTTGGGAGAGATAAGAAAATAGAGAGAGAGAAGTAAAAAGTGGGATTGAAAATGAGAGAGTGGAGAGAGATAGAGAGTAGTGGACAGAGAAATAGGGAGAGAAGTTGAGAAAGAGTGAGAGAGATAGAGAGACGGAGAGAGAAAATTTGAATGTGAGAGAGAATTATGGGGAGAGAAGTAGAAAGAGAGGGCGATAGAAAGAGAAAAGTAGAAAGAGAAAGAAAGAGAGAGAGATAGAAGTAGAAAGTGAGAAAGAGAGAGAGATAAGGAAAAAAGAGAGACAAGTAGAAACAGAGAGAGAAAGAAGAAGTAGAATGGGTAAGAGAGATGAGAGAGAGAGAGCGAGGGAAGTAAAAAGTAAGAGAGAGACAAAAAAAGTGAGAGAAGTAGATAGAGAAAAGTAAAAGATAGAGAGAGAAGTGAAAAGAGAGAGAGAAAGATAGTGAAAAATAAAGAGACTATGAGGGAGGGAAAAGTAGAGAAAGAGGGAGAGAAGTGGATGGAGAGAGAAAAAGGGAGAAAGTAGGAGAGAGAGAAAAATAGAGTGTGAGAGAAGTAGTGAGAAATTATGATTGAGAGAAGTGGAAAGAGAGGAAGTAGAGAGAGTGTAAAGAGAGGGAGAAGTTGAAAGAGAGAGAGAGAGGGGGAGAGAAGGAGAAGAAGAGGGAGAAAGAAAGAGAGAGAGACAAAAAAGTAGAAAGAGAGAGATAGAAGTAGAAAGTGGGAGAGAGAGTGAGAGAGAGAAAGAGAAAGATAGAGGGAGAGGGTGTGATGTAATGAAAGAGAGGGAGAGAACTAGAGACAACGGGATAGTGATAGTGAAAGTGAGAGAGAAGTAAATAGAGAGGGAAAGCGAGAGAAAGAGAAGTAGAAAGAGAGAGAGAGACAGTGAGGGAGAATGAAGTAAAGAGAGAGAAAGAAGTAGAGAGAGCAAAAAGTAGAGAGAGATATTGAAAAAGAAAAAAGAGAGAGAGAGACAAAGAGAGAGTGACAGAAAGGGAGGGAAAGGGAGAGAGAGAAGTAGAAATAAAGATGGAGAGGGAGAGGGAGAGAAGAGAGAGAGAAAATTAGAGAGAGAAAGAAAGAGAGTGATAAAAAGTAAAAATTGAGAGAGAAAGAGAGAGGGAGAGGGAAGTAGAAAGAGAGAGAGAGAAGTAGAATGGGAGAGAGGTAAAAAGAGCGAGAGAGAGAGATAAAGGGAGAGAAGTAGATAGAGAGAGAGAGGGAGAGAGAGAGAAAGAGAGAGAGAGAGAAAGATAAAGAATTTGTGAGAGAGAGAATGAGAAAAAGAGAGAGAAAGTGAGAAAAAAGGAGAGAGAGACAAGTAGAAAGGGAGAGAAAAAGGGGAGTGAAGTAGAAAGTGAAAGGGAGAGAAAGTGAGAAAGAGAGAGAGAACTAGAAAGGGAGAAGTAAATAGTGGGAGAGATACGTAGAGAGAGAGAAGCAGAAAGATATCAAGAGGGAGAGAGAGATGTCGAAGGAGAGAAAAAGCAATAGAGAGAGAAGTAGAATTATAGAGAGGGAGTGGGTGGGAGAGAAGTGGAAAGAGAGAGAGAGAGAGAGAGGGAGAGAGAGAGATAGAGAGAGAAAGGGAGATGTTGAGAGAGTGGGTGAGTGAGAGAAGTGGAAAGAAAGGGAGATAAAGAGGGAGAGAGAGAGAAGTAAAGGGAGAATATGAAGAGGGAGAGGTATAATGGGAGAGAGGGAGAAGAGTGAGAAAGAAAGAGAGAGTGGGAAAGAGAGAGGGAACTAGATGGAGAGAGAGTGGTCGAGAAAAAGAGAGATGTAGAAAGTGAGAGAGAAGTAGAAGGAGAGGGAGAGAGAGGGATAGACAAAGAGAGAAGAGAGAGAGAGAGAGAGAGAGAGAGAGAGAGAGAGAGAGAGAAGAGTAGAAAGAGAGAGAGGAGAGAAGTAAAGAGAGAGGGAAAGAATAAGACAGAGAGAGATAGTGAGGGAGAGAGATAGGGAGAGACGTAAAGTGAGAGAGTGGGAATGAAGTTTGGGAGAAAAGTAGAAAGAGAGGTCGAGAGATAGAGAAAGAGAGAGAGAAGTGGAAGAGAAAGAGAGCGAGAGAGAGAGAAGAAGAAAGCGAGAAAGAGAGAGAGTTGAGAGAGAGAGAGAGAAATAGAGAGAGAGAGGAAGACAGTGAAAAGTAGACAAAGAAAAGAGAGAGAGAGAGAGAGAGCAAGTCAGAGAGCGGGAGAGAGAAAGAAAAAGAGGGAATAGTAGAAAGAGGGAAAGAGAGAGAGAGAGAAGTAGAGTGACAAAGAGAGAAAGAAGTTGAGAGAAAGAGATAGGGAGAGAGAAGTTGAAAGAGAGAGAGAGAATTAGAGAGAGAGAGAAGTAGAAAGAGGGAGAGAGAGGGAGAGAGATAGGGAGAGATAGAGACAAAGAGAGATAGTGAAAAGTAGAAAGAGAGAGAGATGTGGAAAAATAAATGTAGAAAGAGGGAGAGAGAGAGAGAGGAGGAAAAAATGTGAGGCAGAGACCGAGAGAAAGAGTAGTAAAGAGAGGGGGAAAGATACTAAGAGAGAGAAAAGTAGAGAGAGAGAAGTCGAGAAAGAGAAACTGAAGGAGAAAGAAAGGGATAGTAAGAGATCGAAGAGAAAGAAGAGAGGAAGAGAGAGGAGTCAAAAGAGAGTGAGAGAGAATGTGAGAGGGAAAGAGAGATTAGTAGAGAGGGAAAGAGAGATTAGTAGAGAGAGAGAATTAAAAAGAGAGAAAGAGAGAGAAAAAAAAGAGGGAGAAAGTGTGAGTGAGAGAGAGAAAGAGAGTGAGAGAGAGGGGAAAATGAGGGAAGTAAAAAGAGAGATAAAAGTATAAATAAAGAGAGAGAGAGAGAGAGAGAGAAGTAAAAAGTGGGAGAGAGAGAGAGAGTTGAAAGAGGGAGTGTGAGAGAAACGTAGTGAGGGAAAGAGAGAGAGGGAGATTGGGAGAGATAGAGAGATAGAGAAGTAGGGAGAGAAAGAGAGAAGTGGAAAAATAAAAGTAGAAAAAGGGAAGGAGAGAGAGAAAGAAGGAGAAAAAGTAAGACGAAGAGATACAGACATAGAGAAAAGTAGAAAGAGAGAATAGAGAAAGAGAAAGATAGAGGGAGATAGAAAGAGAGAGAGACATAGAAAGAAAATGAGAGGGAGAGAGAGGAGTAAAAAGAGAGAGTCGGAGAGAGGAAGTTAGAGAGAGAGATAGAGAAGTAGACAGAGAAAGAGAGATAAGTAGAGAGGGAGAATTAGGAAGAGAAAAAGAGAGAGAGAGATAGAGAGAGACAGAGAGAAATAGAGAGAGGGAGAAATAGTGAGTGAGGGAGAGAAAGAGAGTGAAAGTGAGGGGAGGTGAGGGAAGTAAAATGTAAGATAAAAGTATATATAGATGAGAGAGAGGGAGAGTGAAGTAGAATTAGAGAGAGAGAACTAGAGAGAGGGGTAGAATGAGAGATAGAGAGAGGGAGACACAGAGAGAGTGGGAGGAGTGGAGAAAGAGAGACAGAAAAGTAAAAGAGAGAGAAGTAAGAAGGGAGAGGTAGAGAGAAAGGGAGAGAGAAAGAGAGACAGAGAAAGAGAGAAGTGAAAAGAGAGAGATAGAGAGAGCGAGAAAGAGAGAGAGAAACAGACAGAGAGAAAGAGAATGAGGAGAAAGAGAGATAGGAAAAGGGAGAGAGAAGTGGAAAATGAGAGAGTGACAAGTAGAATGGGCGAGAGGGAAGGAAGAGAAAAGCCGAAACTGAAAGAAAGAGAGAGAGGGAGAGGAGAGAAAGTGATAGAGAGAAGTAAAAAGAGAAAGGGAGAGAGAGAAGTTGAGAGAGATAAGTAGAAAGAGAGAGAGAGAGAGAGAGACAGAGAGAGAGAGAGAAGAGGTAAAAAGAGAGAGTGAGAGTAAGAGTAAGGGAGAGAGAAAAAAAAGTAGAGAGATAAAGAGGCTAAGAAGTAGAGAGAGAGTTAGAGAGAGAGTACAGAAAGAGAGAGAGAGAGGGAGATAAAGATAGAGAGAGAAGTTGAAAGAGAGAGAAAGAGAAAAGTGGTGAGAAAAAGAGAGAGAAAAGTAAAAAAGAGAGAGACAGTGGTAGAGAGAGGGAAAAATACAGAGAAAGAGATAGAGAAGTAAAGAGAGAGAGAAGTAGAAAGGGAGAGAGAAGTGGAAATGGGAGATTGAAATATAGAGAGAGAGGGAAGTAAAGAGAGAGAAGAGAGAGAAGAGAGAGAGATAAGTAGAGAAAGAGTCAGAGAGAGCGCGGGAATGAATGAGAGAGTAAGAAAGAGAAAGATAGAAAGAGAAGTAGGAAGAGAGAGTGAGGAAGAGAGAAAGGGAGAGAAAGAGAGAGAGGGAGAGAAAGGGAGAGAGAGGGAGAGAGAGATAGAGAAGTACAGAGAGAAAAGTAGAAACAGGGAAAGAGAGAGAGAGAGAGAGAGAGAGAGAGAGAGAGAGAGAGAGAGAGAGAGAAGAGGGAGATAAATGTAGAATGCGTGATAAAAGTAGAAATTAAAGAGTGATATGAAAAGAGAGAGAAGTGGAAAGTGGGAGAGAAAGAGAAAAAGAGAGAGAGACAAGTAGAAAGGCCGGGAGGGAAAGAAGAGAAAAGGAGAAAGTGAGAGAGAGAGAGAGAGAGAGAGAGAGAGAGAGATACAGGGGAGAAAGAGACAGAGAGAAGTAAAAAGAGAAAGAGAGAGAGATTAGTTGAATGAGAGAGAGAAAGAGGGAGAGGGAGAGAGAGAACGAGTAAGAGAGAGACAGAGATAAAAAGTAGACAGTTAAAGAGGGTAAGAAGTTGAGGGAGAGATAGAGAGAGAGAATTAGAAAAAGTGAGAGAGGGAGAAGAAGAGAGAGAGAAGTAAAAAGAGTGAAAAAGTGAAATGTAGTGAGAGAACGAGAGAGTGAAGTAGAAAAAGGGAGAGAGAGTGTGAGGGAGATAGGGAAAAATAGAGAGAAAGAAGTAAAGAGAGAGAGAGAAGTAGAAAGAGTCAGAGAGAAGTGGAAAAATAAAAGTAGAAAGAGGGAGAGAGAGAGATTGAGATAGAGAGGGGGAAGTAAAGAGAGAGAAAGGGAGTGAGAGAAAAGTAGAAAAAGAGAGAAGTAGAGAAGTGCGAGGGAGAGGGGGAAAGTAAGAGAGAGGGAGAGAGAGAAATAAAAAGAGAGAGAGAGAGATGTAGAAAGAGATAGAGAGAAAGAGAGAGAGAGAGAGAGAGAGAGGGGGGAGAGAGAGATAGAGAAGTAGAGAAAGAAAAGTAGAAAAAGAGAGAGAGAGAGAGAGAGAGAGAGAGAGGGAGAGAGAGATAGAGAGAAGAGGGAGAGAAAAGTAGAATGAGAGATAGAAGTAGAAATAGAAGAGAGGGAGAGAGAGAAGTAGAAATAGAGAGAGGAAGAGAAATAATGAGAGAGGTAGAAAATGAGAGATAAAGTGAGAGGGAGTGATAGAGAGAGTGGGAAAGGTGGGGAGAGAAAGTGAGAGAAAAGTAGAAAGAGATAGAAAGAAGTGAGAAGGGATAGAGAGACGTATAAAGGGAGAAGTAGAAAGAGAGAGAATGGGAGGGAGGGAGAGAGAGAGAAAAAGTCGAGAGTGAGGGAGAAGTCACAAGTGGGAGAGAGAAAGAGATAGAGTAAGAGATAGGGACATGTAAAAATAGAGAGAGAGAAAAGAGAAGTAAAAAGTGAAAGAGAGAAATAGAGAGAGAAGGAGAAAGAGAGAGAGAGAAGTAAAGAGGAAGAGAGAGAGAAAAAAAATGAGAAAGAGGGCGAGAGTGAGAGAGAGAAGTAAAAAGAGAGAAAGAAGTTAAAAGATAGAGAGAGAGAAGTAAAGAGAAAGAGAGAAATAGAGAGACAAAGAGGGAGAGAGAAAGAGGGAGACGTAGAGAGACAGTGTGAATGAGAGAAGTTGAAAGGGGGAGAGAGAAGTTAAGTGAGAAAGAGAGAAAAAAGAGGGAGACACAAAGAGAAAGAAAAAGGAGAGTGAGAGAGAGGAAAAGAGAGATATGTAGAAAGAGAGAGATTGAAACGAAGAATAGGAGAGAGAGACATGTATAAAGGGAGAGAGAGAGACAAGAGAAAAGTAGTAAGTGACAGAGAGAGAGACAGAAGTAAAAACAGAGCGAGAAAGAGAGAGAGAAAAGTAGAGAGACAAAGAGAGAAAGATGTTGAGAGAAAGAGATAGGGAGAGAGAAGTTGAAAGAGACAGAGAGAATTAGAGAGAGAGAGAAGTAGAAAGAGGGAGAGAGAGGGAGAGAGAGAGAAATGTAATGAGGGAAAGAGAGAGAGAAGTATAAAAAGTAAGAGAGAGAGTGAGCGGGAGAGATAGGGAGAGATAGAGAAAAGAGAGAGAGTGAGAAGTAGAAAGAGAGAGAGAGAAGTGGAAAAATAAAAGTAGAAAGAGGGAGAGAGAGAGAGAGAGAGAAGGAAAAAAAGTGAGGCAGAGACAGAGAGAGAAAGAGTAGTAAAGAGAGGGGGAAAGAGACTGAGAGAGAGAAGTAGAGAGAGAGAAGTAGAGAAACAGAAAGAGAGGGATAAAGAAAGGGAGAGTGAGAGATCGAAGAGAAAGAAGAGAGGGAGAGAGAGGGGTCAAAAGAGAGTGAGAGAGAAAGTGAGAGAGATAGAGAAGTAGAGAGGGAAAGAGAGATTAGTAGAGGGGGAGAATTAGAAAGAGAGAAAGAGGGAGAAAGTGTGAGTGAGAGAGAGAAAGAGAGTGAGAGAGAGGGGAATGTGAGGAAAGTATAAAGGGAGATAAAAGAATAAATAAAAGAGAGAGAGAGAGAAATAAAAAGTGGGAGAGAGAGAGAGAGTTGAAAGATGGAGTGAGAGAGAAACATAGTGTGGGAAAGAGAGAGAGGGAGATAGGGAGAGATAGAGAGATAGAGAAGTGTAGAGAAGAGAGATGTGGAAAAATAAAAGTAGAAAGAGGGAAGGAGAGGGAGAGAGAAGGAGAAAAAGTAAGACAAAGAGATACAGAGAGAGAGAACTAAAGAGAGAGAGACATAGGGAGTACGAGAGAAAAGTAGAGAGAGAGAAGTAGAGAAAGAGAAAGAGAGAGGGAGAAAGAAAGAAAGAGAGACATAAAAGAGAAAGAGAGGGGTAGAGAAGAGTAAAAAGAGAGAGACAGAGAGGGGAAGTTAGAGAGAGAGATAGAGAAGTAGACAGAGAAAGAGAGATAAGTAGAGAGGGAGTATTAGGAAGAGAAAAAGAGAGAGAGATAGAGAGAGAGAGAGAGAGAGAGGGAGAAAGAGTGAGTGAGGGAGAGAAAGAGAATGTAAGTGAGGGGAGGGTAAGTGAAGTAAAATGTGAGATAAAAGTATATATAAAAGAGAGAGAGAGTGAAGTAGAAATAGAGAGAGAGAACTAGAAAGAGAGGTAGAAAGAGTGATAGAGAGGGGGAAACACAAAGAGAGTGGGAGGAGTGGAGAAAGAGAGAGAGAAAAGTAAAAAGAGAGAGAAGTTGATAGAGAGAGAAGTAGGAAGGGAGAGATAGAGAGAAAGGGAGAGAGAAAGAGAGACAGAGAAAGAGAGAAGTGGAAAGAGAGAGATAGAGGGAGAGCGAGAAAGAGAGAGAGAAAAATAGACAGAGAGAAAGAGAATGAGGAGAAAGAGAGATAGGAAAAGAGAGAGGGAAGTGGAAAGTGAGAGAGTGATAAGTAGAATGGGTGAGAGGGAAGGAAGAGAAAAGCAGAGACTGAAAGAAAGAGAGAGAGAGAGAGGAGAGAAAGAGATAGAGAGAAGTAAAAAGAGAAAGAGAGAGAGAGAAGTTGAGAGAGATAAGTAGAAAGAGAGAGAGAGAGAGACAGATAGAGAGAGGGAGGAGGTAAAAAGAAAGAGTGAGAATAAGAGTAAGAGAGAGAGAAAAAAGTAGAGAGATAAAGAGGCTAAGAAGTAGCGAGAAAGTTAGAGAGAGAGTGTAGAAAGAGAGAGAGAGGGAGATAAACATAGAGAGAGAAGTTGAAAGAGAGAGAAAGAGAAAAGTGGTGAGAAAGAGAGAGAGAGAATAGTAAAAAAGAGAGAGAGAATGTGAGAGAGTGGGAAAAATACAGAGAAAGAGAGAGAAGTAAAGAGAGAGAGAAGTAGAAAGAGAGAGAAAAGTGGAAATAGGAGATTGAAATATAGAGAGAGGGAAGTAAAGAGAGGGAAGAGAGAGAAGAGAGAGAGATAAGTAGAGAAAGAGCAAGAGAGAGCACGGGAAAGATTGAGAGAGTAAGAAAGAGAAAGATAGAAAGAGAAGTAGAAAGAGAGAGTGAGGAAGAGAGAGAAAGGGAGAGAAAGAGAGAGAGAGGGAGAGAGAGAGATAGAGAAGTACAAAGAGAAAAGTAGAAAGAGGGAAAGAGAGAGAGAGAGAGAGAGAGAGAGAGAGTAGAGGGAGATAAAAGTAGAATGCGAGATAAAAGTAGAAATTAAAGTGAGATAGGAAAAGAGAGAGAAGTAGAAAGTGGGGGAGAGAGAAAAAGAGAGGGAGACAAATAGAAAGGCCGGGAGGGAAAGAAAAGAAAAGGAGAAAGTGAGAGGGAGAGAGAGACAGAGGGGAGAAAGTGATAGAGAGAAGTAAAAAGAGAAAGAGAGAGAGATAAGTTGAAAGGGAGAGAGAGAGAGGGAGAGGGAGAGAGAGAAAGAGTAAGAGAGAGAAAGAGAGAAAAAGTAGACAGTTAAAGAGGGTAAGAAGGTGAGGGAGAGATAGAGAGAGAGAATTAGAAAAAGTGAGAGAGGGAGAAGAAGAGAGTGAGAAGTAAAAAGAGTGAGAAAGAGAAATGTAGTGAGAGAACGAGAGAGAGAAGTAGAAAAAGGGAGAAAGAGTGTGAGGGAGGTAGGGAAAAATAGAGAGAATGAGGGAAAGAAGTAAAGAGAGTAGGAGAAGTAGAAAGAGTCAAAGAGAAGTGGAAAAATAAATGTAGAATGAGGGAGAGAGAGATTGAGATAGAGAGGGGGAAGTAAAGAGAGAGAAAGGGAGTGAGACAGAAAAGTAAAAGGAGAGAGAAGTAGAGAATGTGCGAGAGAGAGGGGGAAAGTTAGAGAGAGGGAGAGAGGGAGAGAGAGAGAGAGAGAGAGACAGAGATGTAGAAAGAGATAGAGAGAAAGAGAGAGGGAGAGAGGGAGAGAGAGATAGAGAGAAGAGGGAGGGAAATGTAGAATGATGGATAGAAGTAGATATAGAAGAGAGAGAGAGAGAGAAAGAGAGAGAGAGAGACAGAGAGAGAAGCAGGAATAGAGAGAGGAAGTGAAATAATGAGAGAGGTAGAAAAAGTGAGAGGGAGTGATAGAGAGAGTAGGAACGGTGGAGAGTGAAAGTAAGAGAAAGGTAGAAAGAGAGAGAAAGAAGTGAGATGAGATAGAGAGACATATGAGGGGAGAAGTAGAAAGGGAGAATATGGGAGGGAGGGAGATAGAGAGAGAAAAGTAGTGAGAGGGAGAAGTCACAAGCGGGAGAGAGAAAGAGATAGAGTAAGAGATAGAGACATGTAAAAATAGAGAGAGAGAAAAGAGAAGTAATAAGTGAAAGAGAGAAATAGAGAGAGAAGGAGAAAGAGAGAGAGAGAAGTAAAGAGGAAGATAGTGAGTGAAAAAAGAGAAAGAGAGCAAGAGTGAGAGAGAGAGGTAAAAAGAGAGAAAGAATTTAAAAGATAGAGAGAGAGAAGTAAAGTGAGAGAAAGAAATAGAGAGACAAAGAGGGAGAGAGAAAGAGGGAGACGTAGAGAGTGTGAATGAGAAAAGTCGAAAGATGGAGAGAGAAGTTAAGTGAGAAAGAGAGAGAAAAAAGTAGAAAGAGTGGGAGAGAGTAAAGTATTGAGATGGTAGTAGAAAGAGAGAGAGGGAGAGAGTGAAAGGGGGAGATAAGAAGTGGAGGGTGAAAAGTAGAAAGATAGAGCGATAGAGAGAGAAAAGTATAGAGAGAAAAGTAGAGAGAGAAAGGGAAAGCAAAAGAGAGAGAGGGTGAGATAGGGAGATATTTAGAGATAAGAAGAAGAAAGAGAGAGAGGGAGAGAGAGAGAGGGAGAGTGAGAAGGGAAAGAGAGATAGAGAATTTGAAGGAAAGATAGAATGAGAAAAAGAGAGAGAGAAAGACAAGTAGAAAGAGGGGAGGAGAATGAAGAGGGAGGAAGTAGAAAGTCAAAGAGTGAAAGAGAGAGAGAGGAAGAGAGAGAGAGAGAGTGAGGGAGAGAGAGAAAAAAGATAGAGAAGAAAAGAGAGAGTGAGAAGTAAAAAGGAAGGGCGAGAAGTAGAAAGAGAGAGTAATAGAAAGATAGAGAGAGAAATGGAAAGATAGAAAGAGAGAAGTTGAGGGAGAGATGTAGAAAGGGAGTGAGAAAGAGATAGAGGGGGAGAAAGAGGTAGAAAGAGAGAGAGAGAGAGAGAGAGAGAGAGAGAGAGAGAGAGAGAGAGAGAGAGAGAGAGAGAGAGAGAGAGAGAGAAGCAGAGAGGGCAAAAATAAAGAGGAAGAGAAAGGGAGAGAGAGAGAGAGAGAGAGAGTGAGTGAGTGAGGGAGAAAGTAGGAAGGGAGAGATAGGAAAAGTAGAAAGGGAGAGAGAGAGGGAAAAAGGTATAAAGAGTGGTAGAATGACAAAAAGAGAGAGAGAGAACTAGAGAGTGATGTAGAAAGGGAGAGAGAGATAGGGAGAGAAGTAGAGAGAAAGAGGGAGAGAATGAGAAAAGAAAGCGAGAGAGAAAGAGAGGTAGAAATTGAGAGATACAGAGAGAGAGAGAAACAGAGGGAGAATTGGAGAGAGATAGATGTAGAAAGACAAGGAGAATGAGAGAGTGAGAGAGAAGTATCGTGAGAAGAGTGGAAAGGGGGAGGGAGAGAGAGATGAGAAGTAGAGAGAGAGGTAGAAAGAGAGAGGGGGAGAGAGAGAGCGAGAGAAAGAGAAAGAGTATGAGAGAGAGAGATAGGGATAGAGAAGTAGAAAGAGAGAGAGAGTGGAAAAGATAGGCAGAGGGAGAGATAGAAAAAGTAAAAGAAAGAAAGTGAGGGAAAGAAAGAAAAGTAAAAAGTGAGAGAGAAATTGAGAGAGATACACAAGTAGAAAGGGCGAGAGAGAAATAAGAGAGAAGTAGAAAGTGAAACAGAGAGGGAGAGAGTGAGAGAAAGAGACAGAGAGAGAGGGAAAAGTTAAAAGAGAGAGAGGGAGAAAAGTAAAATGAGAGATAGAAGTAGAGATAGCGAGAAGTTGGGAGAGATAAGTAAATAGAGAGAGAGAAGTACAATGTAGAAAGGAAAAAGAGAGAGTGGAGTGAGATAGAGAGAAGTAGACAGAGAAATAGGGAGAGAAGTTGAGAAAGAGTGAGAGAGATAGAGAGACGGAGAGAGAGAAATTAAATGTGAGAGAATTATGGGGAGAGAAGTAGAAAGAGAGAGCAATAGAAAGAGAATAGTTGTGAGAGAGAAAGAAAGAGAGAGAGAGATAGAAGTAGAAAGTGAGATAGAGAGAGAGATAAAGAAAAAAGAGAGACAAGTAGAAACAAAGAGAGAAAGATGAAGTAGAAAGTGAAAGAGAGATGAGAGATAGAGAGAGAGAGAGAGAGGGACGTAAAAAGAAAGAGGGAGACAAAAAAAGTGAGAGAAGTAGATAAAGAAAAGTAAAAAGATAGAGAGAGAAGTGAAAAGAGAGAGAGAAGAGAGAGAGAAAGAGAGAGAGAAATAGAGAGAGTGTGAGGGAGGGAAAAGTAGAGAAAGAGGGAGAGAAGTGGAAGGAGAGAGAAAAAGGGAGAAATTAAGAGAGAGAGAGAAATTGAGTCTGAGAGAAGTAGAGAGAAATTGTGATTGAGAGAAGTGGAAAGAGAGGAAGTAGAGAGAGTGTGAAGAGAGAGAGAAGTTGAAAGAGAGAGAGCGAGAGGGAGAGAAGGAGAAGAAGAGAGAGAAAGAGAGAGAGAGGGAGGGGGAGAGAGACAAAAAGGTAAAAAGAGAGAGAGAGAAGTAGAAAGTGGGAGAGAGAGTGAGAGAGAGAAGTAGAAAAAGTGAGAAACAGTGTGAGGGAGATAGGGAAAAATAGAGAGAATGAGGGAAAGAAGTAAAGAGAGTGGGAGAACTAGAAAGAGTCAAAGAGAAGTGGAAAAAAAATGTAGAATGAGGCAGAGAGAGATTGAGATAGAGAGGGGGAAGTAAAGAGAGAGAAAGGGAGTGAGACAGAAAAGTAGAAGGAGAGAGAAGTAGAGAATGTGCGAGAGAGAGGGGGAAAGTAAGAGAGAGGGAGAGAGGGAGAGAGAGAGAAGTAGAAAGAGAGAGAGAGAGATGTAGAAAGAGATAGAGAGAAAGAAAGAGGGAGAGAGGGAGAGAGAGATAGAGAGAAGTGGGAGAGAAAAGTAGAATGATAGACAGAAGTAGATATAGAAGAGAGAGAGAGAGAGAGAGAGAGTGAGAGAGAGAAGTAGGAATAGAGTGAGGAAGTGAAATAATGAGAGAGGTAGAATAAGTGAGATAAAGTGAGAGGGAGTGATAGGGAGAGTGGGAAAGGTGGAGAGTGAAAGTGAGAGAAAGGTAGAAAGAGAGAGAGAGAAAGAAGTGAGAAGAGATAGACAGACGTATAAAGGGAGAAGTAGAAAGAGAGAGAATGGGAGGGAGGGAGATAGAGAGAGAAAAGTAGAGAGAGGGAGAAGTCACAAGCGGGAGAGAGAAAGAGATAGAGTAAGAGATAGAGACATGTAAAAATAGAGAGAGAAAAGAGAAGTAAAAAGTGAAAGAGAGAAATAGAGAGAGAAGGAGAAAGAGAGAGAGAGAAGTAAAGAGGAAGAGAGTGAGAGAGAGAAGTAAAAAGAGAGAAAGAAGTTAAAAGATAGAGAGAGAGAAGTAAAGAGAGAGAAAGAAATAGAGAGACAAAGAGGGAGAGATAAAGAGGGAGACGTAGAGAGAGAGTGTGAATGAGAAAAGTCGAAAGAGGGAGAGAGAAGTTAAGTGAGAAAGAGAGAGAAAAAAGTAGAAAGAGTGGGAGTGAGTAAAGTATTGAGAGGGTAGTAGAAAGAGAGAGAGGGAGAGAGTGAAAGGGGGAGATAAGAAGTGGAGGGTGAAAAGTAGAAAGAGAGAGCGATAGAGAGAGAAAAGTATAGAGAGAAAAGTAGAGAGAGAAAGGGAAAGCAAAAGAGAGAGAGGGTGAGATAGGGAGATATTTAGAGATAAGAAGAAGAAAGAGAGAGAGAGAGGGAGAGAGAGAGAGGGAGAGAGAGAAGGGAAAGAGAGATAGAGAATTCGAAGGAAAGATAGAATGAGAAAAAGAGAGAGAGAAAGACAAGTAGAAAGAGGGGAGGAGAATGAAGAGGGAGGAAGTAGAAAGTCAAAGAGTGAAAGAGAGAGAGAGGGAGAAAGAGAGAGAGTGAGGGAGAGAGAGAAAAAAAGATAGAGAAGAAAAGAGAGAGTGAGAAGTAAAAAGGAAGGGCGAGAAGTAAAAAAGAGAGAGTAATAGAAAGATAGAGAGAGTAATGGAAAGATAAAAAGAGAGAAGTTGAGGGAGAGATGTAGAAAGGGAGTGAGAAAGAGATAGAGGGGGAGAAAGAGGTAGAAAGAGAGAGTGTGTGTGAGAGAGAGAGAGAGAGAGAGAGAGACTGAGAAAAGTAGAGAGAGAAGTAGAGAGTGGCAGAAATAAAGAGGGAGAGAGGGAGAGAGAGAGAGAGAGAGAGAGAGAGAGAGAGAGTGAGAAAGTAGGAAGGGAGCGATAGGAAAAGTAGAAAGGGAGAGAAAGCGAAAAAGGTATAGCGAGTGGTAGAATGACAAAGAGAGAGAGAGAGAACTAGAGAGTGACGTAGATAGGGAGAGAGGGATAGGGAGAGAAGTAGAAAGAAAGAGGGAGAGAATGAGAAAAGAGAGCGAGAGAGAAAGAGAGGTTAAAAGGGAAAGAGAGGTAGAAATTGAGAGATACAGAGACAGAGAGAAAGAGAGGGAGAAGTGGAGAGAGATAGATGTAGAAAGACAAGGAGAAGGAGAGAGTGAGAGAGAAGTATCATGAGAAGAGTGGAAAGGGAGAGGGAGAGAGAGATGAGAAGTAGAGAGAGAGGTAGAAAGAGAGAGGGAGAGAGAGAGAGCGAGAGAAAGAGAAAGAGTATGAGAGAGAAAGAGAGAGAGATAGGGAGAGAGAAGTAGAAAGAGAGAGAGAGAGAGGAAAAGAGAGGCAGAGGGAGAGATAGAAAAAGTAAAAGAAAGAAAGTGAGGGAAAGAGAGAAAAGTAAAAAGAAAGAGAGAAATTGAGAGAGAGATAGACAAGTAGAAAGGGCGAGAGAGAAATAAGAGAGGAGTAGAAAGTGAAAGAGAGAGAGAGAGAAAAGTTAAAAGAGGGAGAGGGAGAAAAGTAAAATGTGAGATAGAAGTAGAGATAGAGAGAAGTTGGGAGAGATAAGTAAATAGAGAGAGAGAAGTACAATGTGGGAAGGAAAAAGAGAGAGTGGAGAGAGATAGAGAGAAGTAGACAGAGAAATAGGGAGAAAAGTTGAGAAAGAGTGAGAGATAGAGAGACGGAGAGAGAGAAATTGAATGTGAGAGAGAATTTTGGGGAGAGAAGTAGAAAGAGAGAGCGATATAAAGAGAATAGTAGAGAGAGAGAAAGAAAGAGAGAGAGATAAAAGTAGAAAGTGAGATAGAGAGAGAGATAAAGAAAAAAGAGAGACAAGTAGAAAGAAAGAGAGAAAGAAGAAGTAGAAAGTGAAAGAGAGATGAGAGATAGAGATAGAGAGAGACGGAAGTAAAAAGAAAGAGAGAGACAAAAAAAGTGAGAGAAGTAGATAAAGAAAAGTAAAAAGATAGAGAGAAGTGAAAAGAGAGAGAGAAAGAGAGAGAGAAATAGAGAGAGTGTGAGGGAGGGAAAAGTAGAGAAAGAGGGAGAGAAGTGGAAGGAGAGAGAAAATGGGAGAAAGTAGGAGAGAGAGAGAAATAAAGTCTGAGAGAAGTAGAGAGAAATTGTGATTGAGAGAAGTGGAAAGAGAGGAAGTATAGAGAGTGTGAAGAGAGAGAGAAGTTGAAAGAGAGAGAGCGAGAGGGAGAGCAGGAGAAGAAGAGAGAGAGAGAGGGAGGGGGAGAGAGACAAAAAAGTAGAAAGAGAGAGAGACAAGTAGAATGTGGGAGAGAGAGTGAGAGAAAGAGAGAAAGAGAGAGGGAGAGGGAGAGGGTGTGATGTAATGAAAGAGAGGGAGAAAACTAGAAAAAAAGGGAGAGTGATAGAGAAAGTGAGAGAGAAGTAAATAGAGAGAGAAAGCGGGAGAGAGAGAAGTAGAAAGAGAGAGAGACAGTGAGAGAGAATGAAGTAAAGAGAGAGAAAGAAGTAAAGAGAGAAAAAAGTAGAGAGAGATGTTGAAAAAGAAAAAAGAGAGAGAGAGACGAAGAGAGAGTGACAGAAAGGGAGAGAAAGGGAGAGAGAGAAGTAGAAATAAAGAGGGAGAGGGAGAAGGAAAGAAGAGAGAGAGAAAATTAGAGAGAGAAAGAAAGAGAGTGATAAAAACTAAAAATTGAGGGAGAAAGAGAGAGGGAGAGGGAAGTAGAAAGAGAGAGAGAGAAGTATAATGGGAGAGAGATAAAAAGAGCGAGAGAGAGAGATAAAGGGAGAGAAGTAGAAAGAAAGAGAGAGAGAGAGAGAGAAAGAAAGATAAAGAAGTTGTAAGAGAGAGAATGAGAAAAAGAGATAGAAAGTTAGAAAAAAGGAGAGAGAGAGAGACAAGTAGAAAGGGAGAGAAAAAGTGGAGTGAAGTAGAAAGTGAAAGTAGAGAAAGTGAGAAAGAGAGAGAGAGAACAAGAAAGGGAGAAGTAAAAAGTTGGAGAGATACGTAGAGAGAGAAGCAGAAAGATATCAAGAGGGAGAGAGAGATGTAGAAGTTGAGAAAAAGCGTTAGAGAGAAGTAGAATTACAGAGAGGGAGAGGGTGGGAGAGAAGTGGAAAGAGAGA
Source organism: Protea cynaroides (assembly GCA_028583415.1). Taxonomy (NCBI): domain Eukaryota; kingdom Viridiplantae; phylum Streptophyta; class Magnoliopsida; order Proteales; family Proteaceae; genus Protea; species Protea cynaroides. The sequence continues at coordinate 80,019,286 of CM053272.1, read as the reverse complement.
GAGAGAGAGGGAGAGAGAGAGATAGAGAGAGAAAGGGAGATGTTGAGAGAGTGTGTGAGTGAGAGCAGTGGAAAGAAAGGGAGACAAAGAGGGAGAGAGAGAGAAGTAAAGGGAGAATATGAAGAGGGAGAGGTATAAAGGGGGAGAAGGAGAAGGAGAAGAGTGAGAAAGAAAGAGAGATTGGGAACGAGAGAGAGAGAAGTAGATGGAGAGAGAGAGGTCAAGAAAAAGAGAGAAGTAGAAAGTGAGAGAGAAGTAGAAGCAGAGAGAGAGAGAGAGGGAGAGACAAAGAGAGAAGAGAGAAAGAGAGAGAGAGAGAGAGAGAGAGGAGTAGAAAGAGAGAGAGAAGAGAAGTAAAGAGAGAGGGAAAGAGTAAGACACAGAGGGAGAGAGATAGGGAGAGACGTAAAGAGAGATAGTGGGAATGAAGTTTGGGAGAAAAGTAGAAAGAGAGGTCGAGAGATAGAGAAAGAGAGAGAGAAGTGGAAGAGAAAGAGAGCGAGAGAGAGAAGAAGAAATCGAGAGAGAGAGAGAGAGTTGAGAGGGAGAGAGAGAAATAGAGAGAGGAAGAGAGTGAAAAGTAGACAAAGAAAAGAGAGAGAGAGAGAGAGCAAGTTAGAGAGAGGGAGAGAGGAAGAAAAAGAGAAAGGGAGAGAGAGAAAGTAGAGAGATATAGAGATAGAGATAGAAGTAGAAAGAGAGAGAGATAAAGAGGGAGAGAAAAGGTGGAGGAGAGAGAAAGAGAGAATGAGAGAAGTAGAAGGAGAGAGAGAGAGAGGGAGAAAAGTGGAAAGAGGGCATGAGAGTGGAAGGGAGAGAAGTAGAAAGAGAGAGAGATATAGAAAGAAGAATTATAGAAAGAGTGATAGAGAGAGATTTAGAGAGAGAAAAGTAGAGAGAGAGAGAAAGAGATTGTGAAAAAAAATTGAAAGTGAAAGGGAGGGAGAGAGAGAATATAGTCGAAAGAGAGAGACAAAGGAAGAGAGAGACAGAAGAGAAGTATAAAGAGAGAGAGAAATTATTGGAAAAGTAGAAAGAGAGAGAGACAGAGAGAGAGAGAAGCATAGAGAGGGGTTTAGAAAGAGAGAGAGAGGTGAGAAGTAGAGTGGGAAAAGCGAAAAGGGAGAGAGAGAAAGAGAGAGATGAGAAGTAGAGAGAGAGAATGGTTGATAGAGAGAGAAGCATAGAGAGAGAAGTAGAATGGGAGAGTGAGAGAGAAAGACATGGAGAGAGAGGGGGAGAGATATAGAGAGAGAAGTAAATAGAGAGAGAGAAAGAGAGAGAAAAAGAGGGAGACACAAAGAGAAAGAAAAAGGAGAGTGAGAGAGGAAAAGAGAGATATGTAGAAAGAGAGAGATTGAAATGAAGAATAGGAGAGAGAGATAAGTATAAAGGGAGAGAGTGAGACAAGAGAAAAGTAGAAAGTGAAAGAAAAAGAGACAAAAGTAAAAAGAGAGAGAGAAAGAGAGAGAGAGAAGTAGAGAGACAAAGAGAGAAAGAAGTTGAGAGAAAGAGATAGGGAGAGAGAAGTTGAAAGAGAGAGAGAGAGAGAATTAGAGAGAGAGAAGTAGAAAGAGGGAGAGAGAGGGAGAGAGATAAATGTAATGAGGGAAAGAGAGAGGGAAGTATAAAAAGTAAGAGAGAGAGTGTGGGAGAGAGATATGGAGAGATAGGGACAAAGAGAGAGAGTGAGAAGTAGAAAGATAGAGAGAGAAGTGGAAAATAAAAGTAGAAAGAGGGAGAGAGAGAGGGAGAGAGATGGAAAAAAAGTAAGGTAGAGACAGAGAGAGAAATAGTAGTAAAGGGAGGGGGAAAGAGACTGAGAGAGAGAAAAGTAGAGAGAGAGAAGTAGAAAAAGAGAAAGAGAGGGAGAAAGAAAGGGAGAGTGAGAGATCGAAGAGAAAGAAGAGAGGGAGAGAGAGGAGTCAAAAGAGAGTGAGAGAGAAAGTGAGGGAGATAGAGAAGTAGGGACGGAAAGAGAGATTCGTAGAGAGAGAGAATTAGAAAGAGAGAAAGATAGAGAGAAAAAAAGAGGGAGAAAGTGTGAGTGAGAGAGAGAAAGAGAGTGAGAGAGAGGGGAAGGTGAGGGAAGTAAAAAGAGAGATAAAAGAATAAATAAGAGAGAGAGAGAGAGAAGTAAAAAGTGGGAGAGAGAGAGAGAGTTGAAAGAGGGAGTGAGAGAGAAACGTAGTGAGGGAAAGAGAGGGAGGGAGATAGGGAGAGATAGAGAGATAGAGAAGTAGAGAGAGAGAAGTGGAAAAATAAAAGTAGAAAGAGGGAAGGAGCGAGAGAGAGAGAAGGAGAAAAAGTAAGACAAAGAGATACAGAGGGAGAGAACTAAAGAGAGAGAGAGAAAGAGAGTAAGAGAGAGAAAAGTAGAGAGAGAGAAGTAGAGAAAGAGAAAGAGAGAGGGAGAAAGAAAGACAGTGAGACATAGAAAGAGAAAGGGAGGGAGAGAGAGGAGAAAAGAGAGAGAGAGACAAAGAGAGGAAGTTAGAGAGAGAGACAGAGAGAGGAAGTTAGAGAGAGAGACAGAGACGTAGACAGAGAAAGAGAGATAAGTAGAGAGGGAGAATTAGGAATTTAAAAAGAGAGAGAGATAGAGAGAGAGAGAGGGAGAAAGAGTGAGTGAGGGAGAGAAAGAGAGTGAAAGTGAGGGGAGGGTTAGGGAAGTAAAATGTGAGATAAAATTATATATGAAAGGGAGAGAGAGAGAGAGTGAAGTAAAAATAGAGAGAGAACTAGAAAGAGAGGTAAGAGAGATAGAGAGAGGGAGACACAGAGATTGTGGGAGGAGTGGAGAAAGAGAGTGAGAGAAAAGTAAAAAGACAGAGAAGTTGATAGAGAGAGAAGTAGGAAGGGAGATACAGAGAGAAAGGGGGAGAGAAAGAGAGACAGAGAAAGAGAGAAGTGGAAAGAGAGTGATAGACAGAGCGAGAAAGAGAGAGAGAGAAAGAGAATGAAGAGAAAGAGAGATAGGAAAAGAGAGAGAGAGAAGTGGAAAGTGGGAGAGTGACAAGGAGAATGGGCGAGAGGGAAGGAAGAGAAAAGAAGAAACTGAAGGAAAGAGAGAGAGAAAGGAGAGAAAGAGATAGAGAGAAGTAAAAAGAGAAAGAGAGAGAGAGAGAAGTTGAGAGAGATAAGTAGAAAGAGAGAGAGAGAGACAGATTGAGAGAGAGAGGGGGTAAAAAGAGAGTGTGAGAGTAAGAGTAAGAGGGAGAAAAAAAGTAGAGAGATAAAGAGGCTAAGAAGTAGAGAGAGTTAGAGAGAGAGTGTAGAAAGAGAGAGAAGTTGAAAGAGAGTGAAAGAGAAAAGTGGTGAGAAAAAGAGAGAGAGAAAAGTAAAACGAGAGAGAGAGAGTGAGAGAGAAGGAAAAATACAGAGAAAGAGATAGAGAAGTAAAGAGAGAGAGAAGTAAAAAGAGAGAGAGAAGTGGAAATGGGAGATTGAAATATAGAGAGAGAGGAAAGTAAAGAGATAGAAGAGAGAGAGATAAGTAGAGAAAGAGCGAGAGAGAGCGCAGGAAAGATTGAGAGAGTAAGAAAGAGAAAGATAGAAAGTGAAGTAGAAAGAGAGAGTGAGTGTCACACCCCAATTTTGGTCTAACCAGAATGGTGTGATGAACCGCTAACAAACCAATGGTTCAACCAGGATCTCAAATAGGCTATCCCCGCGTTAACTGAATCTCCATACATCCATGTCATAATCAGAGTAAATTCACGATAGCGGAAGTCTTATAATAAAATGAACTGAGAACTAAATGATATTAATAATTTAATAGCAAATTATTCATATTCAACTGAGACATAAATATTAAATATCAAATACATGTCTGAATAAAATCCAATTAAAGAAACCTATAAAATATATAATCAAATACACACGAAGTTGCACTCGCAAGAGGAGTCGCGGTGTATCCACTTCGGCTTCAACTTCCATAGCTGCCACGCCCCGCACGCAGACGCATCCATGTAGTCCTTGACGGTATAACCTACATCATCAACTAAAAATATTCGACGCCGAGGGGTGAGTACACAACACGGCTCGCTGAGTAGCCAAAACAATGCAACAATACATATGCATGCAAAAAGTCAACTTATATCTTTGGTCCGGTTTAAAGTCTGCAGAGGTGCTATAGAAAGGTTGAGGTAGCCAAAGGTCGCGCTTATTGACGCCGCTATACACGAGTGTGTGACGCATCCCAAGATCACGCGATCGCCAACTCACACGCACCCAATCACGAACATTATATAACAAAGGTTACGCTTATTGCAAAAAAGCGCCAAACCAACACGTAGGTCCCTATTGGCGAGGGTTGCAAACCGGGCTCGAACCAACCAATCCTAACGCCAAACAAAGGTATCCAAGGCCTCACCCCGAAGATCCCCGGTACGCCCATAGAGACAGAGCTAAGGCCCCGGTAGAGTCGAGACCACAAGGACCGAGACCACCTCCCCGACACTCCACGACATATTAGTTCTGCTAAAGTAATGGCAATACGACGATGCCAATGCACAAGACTTGAGTTAGAGATAGAGTTAAAGTGCTGAGACCCGCCAAAGGTTAACGTTTATTGACGTTCTCATCACACCTCCCCTGAATTATCGAGAGAGAAGTAGAATGAGGGAGAGATAGAAAAAAAGTAGAAAGGGAGAAAGAAAGAGCGAGAGAGATGGAAGTAAAAAGAGAGAAAGAGAGAGAAATAAATAAAAAAGAGAGACAAGTAGGAACAGAGAGAGAAAGAAGAAGTAAAAAGTGAAAGAGAGAAGAGAGAGAGAGAGAGAGAGGGAGATAGGGAGAAAGAGAGGGAAGTAAAAAGAAAGAGAGAGAGAGAGAAGTGAAAAGATAGAGAGAGAAGTTAAGAGGGAGAGAAGTGAAAAGAGAGAGAGAAAGGGAGAGAGAAATGGAGGAAGTGTGAGAGAGAGAAAAGTGGAGAGAGGGAGAGAAGTAGAAGGAGAGAGAAAAAGGGAGAAAGAGGGAGAGAGAGACGTAGAGAGTGTGTATGAATGAGAGAAGTAGAAAGAAGAGAGAGAGAGAGAGAGAGAGAGAGATAGAGTATGAGAGAAGTAGAGAGAGATTGTGATTGAGAGAAGTAGAAAGAGAGGAAGTAGAGAGAGAGTGTGAAGAGAGAAAGAGAAGTAGAAGGAGAGATAGAGAAGGAGAAGAAAAGAGAAAAAGAGAGAGAGAGAGAGAGGGGTGAAGAGAGATAAAAAAAAGTAGAAAAAGGGAGAGAGAGTGAGAGAGAGAGAGAAAAAGAAAGAGGGAGAGGGAGAGGGTGTGATGTAGTGAGAGAGGGAGACAACTAGAAATAGAGGGAGAGAGATAGAGAAAGAGAGAGAGAAGTAGAAAGAGAGAGAAAGCATGAAAAAGAGAAGTAGAAAAAGAGAGAGGGAGGGTGAGAAAGAAGTAGAGAGAGAAAGGAAGTGAGAGAGAGAAGTTGAAAAAGAAATGAGAGAGACAGCAAGGGAGAGTGAGAGAATGGCAGAGAAAGGGAGAGAGAGAAGTAGAACCAAAGAGGGAGAGGGAGAGAGGGAGAAAATTGGAGGGAGAAATCAAGAGTGATAAAAAGTAAAATAGAGAGAGAAAGAGAGAGGGAGAGGGAAGTGGGAAGAGAGAGAGAAGTAGATTGGGAGAGAGTGAGAAAGAGAGAGAGAGAGAGAAAGGAAGAGAAGTAGAAAGAGAGAGAGAGAGAGATAAAGAACTTGTGAGAGAGAAAATGAGAAAAAGAGTGAGAAAATGAGAAAAGGGGAGAGAGAGAAACAAGTTGAAAGAGTGAGAAAAAGATGAGTGATGTAGAAAGTGAAGGGAGAGAGAGTGAGAAAGAGTGAGAGAGAGAGAGAGTGAGAGAACTAGAAAGAGAAAAGTAAAAAGTGGGAGAGATACGTTGAGAGAGAAGCAGAAAGATAGCAAGAGGGAGAGAGAGATTTAGGAGAGAAAAAAAATAGAGAGAGAAGTAGAATGACTGAGAGAGAGAGGGTAGGAGAGAAGAAAGAGAGAAAGGGAGAGAGAGAGAGAGATCTTGGGAGAGTGGGTGAGTGAGAGAAGTGGAAAGAAAGAGAGATCAAGAGGGAGAGAGAGAGAGAAGTAACGGGGGAATTTGAAGAGAGAAATGTATAAAGGGAGAGAGAGAGAAGAAGAAGAGAGAGAGATGAATAAGAGAGAGAAAGAGAGAGAGAGCGGAAGTGAGAGAGAAGTAGATGGAGAGAGAGAGGTAGAGCTAGAGAGAGAAGTAGAAGGAAAGAGAGAGGCAGAAACAAAGTGAGATGAGAGAAAGAGAGAGAAAAGTAGAAAGAGAGAGGGAAGTAAAAAGAGCGAGAGTGAGAGAGAGAGAGAAAGAGAGAGAGAGGTAAAGAGATAGGGAGAGACGTGAAGAGAGACAGTGGGAAAGATGTTTGGGAGAAAAGTAGAAAGTGGGAGAGAGAAATGTGGAAGAGAAAAACAGCGAGAGTGAGAAGTAGAAAGAGTGAGTGAGAGAGAGTAGAAAGAGAGAGAGAGAGAGAGGGAGAGAGAGAGAGGGAGAGAGAGAAGAGAGGGGGAGAGGAAGAGAGAGGAAAGTAGACAAAGAAAAGTGAGAGAGTGAGAGAGAGAGCAAGACAGAGAGAGGGAGAGAGAAATAGAAAGATAGAAAAAGAGAGAGAAGAGAGCTAGAGAGAGAAAGTAGAGAGTGATAGAGATTGAGATAGATGTAGAAAGAGAGAGAGATAGAGAGGGAGAGGGAAGGAGGAGGAGAGAGAAAGGGAGAGAATGAGAAAAGTAGAAAGAGAGAGAGGGAGAAAAGTGGAAAGAGGGAATGAGAGTGAAAGAGGGAGAGAGAGCGAGAGAGAGAGAGAGAAGTAGAAAGAAGGATAGAGATAGTAAGACAAAGAGAGAGAGGGAGAGAGAAAGAGAGAGGTGGAGAGAGAGAGATATAAAAAGAGATAGATAGATAGGGAGAGAAACGAAGAGAGATAGATATTAAAAGAAAGAGATATAGAAAGAGAGAGATAGAGAGAGATTTATCGAGTGAAAAAGTAGAGAGAGTGAAATAGAGAATGAAAAAGAAAGAGAGGCAAAGGGAGAGAGAGAGAGAATAAAGTCGAAAGAGAGAGAAGTAGGAAGAGAGAGACAGAAGAGAAGTATAAAGGGAGAGAGAGAGAACGGGAGAGAGAGAGAGAGAGAGAGAGGTTAAAAGAGAAACAGAGAGGTAGAAAGAGAACGATAAAGAGAGAGGGAGAGAGATAAAGTGAGAGAATTAGAGGGAAAAGTAGAAAGAGAAAGAGACAGAGACAGGGAGAGAGAAGTATAGAGAGGATTAGAAAGAGAGAGAGAGAGAGTAAGAGAGAGAGATGAGAAGTAGAGAGGGAGAAGTGAAAAGGGAGAGAGATAAAGAGAGAGGGAGAGAGAGGAGCATAGAGAGAGAATGAGAGATGGGAAGTAGAGAGAGAAAAGTTGATAAAGAGAGAAGTATAGATAGAGAAGTAGAAAGGGATAGAGAGAGAAAGAGAGAGAGAGAGAGAGAGAGAGAGAGAGAGAGAGGGAGAGAGGGAGAGAGATAGAGAGAGAGAAGTAAATAGAGAGAGATGGAGAATGAGAGAGAAAAAGAGAGAAAGAGAAAAAGAGAGAGGGAGTAAGAAAAGGAAAAAGGAGAGTGAGAGAGAGGAGAAGAGACACAAGTAGAAAGAGAGATATAGAGAAAGAGAAAAAGGGAGAGGGAGACAAGTATAAAGGGAGAGAGAGTGACAAGAGAAAAGTAGAAAGTGAGAGAGATAGACAGAAGTACAAAGAGAGAGAGAAAGAGAGAGGGAGAGAAGTAGAGAGACAAAGAGAAAAAGAAGTAGAGGGAAAGAGATAGAGAGACAGAGAAGTAGAATGAGAGAGGGAACTAGAGAGGGAGAAGTAGAAGGAGAGAGAGAGAGAGAAGTAGTGAGGGAAAGACAGAGAGAAGTATAAAAAGAGAGAGAGAGTGAGAGAGGGAAATAAGCAGAGATAGAGAGAAATAGAGAGAGAGAGAGAGAAGTAGAAAGTGAGAGAGAAGTGGAAAAATAAAAGTAAAAAGATGGAGGGAGAGAGAGAAAAGTATAAAAAGTTAGATAGAGACATAGAGTGAGAGAGTAGTAAAGGGAGAGAGAGAAAGAGAGTGAGTGAGAGAAAAGTAGAGGGAGAGAAGTAGAGAAAGAGAAAGAGAGGGAGAAAGAAAGGGAGAGAGAGAGATAGAAAGAGAAAGAAGAGAGGGAGAGAGAGGAGTCAAAAGAGAGAGAGAGAGAAAGGGGGCGAGATAGAAAAGTAGAGTGGGAAAGGGAGATAAGTAGAGAGAGAGAATTAGAAAGAGAGAAAGAGAGAGAGAGAGAGGGACAGAGGGAGAATGTGTAAGTGATAGAGAGAAAGAGAGTGAGAGAGAGGGGATGGTGAGCGAAGTAAAAAGAGAGATAAAATTATAAATAAAACAGAGGGAGAGACAGAGAGAGAGAGAGTGAAAAGAGAGATAATTCGAAAGAGAAAAAGAGTGAGACAGAGAAAGAGAAAAAGAGAGAGACGAGTATAAAGGGGGAGAGAGAGACCAGGGAAAAGTAAAAAGTGAAAGAGAGAGAGAGAGAGAGAAGTAAATAGAGGGGGAGAGTGAGAGTGAGAGAAATAGAAAGTGAGAGAGGGAATTATCGAGAGAGAAGTAGAAAGAGAGAGAGAGAGACAGAAGAAAAGTAGAGAGGGAGAAGGAAAGAGACAGAGAGATGGAAGTAAAAAGAGAGAAAGAAGAGAGATAAATAATAAAAGAGAGACAAGTAGAAATAGAGAGAGAATGAAATAGTAGAAAGTGAAAGAGATAAGAGAGAGAGAGAGAGAGAGAGAGAGAGAGAGAAAGAGAGAGGGAAGTAAAAGGAAAGAGAGAGAGATAAGTAAAAAGATAGAGAGAGAAGTTAAGAGGGAGAGAAGTGAAAATAAAGAGAGAAAGAGAGAGAAATAGGGAGGAAGTGTGAGAGAGAGAAAACTAAAGAGAGGGAGAGAAGTAGAAGGAGAGAGAAAAAGGGAGAAAGTGGGAGAGATAGACGTAGAGAGAGAGAGTATGATTGAGAGAAGTAGAAGAGAGAGAGAGAGAGAGAGTGAAATAGAGTGTGAGAGAAGTAGAGAGATATTGTGATTAAGAGAAGTAGAAAGAGAGGAAGTAGAGAGGGAGAGGGTGAAGAGGGAGAGAGAAGTAGAAAGAGAGAGAGAGAAGTAGAAGAAGAGAGAGAAAGAGAGAGAGAGGGGGAGAGAGATATAGAAAGAGGAAGAGAGTGAGTGAGAGAGAGAGAGAGAAAGAGAGAGGGAGTGGGAGAGTGTAAGACTCGTGTCAATCTAACCCGGTCTTACCACCTTGAACCAGGTTTACCCATCATGGTCGACTCAAATGGACCAAGGGCGTGAAGGAGATCGAGATCCCAGGTATCAAATCGACCCAAAAACACTTAATTTGAAGGGAGGATCGTGATACCTAGCAGGGCGTGGTCGGACCTCCCAAGCAGAGAAAGTCGACCTCAATTTTGAAGGGAGGGTCAGACATCTTGAACCCTAGGGTCGATGGGGTCATCGACCCTCCCATTGACCCTTGGTGACCGTAAGAAATAGAAATTAGGAAATTTCCTAAATCTCGGTTGGGATTTTTCCTAATCTCAATGGGACATATTTTAGGATGTTCCTACTCTATTTAAAGGACATCCCTAAGCCTCTTTCACTCCTTTCACAACCCTAATTGAATTGAGAGAAAGAGAAGAGAAGGAAAAGAAGAAGAAGAGAAGCAAGGAAGAGAATTTAGCCAAAAGAGAACAGTTGCAGAGAAAAGAGTATTATTCTCAGTTATGGATACTAATTCCATGAGTTTCTACAGACCTTAGGATAGATATTGATAAGAGTGTGATCTCGGAGAAACCCAAACTATCAACCCATGGTTAGGTTCTTATGGAAAACCATAAGGGAATGCATGAAAGCTATTTAGGTGGATGATTCATGGTTCTAGACCGTGGAATGAATGTTGAATGGAATGTAGAAACAAGCCATAGGACCCCAAACACGAAGAATGGACTAAAAAGAGGGAATTGGACCAAAGTGCACCGAGGGTCGCACCGAGGGTCGGCGACCATCCGACCTCAGGTGATCCCGACCATCGACCCCGCCGTTCGGGAAGTTCGGATTTGGAGAGGGTCGCACCCGTGGTCGATCCGGATCCGACCCTACCTCCAACCCTCGCCATCGTAATGCTTTTTAAATTCTGAATAAATTTTAATTAAATTTTATCGGCTTTGTTAGGTCTTCTAGCAATATAATAACATTATAAAGGTGATTTTAAAGCTTGAAAAAGTATCTATTAGCAAGCTAAGGTGAGGAAATAGAACTCTAAACTAATTGGTTAATAACAAACTGTTTTCTATTTTCTTGAGTCCAATGCCATGCTTGATTTTATGCGAATATGTTTGTAATGTGCATACAACATGTCATCCAATATTTCAATTATTTGTTCATGCATATTTACTTTATTGTTTATAACATGATGATGATGATGATGATAGGAATAGGCATGTGATTGTATGTGTGTGGTTGGTGTACTTGATGCGAGCGAGTATCAGGGTCTCAAAGACTTTAGCTCTATCTCTAACTCAAGTCTTGTGCATTAGCATCGCCGTATTGCCATTACTTTAGCAAAACTATTATGTCGTAGAGTATCGTGGGAGGTGGTCTCGGTCCTTGAGTCCCATACTCTACCGGGGGCCTTAGCCCTATCTCTATGGACATTCTGAGGTATGCTGGGGTGAGGCCTTGGATACACTTTTTGGCATTAGGATTGGTTAGTTGCGAGCCCAGTTTGCAGCCCTCGCTAACAGGGGCTTACGTGTGGGTATTGCACTATATCGTAATAAATTTAACCTTTGTTATATAATGTTCATAATTGGGTGCTTGTGAGTCGACAATAAACGTTACCTTCGGGCGGCGTCACACACTTGTGTATAGAGGCGGGGTCAATAAACGCGACCTTTGACTACCTAAACCTTTCTATTGCATACTGCAAACTTTAAACCGCACCAAAGATACGAATTGATTGCATGCATATGTATTGTTGCATTGTTTTGTCTACTCACCGAGCCGTGATGTGTGCTCACCTCGACATCGAATATTTTAGTTGATGATGCAAGTTTCACGCTTGAAGACTATACGAGTGCCCCCGCAGACGGGAATGTAGCAGCGATGGAAGCCGGTCGGGCGGATACACATGACTCCTCTTGCGAGTACCACTCATGTGTTTGATTACACATTTTATAGGTTTCCAGTTTTGGATTTAATAAAGACATGTAATTGATATTTATTTATGTCTCAGTGGAAACAAAATAATTTGCAATTAAATTATTAATATCACCGTAGATTCTCAGTTTATTTTATTATAAGACTTCCACTATTGTGTATTTACTCTGATTGTGATTACGGATGTATGGGGGTTCAGATAACGTGGGAATAGCCTAATCGAGATCCTGGTTGAACCATTGGTTATTAGCGGTTCATCACACCATTCTGAAGTGTGCGAAATTGGGGTGTGACAGAGAGGGTGTAATGTAGTGTAAGAGAGGGTGAGAACTAGCAATAGGAGAGGGACTGAGACTAGAAGTAGAAAGAGAGAGAAAGCAAGAGAGAGAGAAGTAGAAAAAGAGAGAGAGTGGAGAGAAAGAAGTAGAGAGAGAAAGGAAGTGGGAGAGATAAGTTGAAAAAGAAAAGAGAGAGTGAGAGAGAGATCAAGAGAGAGTGAGAGAAATGGAGAGAAAGGGAGAGAGAGAAGTAGAACTAATGAGAGAGAGGGAGAGAGGGAGAAAATTAGAGAGAGAAAGCAAGAGAGTGATAAAAAATGAAAATAGAGAGAGAAAGAGAGAGGGAGAGGGAAGTGGAATGAGAGAGAAATAGAATGGGAGAGAGTGAGAAAGAGCGAGAGAGAGTTAATGAGAATAGGGGAGAGAGAGACAAGTGGAAAGAGTGAGAAGTAGAAAGAGAAAGAGAGAGATAGAGAGATAGAGAGAGAAAGATAAAGAAGTTGTGAGAGAGAAAATGCGAAAAAGAGAGAGAAAATGAGAATAGGGGAGAGAGAGACAAGTGGAAAGAGTGAGAAAATGAGGAGTGAAGTAGAAAGTCAAAGGGAGAAAGAGTGAGAAAGAGAGAGAGAGAGAGGGAGAACTAGAAAGAGAAAAGTAAAAGGTGGGAGAGATACGTAGAGAGAGAAGCATAAAGATAGCTAGAGGGAGAGAGAGAGATTTAGAAGGAGAGAAAAAGTAATAGAGAGAGAAGTAGAATGACTGAGAGAGAGAGGGAAGGAGAGAAGTGGAAAGAGAGAGAGGGAGAAAGAGAGAGAGAGAGAAAGAGAGAGATGTAGAGAGAGAGGGTAAGTGAGAGAAGTGGAAAGAAAGAGAGATAAAAGGGAGGGATAGAGAAGTAACTGGGTAATTTAAAGAGAGAGAGGTATAATGGGAGAGAGAGAGAAGAAGAAGAGAGAGAAAAAGAGAGAGAGAGGGGAAGTGAGAGAGAAGTAGATGGAGAGAGAGAGGTAGAGCAAGAGAGAGAAGTAGAATGAGAGAGTGAGAGAGAGGTAGAGACAAAGAGAGACGAGAGAAAGAGAGAGAGAGAAGTATAAAGAGAGTGAGAAATAAATAGAGAGAGAGAGTGAGGGAGAGAGAAAGAAGGAGAGAGAGGGAGCGACATAGGGAGAGACGTAAAGAGAGAGAGAGTGGGAAAGATGTTTGGGGGAAAAGTAGAAAGAGGGAGAGAGATATAGAAAGAGAGAGAGAAGTGGAAGAGAAAAAGAGCGAGAGAGAGAAGAAGAAATGGAGAGGGAGAGAGTAGAAAGAGAGGGAGAGAGAGAGGGAGAGAGAGAAGTAGAGAGGGAGAGAGGAAGAGAGAGAAAAGTAGACAAAGAAAAGTGAGAGAGAGAGAGAGAGTAGGATAGAGGGAGGTAGAGAGAAATGGAAAGACAGAAAAAGACAGAGTAGAGAGCGAGAGGGAGAAAGTAGAGAGAGATAGAGATAGAGACAGATGTAGAAAGAGAGAGAGAGATAGAGAGGGAGGGAGAAGGAGGAGGAAAGAGAAAGAACGAGAATGAGAGATGTAGAAAGAGAGTGAGAGATGGAGAAAAGTGGAAAGAGGGAGTGAGAGTGAAAGAGAGAGAAGTCAAAAGAGGGAGAGAGAGAGAGCGAGAGAGTGAGAAGTAGAAAGAGGGAGAGAAGTAGTAAGACAGTGAGAGAGAAGGAGAGAGAAAGAGAGAGGTGGAGAGAGAGAGATATATAAATAGAGATAGATAGATAGAGAGAGAAACGAAGAGAGACAGATATTGAAAGAAAGAGATAAAGAAAGAGTGATAGAGAGAGATTTTGAAAGAGAAAAGTAGAGAGAGAAATAGAGAGTGAAAAAGAAAGTTAGGAAAAGGGAGGGAGAGAGAGAATAAAGTCGAATGAGAGAGAAGTGGGAAGAGAGAGACAGAAGAGAAGTATAAAGAGAGAGAGAGAGAGAAGGAGAGGTTAAAAGAGAAACAAAGAGGTAGAAAGAGAACAATAAAGAGAGAGGGAGAGAGACGGAGAGAGAGAGAAGTATAGAGAGAGGATTAGAAAGCGAGAGAGAGAGAGTAAGAGAGGGAGAGTGATGAGAAGTAGAGAGGGAAAAGTGAAAAGGGAGAGAGATAAAGAGAGAGGGAGAGAGAGAAGTATAGAGAGAGAAAAAGAGAGAGATGGGAAGTAGAGAGAGAGAGAAAAGTTGATAAAGAGAGAAGTGTAGAGAGAGAAGTAGATAGGGAGAGAGAGAGAGAGAGGGTGGGAGAGAGATAGAGAGAGAATTAAATAGAGAGAGATGGAGAAAGATAAAGATAAAGAGAGAGAGAGAGAAAAAGAGAGAGAGAGTAAGAGAAAGAAAAAGAAGGAGAGTGAGGGAGAGGAAAAGAGAGACAAGTGGAAAGAGAAAGATAGAGAAAGAGAAAAAGAGAGAGACAAGTATAGAGGATGAGAGAGAGACAAGATAAAAGTAGAAAGTTAGAGAGAGAGACAGAAGTACAAAGATAGAGAGGAAGAGAGAGGGAGAGAAGTAGAGAGACAAAGATAGAAAGAAGTATAGAGAAAAAGATAGAGAGAGTGAGAAGTAGAAAGGGAGAGAACTAGAGAGGGATAAGTAGAAAGAGAGAGAGAGAAGTAGTAAGGGAAATAGAGAGAGATGTATAAAAAGAGAGAGAGAGAGTGAGAGAGAGAGATAGGGAGAGAGTGAGAGAGAGAGAGAGAGAGAAGTAGAAAATGAGAGAGAGAAGTGGAATAATAAAAGTAAAAAGAGGGAGAGATAGATAGAGAAGTATAAAAAGTTAGATAGAGACATAGAGGGAGAGAATAGTAAAGGGAGAGAGATTAAGAGAGTGAGTGAGAGAAAAGTAGAGAGAGAAAAGTAGAGAAAGAGAAAGAGAGGGAGAAAGAAAGGTAGAGAGAGAGATAGAAAGAAAAAGAAGAGAGGGAGCGAGAGGAGTCAAAAGAGAGAGAGAGAGAAAGGGAGAGAGATAGAAAAGTAGAGAGGGAAAGGGAGATAAGTAAAGAGAAAATTAGAAAGAGAGAAAGAGAGAGAGAGAGGGAGAGGGAGAGAGGAAGAAAGTGTAAGTGATAGAGAGAAAGAGAGTGAGAGAGAGGGGGGTGAGAGAAGTACAAAGAGAAATAAAATTATAAATAAAAGAGAGAGACAGAGAGAGAGAGAGAAAAGGGAGAGAAGTAGAAAGAGAAAAAGATTGAGACGGAGAATGAGAAAAAGAGAGAAACAAGATTAAAGGGAGAGAGAGAGACTAGGGAAAAGTAAAAAGGGAAAGGGAGAGAGTGAAGTAAATAGAGGGAGAGAGGGAGAGTGAGAGAGAGAGGGAGAGAAGTAGAGAGAGAAAGGGAGAATGAAGTGGAGAGAAAAAGATAGAGAGAGAGAAGTAGAAAGAGTAGGAGAGAACTGGAGGGAGAGTAGAAAGAGAGAGAGAGAGAGACACGTTGTGAGGGAAAGAGAGTGAGGGGGAGATAGGGAGAGATAAAGGGACAGAGAAGTAGAAAAGGAGAGAGAAGGGGAAAAAAAAAGTAAAAGTGGGAAAGAGAGAGAGAAGTAGAAAAAGTAAGACAGAGAAATACAAAGAGTGATACAAAGAGAGAGATGTAAAGTGAGAGAGACAGAGAGTGAGAGAGAGAAAAGTAGAGAGAGAGAGAATTAGAGAAAGAGAAAGAGATAGTGAGAAAGAAAGAGAGAGAGAGAGAGAGATAGAAAGAGAAAGAGAGGGAGAGAGAGGAGAAAAATATAGAGAGAGAGAGAGAGGAAGTTACTGAGAGAGATAGAGAAGTAGACCGAGAAAGAGAGATAAGTAGAGATAGAATTAGAAATAGAAAAAGAGGGAGAGAGAGGGAGAGAGAGGGGAGGAGTGAGTGAGGGGGAGGAAGAGAGTAAAAGTGAGGGGAGGGTGAGAGAAGTAAAGAGAGAGATAAAAGTATAAATAAAAGAGAGAGAGTGATGTAGAAATAGAGAGAGAGAAGTAGAGAGAGGCGTAGAAATAGAGATAGAGAGGGGGAGAGACAGAGAGGGTGGTAGGAGTGGAGAAATAGAGAGAGAAAAGTAAAAAGAGAGAGAAGTTGATAGAGAGAGTAGGAAGGGAGAGATAGAGAGGAAGGGAGAGATAGAGAGAAAGGGAGAGAGAAATAGAGATAGAGAAAGAGAGAAGTAGAAAGAGAGAGATAGAGAGAGAGAGAAAGAGAGAGAGAGAGAGAGACAAACAGACAGAGAGAAAGAGAATGAGGAAGAAAGAGAGATAGGAAATGGGAGAGAGAAGTGGAAAGTGAGAGAGACAAGTAGAATGGGCGAAAGGGAAAGAAGAGGAAAGTAGAAAGTGAAAGAGAGGGAGAGAAAGGAGAGAAAGATACAAAGAAAAGTAAAAAAGAAAAAGAGAGAGAGAGAGAACTTGAGGGAGATAAGTAGAAAAAGAGAGAGCGAGAGAGATAGAGAGAGAGAGTAGAAGTAAAAAGAGAAGCAAAGAGTAAGAGAGAGAGAAAAAAATGAAGTGATAAAGAGTCTAAGAAGTAGAGAGAGAGATAGAGGGAGAGAGAATTAGAAAGAGAGAGAAAGAGAGGGAGAAGAAGAGAGAGAGAAGTCGAAAGAGAGAGAAAGAGAAAAGTAGTGTGAGAAAGAGAGAGAGAAGTAAAAAAGGAGAGAGAAAGTGTGAGAGGGGGGGAAAATACAGTGAAAGAGATAGAGAAGTAAAGAGAAAAAGAAGTAGAAAGAGAGAGAGAGAAGTGGAATTGAGAGATTGAAATATAGAGACAGAGGGAAGTAAAGAGAGAGAAAGAGAGAGAGAGAGATAAGTAGAAAGAGAGAGAGAAGTAGAGAAAGGCGAGAGAGTGGGGGAAAGAAAGAGAGAGAGAGAGTGTAAGAAAGAGAAAGAGAGAGAGAAGTAGAAGGAGAGAGTGAGGAAGAGAGAGAGGGAGAGAAAGAGAGAGAGAGAGAGGGAGACAGAGATAGAAAAGTAGAGAGAAAAGTAAAAAGAGGAAAAGAGAGAGAGAGGGAGAGAGAGGGAAGATGGAGAGAAAAGTAGAACGAGAGATAGAAGTAGAAATAGGAGAGAGAGGGAGAGAAAAGTTGAAACAGAGAGACATGAAGAGAAGTAGAGAGAGAGGTAGAAAAAGAGAGATAAAGAGAGAGGGAGAGATAGAGAGAGAGGGAGAGGTGGAGAGAGAAAGAGAGAGGTAGATA
The DNA here is from genome assembly GCA_028583415.1 of Protea cynaroides. Taxonomy (NCBI): domain Eukaryota; kingdom Viridiplantae; phylum Streptophyta; class Magnoliopsida; order Proteales; family Proteaceae; genus Protea; species Protea cynaroides. Next base: position 80,002,570 of record CM053272.1, on the reverse strand, counting down.
GAGAACGATAAAGAGAGAGAGAGAGAAAAATAGAGGGAAAAGTAGAAAGAGAGAGAGACAAAGAGAGAGAAGTATAGAGAGAGGATTAGAAAGAGTGAGAGAGACAGAGAGAGATGAGAAGTAGAGAGAGAGAAGTGAAAAGGGAGAGAGAGAAGTATAGAGAGGGAGAAAGAGAGATATGGGAAGTAGAGAGAGAAATGTTGATAGAGAGAGGTGTAGAGAGAGAAGTACAAAGGGAGAGAGAGAAAGAGGGAGAGAGAGGGAGGGAGAGAGATAGAAAGAGATGTAAATAAAGAGAGATACAGAGAGAGCGAGGGAGAAAGAGAGAGAGTAAGAGAGAGAGAGACGAAGAGAAAGAAAAAGATGGAGAGGGTGTGAGAGGAAAAGAGAGATAATGTAAGACCCGTGTCAATCTAACCCGGTCTTACCACCTTGAACCAGGTTTACCCATTATGGTCGAGTCAAATGGACCAAGGGCGTCAAGGAGATCGAGATCCCAGGTATCAAATCGACCCAAAAACACTTAAAATAGGGGAAGGGTCGCATACCCAGCTAAGCAGGGTCGGACCTCCCAAAGCATAAAGTCAGACCCTCAATTTTGAAGGGAGGGTCGGACATCTTAAGCCCTAGGGTCGATGGGATCATCGACCCTCCCATCGACCCCTGGATTCTGCCGAATATAGAAATTAGGAAATTTCTATATTTTCGATTGGGGTTCTTTCCTAATCTCAGAGGGACTTATTTAGGAGGTTCCTACTCTATTTAAAGGACGTCCCTAAGCCACTTTCACTCCTTTCACAACCCTAATTGAATTGAGAGAAAGAGAGGAGAAGGAAAAGAGGAAGAAGAAAGGCAAAGATGGGAACTTAACAAAAAGGAGAAGAATTTCAGAGAAAAAGTAATCTTCTCAGGTATGGATACTAATTCCATGAATTTCTACAGACCTTAGGTTAGTTAATGTTGAGAGTGTGATTTCAGAGAAACCCAAACCATCAAGCTATGGTTAGGTTTTCATGGAAAACCATAGGAAAGTGCATGAAAGCTATCTAGGTGGGTTATACATGGTTTCAGACCATGGAATGAATGTTGAATGGAATGTAGGAGCAAGCCATAGGATTCTAAACACGAAGAATGGATTAAAAGAGGGAATAAGACCAAAGTGCACCGAGGGTCGCACCGAGGGTCGATGACCATCCAACCCTAGGTGTTCCTGACCATCGACCCTCAATGTTCGGGAAGTTCGAGAGTTAAGGGAGGGTCGCACCCGTGGTCGGTCCTGACTCCGACCCTACCTCCAACCCTCAGTTAACAGAGTAGTTTTTAAATTCTGAATAAATTTTAATTAAATTATATCGACTTTGTTAGGTCTTCTAGCAATATAATAACACTGTAAAGGTGATTCTAAAGCTTGGAAAAGTATCTTATAGCAAGCTAAGGTGAGGAACCAGAACTCCAAACTAAATTGGTTAATAACAAACTGTTTTCTATTTTCTTGAGCCCTATGCCATGCTTGATTCTATGCGAATATGTTTGTAATGTGCATACAGCATGCCATCCAATATTTCTATTACTTGTTTATGCATATTTACTTTATTGTTTATAACATGAGGATGATGATGATGATAGGAATAGGCATGTGCTTGTATGTGTGTGGATGATGTACTTGATGCGAGCGAGTATCAGGGGAGGTGTGATGAGAACGTCAATAAACGTTAACCTTTGGCGGGTCTCAGCACTTTAGCTCTATCTCTAACTCAAGTCTTGTGCATTAGCATCGTCGTATCGCCATTACTTTAGCAGAACTATTATGTCGTAGAGTATCAGGAGAGGTGGTCTCGGTCCTTGTAGTCTCTGACTCTACCGGGGGGCCTTAGCTCTATCTCTATGGACATTCTGAGGGATGCTGGGGTGAGGCCTTGGATACACTTTTTGGCATTAGGATTGGTTAGTTGCGAGCCCAGTTTGCAGCCCTCGCTATCAGGGGCTTACGTATTGGTATGGCACTATATAGCAATAAACGTAACCTTTGTTATATAATGTTCATGATTGGGTGCATGTGAGTTGACGATAAACGTGATCTTCGGGTAACGTCACACACTCATGTATAGAGGCGGGGTCAATAAACGCGACCTTTGGCTACCTAAACCTTTCTATTGCATACTGCAAACTTATATACCAGACCAAAGATATAAATTGATTTTTGCATGCATATGTATTGTTGCATTGTGTTGGCTACTCACTGAGCCGTGATGTGTGCTCACCCCTCGACATCAAATATTTTTATTTGATGATGCAGATTATATCGTTGAAGATTATGTGAATGCGTCTGCGTACGGGAACGTGACAGCGATGGAAGCTGAAGCTGAAGTGGATACACACGACTCCTCTTGCGAGTGCAACTCGTGTGTATTTGATTAGATATTGTATAGGTTTCTTTATTGGATTTATTAAGACATGTATTTGGTATTTAAATATTTATGTCTCAGTTGAAAACAGAATAATTTGCTATTAAATTATTAATATCATCTTAGTTTCTCAGTTCATGTTATTATAAGACTTTCGCTATTGTGTATTTACTCTGATTATGATTACAAATGTGTGTAAGTTTAGATAATGCGGGGATAGCCTATTTGAGATCCTGGTTGAACCGTTGGTTCATTAACGGTTCATCACATCATTCTGAATAGTGCAGAATTAGGGTGTAACAACTTGGTATCAGAGCATCTCAGGCCTTGTCCGCTGAACTAGCATACATTCAAGACAATAGTGAACTGAGATAGGATAAATTAAAAGCTTTAATACAAACACACTTTAAGCACAAGTGATGATTGAGACCAAATTTAAAAAGAGAATAATGCATCTATTAAAAGGAAAACAAGTTACATACAATGAATGAGAGAAACAAAACGTATATACATAACTAAAGCAGAGTACAGTCCGCAACCCGGACAGTTACTCTGTAGTACAAGATAATAAATACAATCATGAAGCTGGAGGTGAAGGAGGAGGCGGGGCCTCAAGAACTCGGTCATAGTCCTCTGCATAGACCCTAGTCAACCAAGCCACCTGGGTCTGGGTCGTCTGGAGACTAGCTGCAAGATCGGCTACCCTCCTATCAGTCGCCTGCTGGACCGATAACAGCTCATCCACCCTCATACGCTGGGCGTCTAGCAACTCCTCCATCCTCAGATCAGATCTACGCTGAGCCTCCCTGATCTCCTGCAGCATCTCCATCATGTCAGAAGGTGGAAGTGAAGGACCAGCCGCATGCGAAGGACCAGCCTCAGGTACAGGGTCCGCCGCAGAAGAAGTGCCAACACCAGCCGCATGTGTAGGTGAAGGCGGTGGTATCGAGTCGACATCCATATACATACGATCATCATCGTCGACAGGATCCACGCGAGCTCTAGCAGCGGCAGCAGCAGCCTCGGCATCAGCCATCTCGATACGAGTGTGAGGGCGCACCATCGTGTTCCTCTCCTCATCACTAACCTCGGCATCCCGCATACCCATCTTACAGATTGCCTCCCAATCTAGAGGCGACGAGAAGGTCCTCTCCTGGATCTTCTCATCTACCAGGTCAACCCCCAGACGGGTCAGTAGCACTGTAATCATCCGTCCATAGGGTAGATTACCCCTATGACCGGACAATGTAGCACTAATCATAGTCCGCATGATAATGTATGGAAGGCAGACGGGCTGGCGAGTGCAGATACTATAAATCAAAAACTGGGTCAGCTGAGAAACCCTCTCATAGTGTCCACTCTGCGGGATCAGATTATGCTGGATAATCTTGCAGAAGACCCGTGGAGCTGGACGCAGATAACAAGCTCTCATCTGCCAACGATCAGGATGGAGCAACTGATTATCGATCTCTGCCCTCATCTCCATCTCAACGAACTGTGGCTCTCCAGGCGCACAGTACACCATGGGGCCATCATAAGGAATGCCCAACAAGTCGGCCAGCTGCCGATAGTCGAAGGAGATATCTACCCCTTTGACGTAGCTGGTGATGCGCAACTCCTGACCATGCTCAACATCATTGAAATTCCCCACCACCTGGAGATTATAATAGAACTGACGCACCAAATCCGGGCATGTGCACGCGTCGTAGGTGATGACAGGAAGCCACCCCATGTCACCAAAGGCTCCCTCTACGTTGAACACGGCTAACTCAGCCAAGTTTACCATACGACCACTCTCAACCTTCTTACGGGCATAGTCAGCATACCGTGTCTCGGCTTCATTGGAACGGAAGCGAAGGGGATCACGAACTCTGGGTACCTTGGTACGAGCCATGGTATCTGCAAAATAAGAATGAAAAGGAAAACAAGGAGTTAATAGGATAAAAATCCAAAACTTGATTTAATAACGACGTAAGTTGACCATAAAGCCCCATTTCTCACCATACAAGTGGGCATAAGGACTTACGTAGGTTTAAACATATCCTACAACCCACATGCAGTAGGAAATATTAACTGACGATGTCCAATTTGAAGAAATTCAAGAACAATCGAAAACGTCGACAAATTAGGGCAAAAAGAGAAAATTTCAAGTTTCTCGATAACCAACCGATGAAACTCAAAAATTTTTGAGGGCTTTCGTTCCTCGAGACACCAATAAGAAAAGCCCCCAATAAAAATCAAATTTTTACGATTGGAAAAAGTTTACTTTGGAAAATACAAGTTAAATGTGCGAAAACCTAGAAATGGAAACCTAAAAACAGGTAAATATGGGAATACATACCTTTAGGGATGAAGTGGACGTTGAAACCCGGAGTCAAACCGATAAAAAACGGTAGAGTAGCACTGTAGCAACTTAGAGAGGAGAGACGAGTTGAAACGGAGGAAGAATAGTGAGAAATGACCCAAAATCGGACCTTAAAAATCTGATTTTTGGTCCGAGGGTCGGACAATTCGACTAGCACAATCGACCCTCGAATCGACCCTCCCATCGACCCTCGGATCTCGGGAATCTGACAGAAAATCAAGGGTCTGAACTGAGGGTCGGACACCCATCGACCCTCGCATCGACCCTCATCTCTCGGGAAGAACAGGTTATTCCCAGGGTCGGATACCAAGGGTCGGACATACCATCGACCCTCACCATCGACCCTGCATAGAAAGGACAGTATTTTTTTTATAAAATGAGCTAGAATTGGAATTGATTATCAGTTAGCATGCCTACATGAAATATGAATGATTTCTCACCTATTTTGATAATTTTCAGGCACCACCAATCACCGAAAGGAATCATGTCTGGACGTAGAGTAACCCGACAGACCCGAAATGCAGTCCCACCACTACCACCCATGGAGGAGATTAGTCAAGAAAATAACTATGCACCGGGTAATCCAGAACCGGCAAACCCAATAAATTTGCCACCTCCACCACTAGAGCTAACAACCGTGGTGATGAACTTGGCACAGCAGCTGCAACAGATGCAACATGCGCAGGCTCAGATGCAGGTTTCAATGGGAATTATGTTTCAAGCCACTCAGGCTGCACCCATGCACACAGGACAAGCCAGTGCAGCACCGGTGGGTAACCACCCCGCTCATCAGACACCTCAGCAACCGGCTGCACAGATTCCAGTGCAGGTTCCAGAAGCAGCTCAGGGTGATTACCAGTATCCACACAATATGTTTGGGGTAAACCCCCAAAACCAGTTGGACCACTCCCGACTAGTGGAGAGATTTTGAAGATGAAACCCAAGGAATTCAACGGCAAATCGTCTGATCAATTGTGGCCAGCACACTGGATAGACGAGATGCAGAGAAATTTCCTCATGATGACTATCACAGAGGAAGAGGAAGTACTATGTGCCACCTTCATGCTCAAGGGCGACGCACATCGTTGGTGGAAATCCACGAAGGCATATTTACTGACAAAGCACACCCTACTGACATGGGCTATATATAAAGAAGCCTTCTTTGAGAAATATTTTCCATGGAGCTTTAGAGATTCGATGGAGAAGGAGTTCTTGATCGTCTATCAGGGGCAGATGACTGTGGACTCATATCAACAGCGCTACGAAGAGCTGTTTTTCTTTGCACCGGCTAGTATGCAAGAAGAAGATACCAAAACCCATAGGTTCGTCATGGGACTGAGAGGAAGCATCAGGGAACATGTTCTGGGCTTAGAAAAGAGAATTTATATTGAAGCTGTCCAGATCGCTCGAGTTATAGAATCGAGCCAGAAGGAGAGTTACTTTACTCAGAACAGAGGCATCAAAAGGCCAGTCGGAAATTCTTACAACGGAGGCAATAACAAGACATATAAGCCTTTCCAACCTTATAATTTTACTGCTGCAAACAAGACTACTCTAGCAGCTCACGCTCAGCCAAAGCCAAACTCAAGTCCCCGAAGTGTTTTAACCGCAACCAGCCGGGACATATGGCAAGGGAGTGCCCTAAGCCCAAGAAGCAATTCCATCGTGGACGTGTATATGCCGTTACGTCCGAGGATGCGGCCGCATCACCCGATGTGGTCACAGGTATGACTGAAACTTTTAAAGTTATAATTACATTAAATGAGCATGTAGACTACGTAAAGATAAATCACAGGTATTGTAGCTATAAATGGCGTACCCGCCAGAGTACTCTTCGATTTCGGAGCTACTCATTCATTTATATCTGTGTCATTTGGAAAGAAGACGAAATTACCCATCAAAACATTAGACTACAAATTACTTGTACGATCACCGATGGGGTTAGAAGTGGAACTAGAGAAAAGTTATGGACCATGTCCAATTCTCATTGGAGAGAAGACCTTAGATGCAACCTTGATACAACTTGAGATGGCAGACTTTGATGTCATCTTGGGAATGGACTGGTTAGCTCGGCATTCTGCAAATCTATTATGCGCCGAAAAGAAGCTAACGTTCAAAGACAAAGAAGGAGCAGAATTAAGTTTCTCGGGAACCAAACTTCCCCGGAGGCGCAAGCTCATACTTTCAGCACTAAAGGCTAAGAAGTGCCTTGAGAAGGGGGCAATCGGGTATCTAGTATCCGTGGGTCGACCTAACCAAGGACGCGCCACGAATGGAAGATATTGACGTCGCGGCGGGACTATCCCCGACGTATTTCCGGAGGAACTACCCGGATTACCACCCGACCGAGCCACGGAGTTTGTGATAGACCTTGTACCGGAGCCGCACCCGTATCAAAAGCACCCTATAGAATGGCTCCTACGGAACCCGAAGGAACCGAAGGTGCAACTACAAGAACTACTGGATAAGGGTTATATTCGACCCAAAGATATCTCCATGGGGGGCACCGGTGTTGTTCGTAAAGAAGAATGATGGTAGCGTTCGATTATGCATCGACTATCGGGAGTTGAATAAACTGACAATCAAGAATCGATACCCACTACCTCGGATCGATGACTTGTTCGATCAGTTACAAGGAGTGAAAGTATTTTCTAAGATCGATCTTCGATCGGGCTATCATCAGTTGAAGATTAAAGAAGATGATATTCCGAAGACAGCTTTTAGGACAAGATACGGACATTATGAATTTTTGGTTATGTCTTTCGGATTAACTAATGCACCGGCAACGTTCATGGAACTTATGAACCGAGTTTTCCATGATATGTTGGATACGTCGATTATAGTATTTATTGATGACATATTGGTATATTCCAAGGACAAGGAAACCCATATCAAGAACCTAAACGCAGCCCTACAGCGTTTAAGGAAAGAGAAGCTATATGCCAAATTTTCAAAGTGTGAGTTTTGGCTAAGTGAATTCTCATTCCTAGGCCATGTAGTATCCGCTGAAGGAATCAAAGTGGACCCCAAAGAAGATCGAGGCTATTGTAAAGTGAGAAGCACCAAAGAGCGTTTCGAAAATCAGAAGTTTTCTGGGTCTAGCTGGTTATTATTGGAGATTCGTAGAAGACTATTCTCGGATTGCGGTACCTCTCACCAGTTTGACTAAGAAAGGTGAAAAGTTTGTATGGATGGATAAATGTGAGAAGAGCTTCCAGACATTGAAGTCCAGATTGATATCCGCCCCAATTTTTACTATTCCTATTCCAGGACAGACGTTTACCTTATACACTGATGCGTCGGGATTGGGATTAGGATGTGTGCTTATGCAAGGAGAGCAAGTAATTGCTTATGCTTCAAGACAGTTAAAGGTACATGAGAAAAATTATCCCACTCATGATCCGGAGCTAGCGGCAGAGAGTACATGCCGTCAAGATATGGGACATTACCTATAACAGAGAGAAATTTCAGATTAAGTCGGACCATAAAAGTCTTACTTATTTATTTAATCAGAAGGAGTTGAATATGAGACAACGAAGATGGCTGGAACTATTGAAAGACTATGATTGTGATATCCAGTATCATCCGAGAAAAGCGAATGTAGTAGCGGATGCATTAAGTAGAAAAGCAATGATAAAATCTCAAGGAGAAGTTAGCACGACCGCAGCAATGTGCACCACCGGAATAGTATTCAATCACGGCAACGAGTAGTATGTGATAGATACAACGGATGAATCAGCCAACCAAGGGTTTATTCATCGGTTTTCGAATATGTTCACGACATTGAAGATTATACCGGATATAGTGGACGAAGTGAAGACAACTATCAAATCAGATCCTTATCTGAGAACAGTACAAGAAGATATTGAGAAAGGTAGGACTAACCCTGAGTTCACCTTGGATGACGAGAAAGTATTGAAATACAAAGGAAGAATATGTGTACCGAAACGTAAAGTATGGACATTAGACACCGACTGATGAAAGAAGCCCATACCACCATCTATTCGATACATCCTGGAAGTACAAAAATGTATCATGATCTAAAGAAACTATATTGGTGGAGGGGAATGAAAGCAGATGTAGCCAAGTTCGTGTCTCAATGCCTAAATTGTCATAAAGTAAAGGCCGAACGACAAAGACCCGCGCAGGACCGTTACGCCCATTACCGGAACCAGCATGGAAATGGGATGCGGATCACTATGGACTTCGCCACGGGACTACCATTGACTCCTCGAGTAGTTGACGCAGCTTTGGGTGATTGTGGACCGTCTCGACTAAAAAAACAGCTCGCTTCATACCTATACGACCTCAAGATACACCGGAAAGGTTAGCGAAGCCGTATGTGGATAATATTGTTCGATTACATGGTGTTCCAGAAAGCATTGTATCAGATAGAGATCCACGATTTACTTCCAAATTTTGGGAAGGATTGCAAAAGGCTATGGGTACAACGCTAAAGTTTAGTACTGCATTCCACCTACAGACAGATGGACAGTCGGAGCGTACAATCCAGATTCTAGAAGATATGGTATGAGCATGAGTGATTGATTTTAAAGGATCATGGGACGAAAATTTACCACTGATCGAGTTCGCTTATAACAATAGCTATCAGGCTACTATACAGATGTCACCTTATGAAGCTCTGTATGGCAGGAAGTGTCGAACTCCCTTGTTTTGGAATGAAGTTGGAGAACGTAGTATTGTTGGATCGGAATTTGTGGAAGTGACTTGTCGAGTGGTCGACATTATCAAGGAAAGATTGAGAACAGCTCAGAACAATCAGAAGCAATATGCAGATACTCGACGAAGAGATCTAGAGTTCGCAGTAGGTGAAAAAGTATTTTTGAAGGTATCGCCCATGCGAGGATTGAAGAGGTTCGGACAGAAAGGGAAACTAAGTCCATGATATGTCGGGCCATATGAAATTCTAGCTAAGCGTGGAAAAGTAGCTTATCAGTTAGCACTACCACCATCTATGTCAAGTGTGCATGACGTATTTCACATTTCCTTATTGAAGAAGTATGTCAAGGATCCAACGCATGTTTCGATAGTAGATTTGCCGGAATTGACTGATGATTTGACATTTGAAGTAACACCAACAGAAATCACTAGTTGAAAGGTTCAACCTCTACGCAATAGAGATATCTACTATGTTAAGGTCACATGGAAAAGTAGAGACATGGAAGAGGTTACATGGGAAGAAGAAAATGCTATGCAAAAGCAATACCCTCATTTATTTGATTAAGAAGGTATGTACAATTTCAAGGATTAAATTTTGATAAGTTGGGGGGAGTTGTAAGACCCGTGTCAATCTAACCCGGTCTTACCACCTTGAACCAGGTTTACCAATTATGGTCGAGTCAAATGGACAAAGGGCGTGAAGGAGATCGAGATTCCAAGTATCAAATCGACCCAAAAATACTTAAAATAGGGGAAGAGTCGCATACCCCGCTAAGCAGGGTCGGACCTCCCAAAGCAGAAAGTCAGACCCTCAATTTTGAAGGGAGGGTCAGACATCTTAAGCCCTAGGGTCGACGGGATCATCGACCCTCCCATCGACCCTCGGATTCTGCCGAATATAGAAATTAGGAAATTTCTATATTTTCAATATGGATTCTTTCCTAATCTCAGAGGGATGATTTAGGATGTTCCTACTCTATTTAAAGGACGTCCCTAAGCCACTTTCACTCCTTTCACAACCCTAATTGAATTGAGAGAAAGAGAGGAAGAAGAAAGGCAAGGAAGAGAACTTAGCAAAAAGGAGAAGAATTTCAGAGAAAAAGTAATCTTCTCAGGTATGGATACTAATTCCATGAATTTTTACAGACCTTAGGTTAGTTAATGCTGAGAGTGTGATTTCGGAGAAACCCAAACCATCAAGCTATGGTTAGGTTTTCATGAAAAACCATAGGAAAGTGCATGAAAGCTATCTAGGTTGGTTATACATGGTTTCAGACCATGGAATGAATGTAGAATGGAATGTAGGAGCAAGCCATAGGATTCTAAACATGAAGAATGGATTAAAAGAGGGAATTGGACCAAAGTGCACCGAGGGTCGCACCGAGGGTCGATGACCATCCGACCCTAGGTGTTCCTGACCATCGACCCTCACTGTTCGGGAAGTTCAGAGTTAAGGGAGGGTCGCACCCAGGGTCGATCCTTACTCCGACCCTACCTCCGACCCTCAGTTAACAGAGTAGTTTTTAAATTCCGAATAAATTTTAATTAAATTCTATCGACTTTGTTAGGTCTTCTAGCAATATAATAACACTGTAAAGGTGATTCTAAAGCTTGGAAAAGTATCTTATAGCAACCTAAGGTGAGGAACCAGAACTCCAAACTAAATTGGTTAATAACAAACTGTTTTCTATTTTCTTGAGTCCTATGCCATGCTTGATTCTATGCGAATATGTTTGTAATGTGCATACAGCATGCCATCTAATATTTCTATTACTTGTTCATGCATATTTACTTTATTGTTTATAACATGAGGATGATGATGATGATAGGAATAGGCATGTGCTTGTATGTGTGTGGATGATGTATTTGATGCGAGCGAGTATCAGGGGAGGTGTGATGAGAACATCAATAAACGTTAACCTTTGACGGGTCTCAGCACTTTAGCTCTATCTCTGACTCAAGTTTTGTGCATTAGCATCGTCGTATCGCCATTACTTTAGCAGAACTATTATGTCGTAGAGTATCGGGGAGGTGGTCTCGGTCCTTGTAGTCTCTGACTCTACCGGAGGGCCTTAGCTCTATCTCTATGGACATTCTGAGGGATGTTGCGGTGAGGCCTTGGATACACTTTTTGGCATTAGGATTGGTTAGTTGCGAGCCCAGTTTGCAGCCCTCGCTAATAGGGGCTTACGTGTTGGTATGGCACTATATAGCAATAAACGTAACCTTTGTTATATAATGTTCATAATTGGGTGCATATGAGTTGACGATAAACGTGATCTTCAGGTAACGTCACACACTCGTGTATAGAGGTGGGGTCAATAAACGCGACCTTTGGCGACCTAAAACTTTCTATTGCATACTACAAACTTATATACCAGACCAAAGATAAAAATTGATTTTTGCATGCATATTTATTGTTGCATTGTTTTGGCTACTCACTGAGCCATGTTGTGTGTTCACCCCTCGACGTCGAATATTTTTAGTTGATGATGCAGGTTATACCGTTAAAGATTATGTGAATGCGCTCGCTGACGGGAACGTGGCAGCGATGGAAGCCGAAGCCGAAGTGGATACACACGACTCCTCTTGCGAGTGCAACTCGTGTGTATTTGATTAGATATTTTATAGGTTTCTTTATTGGATTTATTAAGACATGTATTTGGTATTTAAATATTTATGTCTCAGTTGAAAACAGAATAATTTGCTATTAAATTATTAATATCATGTTAGTTTCTTAGTTCATGTTATTATAAGACTTCCGCTATTGTGTATTTACTCTGATTATGATTACGGATGTGTGTAAGTTTAGATAACGCGGGGATAGCCTATTTGAGATCCTGGTTGAACCGTTGGTTTATTAGCGGTTCATCACATCATTCTGAATAGTGCAGAATTGGGGTGTGACAGATAAGTATAAAGAGAGAGTTAAGAAAGAGAAAAAGAGAGAGAGAGAAGAGAACAGTAGAAAGTGAATGAGAGAGAGACACAAGTAAAAAGAGAGAGAGAGAAAGAGAGAGAGAGAGAGAAGTAGAGAGACAAAGAGATAAAGGAGTAGAGAGGAAGAGATAGAGACTGAAGTAGAAAGAGAGACAACTAGAGAGAGAGAAGTAGAAAGGGAGAGAGGGAGAGAGAGAGAGAAAAAAAAGCAGTGAGGGAAAGATAGAGAGAAGTATAAAAAGAGAGAGACAGAGTCAGAGTGAGAGAGATAGGGAGAGATAGAGAGAAATAGAGAGAGAGAGAGAAGTAGAAAAAGAGAGAGAAGTGGAATAGTAAAAGTAGAAAGAGGGGGAGAGAGAGAGAAGTAGACAAAGTGAGATTGGGACATAGAGAGAGAGAGAGTAGTAAAGATAGAGAGAAAGAGAATGAGAGAGAGAAAAGTAGAGAGAGAGAAGTAGAGAGAGAGAAATAATGGAAGAAAGAAAGGGAGAGAGAGAGAGAGATAAAAAGAGAAAGAAGAGAGGGAGGGAGAGGTGTCGAAAATGATAGGGAGAGAAAGGGAGAGAGATAGAGAAGTAGAGAGGGAAAGAGATAAGTAGAGAGAGAGAATTAGAAAGTGAGAAAGAGGGAGAGAGGGAGAAAGAGTGGGAGAAAGTGTGAGTGAGAGAGAGAAAGAGACTAAGAAAGAGGGGAGGGTGAGAGAAGTAAAAAGAGAGTTAAGAGTATAAATAAAAGAGAGAGAGAGAGAGGGAGAGAGTGAAAAGACAGATAAGTAGAAAGAGAAAAAAGTGAGACAAAGAAAGAGAAAAAGAGAGAGACAAGTGTAAAGGAAGAGGGAGAGACCAGAGAAAAGTTAAAAGTAAAAGAGAGAGAAGTTAAAAGAGGGATGGAGGGAGAAAGAGAGAGGGAGTGAGAGAGAGAAGTAGAAAAACCAGGAGATGAAGAAGTAGAGAGAAAGAGATAGAGGGAGAGAAGTAGAAAGAGAGAGAGAGAGAACTAGAGAGAGTAGAAAGAGAGAGAGAGAGGGGGAGAAACATAGTGAGGGAAAGAGAGAGAGGGTGATTGGGAAAGATAGAGAGACATAGGCGTAGAAGGAAACAGAGAGAAGTGGAAAAATAAAAGTAGAAAGAGGGAGACAGGGAGAGAAGTAGAAAAAGTAAGTCAGCGAGAGTGATGTAAAGAGAGAGAGAGAAAGTGAGTGTGTGAGAGAAAAGTAGATAGAGAAAAGTAGAGAAAGAGAAAGAGAAAGGGAGAAAGAAAGAGAGAGAGAGAGATAGAAAGAGAAAGAGAGGGAGAGAGGGAGTAAAGAGAGAGAGAGAGAGAGGAAATTAGAGAGAGATAGAGAAGCAGACAGAGAAAGAGAGATAAGTAGAGAGAGAAAATTAGTAAGAGAAAAAGTGATAGAGAGAGAAATAGAGAGAGAGAGGGAGAAAGAGTGAGTGAGGGAGAGAAAGAGAGTGAAAGTGAGGGGAGGGTGAGAAAAGTAAAAAGAGGGATAAAAGTATAAATAAAAGAGAGAGAGAGAGAGAGAGAAGTAGAAATAGAGAGAGAGAGAGACATAGAGAGAGTGGGAGGAGTGGAGAAAGAGAGGGAAAAGTAAAAAGAGAGAGAAGTTGATAGAGAGAGACGTAGGAAGGGAGAGATAGAGAGAAAGAAGAGAGAAAGAGTGATAGAGAAAGAGAGAAGTAGAAAGAGAGAGATAGAGAGAGAGAGAAAAAGAGAGAGACAAACAGACAGAGAGAAAGAGAATGAGGGAGAAAGAGAGATAAGAAAAGAGAGAGAGAAGTGGAAAGTAAGAGAGAGTTAAAAAGGGTGAGGGATGTGTAGAAAGGGCAAGAGGGAAAGAACATAAAAGTAGAAAGTCTAAGAGGGGGAGAGAGAGAAAGAGGAGAGAAAGAGACAAAGAGAAGTGAAAAGAAAAAGAGAGAGAGAAGTTGAGAGAGATAGAGAGAGAGATAGAGATAGAGAGCGGAAGTAAAACGAGAGAGAAAGAGTAAGAGAGAGAGAGAAAAAAAGGTAGAGATATCAAAAGGCTAAGAAGTAGAGAGAGATAGAGAGAGAGAAGTAGAAAGAGAGAGAGAGAGAGGGAGAAGAAGAGAGAGAAGTAGAAAGAGAGAGAAAGAGAAATGTAGTGAGATAAAGAGAGAGAAGTAAAAAGGAGAGTGTGTGTGGGAGAGAGGGAAAAATACAGAGAAAGAGAAAGAGATGAAAAGAGAGAGAGAAGTAGAAAGTGAGAGAAGTGGAAATGAGAGATTAAAATATATAGAGTGAGAGAGAGAGGGAAGTAAGGAGAGAGAGAAAAAGGTAGAAAGGGAGAGAGAAGTAGAGAAAGAGCATGAGGGAGCAGGGGTAAGGAAAAGAGTAAGAGAGAGAAAGATAGAGTGAGGCAGAGTGAGTGAGAGGGAGAGATAAATAGAGAAGTGGAGAGAGAAAAGTTGAAAGAGGGAGAGAGAGAGAGAGAAGAGGGAGAGAAAAGCAGAACGCGAGATAGAAGTAGAAATAGAAGAGAGAGAGAGAGAGAAAAGAGGGAGAGAAAAGCAGAACGCGAGATAAAAATGAGATAGGAAAAGAGGGAGCGTAGTGGAAAGTGAGAAAGATAGAGAAAAAGAGAGAGAGAGACAAGTAGAAAGGCCGAGAGGGAAAGAAGAGAAAATGAGAAAGTGAAAGAGAGAGAGAGAGAGAGACAGAGAGAGACAGAGACAGAGGGGAGAAAGAGACAGAGAGAAGTAAAAAGAGCAAGAGGGAGAGAGTGGTTAAGAGAGATAAGTAGAAAGAGAGAGAGAGAGGGAGAGAGAGAGAGAGAGAGAGAGAGAGAGAGAGAGAGAGAGGGAGAGAAAAGTAAAAAGAGAGAGAAAGAGAGAATAAATAGAGAGATAAAGAGGGTTAGAAGTAGAGAGAGAGATAGAGGGAGAGAAGTAGAAAAAGTCAGAAAGGAAGAAGAAGAGAGAGAGAAGTAGAAGGAGAGAGAAGGAGAAAAGTAATGAGAGAAAGAGAGAGAGAGAAAAGTAGAAAAAGGGAGAGAGAGTGTGAGGGAGATAGGGAAAAATCGAGAGAAAGAGAGAGAGAAGTAAAGAGAGAGGGAGAGAAGTACAAAGAGAGAGAAAAGTGGAAAAATAAAAGTAGAGAAAGGGAGAGAGAGATTGAGATAGAGAGAGAGGGAAGTAAAGGGAGAAAATGAGAGTGAGAGAGAAAAGTAGAAAGAGAGAAAGAAGTAGTGAAGGTGTGAGAGAGGGGGAATGTAAGAGAGAGAGGGAGAGAGAGAGAGAGAGGTAGTAAGAGAGAGAGAGAAGTAGAAAGAGATGGAGAGAAAGAGAGAGAGAGGGAGAGAGAGATAGGGAAGTAGAGAGAGAAAAGTAGAAAGAGAGAGAGAAGAGGGAGAGAAAAGTAGAATGAGAGATAGAAGTAGAAATAGAAGAGAGAGAGGGAGAGGGAGAGAGATGTAGAAACAGAAAGAGGAAGAGAAGTAGAGAGAGGTAGAAAAAGAGAGATAAAGAGGGAGGGAGCGATAGAGAGATAGAGGGAATGGTGGAGAGAGAAGGTAAGAGAAAAGTAGAAAGTGAGAGAGAGAAGTATAAAGAGAGAAGTGAGAAGAGACAGAGAGACGTATAGAGGGAGAAGTAGAAAGAGAGATAGAGGGAGGGAGGGAGATAGGGAGAGAAAAGTAGAGAGAGGGAGGGAAAAGTAACAAGAGAGAGAGCGAGATAGAGTAAGAGATAGAGACATGTAAAAATAGAGAGAAAAAAGTGAGGTAAAAAGTGAAAGAGAGAAATAGAGAGAGAAGGAGAAAGAGAGAAAGTGAAGTAAAGAAGAAGAGAGATAGAGAAAAAAAGAGAAAGAGAGCGGGAGAGAGAGAGAGAAGTTGAGGGAGAGAAGTAGAGTAAGAGAGAGAATGAGAGAGAGAGAGAGAGAGAGAGATAATGTAGAGAGAAAGAGGAAGAGAAGTAAAAAGAGAGATAGAGAGAAGTAGAGAGACAAAGAGGGAGAGAGAAATAGGGACACTTAGAGAGACAGTGTGATTGAGAAAAGTCGAAAGAGGGAGAGAGAAGTAAAGTGAGAAAGAGAGAGCGATAGAGATAGAAAAGTACAGAGAGGAAAGTAGAAAGAAAAGAGAAAGTAAAAGAGAGAGAGAGCGAGATAGAGAGATATTGAGGGATAAGAAGAAGAAAGAGAGAGCGGGGGAGAGCGAGAGAGGGATAGTGAGAATGGAAAAAGGGATAGAAAATTAGAAGGAAAGAGAGAATGAGAAAAAGAGAGAGAAAGACAAGTAGAAAGAGGGGAAGAGAATGAAGAGGGAGGAAGTAGAAAGTCAAAGAGAGAGAGAGTGTGTGTGAGTGGGAGAGAGAGAGAAAAAGAGAGAGAAGAAAAGAGAGGGTGAGAAGTAAAAAGGAAGGGGGAGAAGTAAAAAGAGGGAGAAATAAAAAGATAGAGAGAGAAGTTAAGGGAGAGAAGTAGAAAGAGAGTGAGAAAGAGATTGAGGGGGAGAAAGAAATAGAGAGAGAGAGAGAGGGAGAGAAAGTAGAAAGGAGAGATAAGAGAAGTAGAAAGAGAGAGAGAAAGAGCAAAAAATATATAGAGAGTGGTAGAAACATAAAGAGAGAGAGAACTAGAGAGTGATGTTGAAAGGGAGAGAGAGATAGAGATAGAAGTAGAGAGAAAGAGGGAGAAAAAGAGAAAAGAGAGGGAGAGAAAGAGTGGTTAAAAGAGAAAGAAAGGTGGAAATAGGGAGATACAGAGAGAGAGAAAGAGAGGGATAAGTGCAGAGAGATAGATGTAGAAAGAGAGAGAGAAGGAGAGAGTGAGAGAGAAGTATCGAGAGAAGAGTGGAAAGGGAGAGGGAGAGAGATGATAAGTGGAGAGAGAGAGGTAGAAAGAGAGAGGGGGAGAGAGAGAGAGCGAATGTAGGAAGGGAGAGATAAGAGAAGTAGAAAGAGAGAGAGAGAGAGAGCAAAAAATAAATAAAGAGTGGTAGAAAGGCAAAGGGAGAGAGAACTAGAGAGTGAGGTAGAAAGGGAGAGAGAGATAGAGAGAGAAGTAGAGAGAAAGAAGAAGATAGAGAGAAAAGATAGAGAGAGAAATAGAGGTTAAAAGAGAAAGAGAGGTAGAAATAGAGATATACAGAGAGAGGGAGAAAGAAAGGGAGAAGTGGAGAGAGATAGATGTTGAAAGAGAGAGCGATGGAGAGAGTGAGAGGGAAGTATCGAGAGTGGAGTGGAAAGGTCGAGAGAGAGATGAGAAGTAGAGAGGGAGTGGTATAAAAAGAGAGAGATAGAGAGAAAAGTATAAAGAGATAAGTGGAAAGAGAGAGGGAGAGAGAGAGAGAGAACGAGAGAAAGGGAAAGAGTATGAGAGAAAAAGATAGGGAGAGAGAAGTAGAAAGAGAGAGAGAGAGAGAGAGAGAGAGAAAAAGTGAGAGGCAGAGGGAGAGAAAGAGAAAGTAAAAGAAAGAGAGTGAGGGAAAGAGAGAGAAAATTAGAAAGAGGTAGAAAGAGAAACTGAGATAGAGAGAGACAAGTAGGAAGGGGGAGAGGGAAATAAGAGTGAAGTAAAAAGTGAAAGAGAGAGAGAGGGAGAGAGAGAGTGAGAGAGAGAGAGAAAAGTAAAAATAAAGATAGAGAGTGATGTAGAGCGAGAGATGTAAAATGAGAGACCGAAGTAGAGATAGACAAAAGTTGGGAGAGATAAGTAAAAAGAGAGAGAGTGTGAGAAGTAAAATGTGGGAAGGAAAGAGAGAGAGAGAGAGAGTGGAGAGAAAGAGAGAGGGAGAAAGAAGTAGTGAGATAAATAGGGAGAGAAGTTGAGAAAGACTGAGAGAGATAGAGAGAGGGAGTGAGAGATAAAATTAGAAAGAGAGAAGTAGAAAGGGAGAGAGAGATAGAAAGCAAAAAGTAGAGAGAAAGAAAGAAATAGAGAGAGATATAGAAGTAGAAAGAGAAAAACAGAGAGTGATAAAGAAAAAAGAGAGACGAGTAGAAACAGTGAGAGAAAGAAGAAATAGAAAGTGAAAGAGAGAAGAGAGAGAGAGAGAGAGATAAAGAGAGAGGGAGACAAAAAAGAAAGAGAAATAGAGAGAGAGAAGTAAAAAGATTGAGAGAGAAGTAGAGAGAGAGAGAAGTGAAAAGAGAGAGAGAAAGAGAGAGAGAAAGGAAGGGAGTGTGAGAGAGAGAAAAGTATAGAGAGAGAGGGAGAGAAGTAGAAGGAGAGAGAAAAAGGGAGATAGAGGGAGAGAGAGACGTAGAGAGAGAGTGTGATAGAGAGAAGTAGAAAGAGAGAGAGAGAAATAGAGTGTGAGAGAAGTAGAGAGAGATTGTGATTGAGAGAAGTAGAGAGAGATTGTGATTGAGAGAAGTAAAAAGAGAGGAAGTAGAGAGAGTGCGTGAAGAGAGAGAGAAGTAGAAGGAAAAAGAGAGAAATAGAAAAAAGAGTGAGAAAATGAGAAAGTGATAGAGGGGGAGAGAGACAAAAAAGTGGAAAGAGAAAGAGAAAAGTAGAAAGAGGGAGAGAGAGAGTGAGAGAGAGAGATAGAAAGAGAGAGGGAGAGGGAGAGGGTGTGATGTAGTAGGAGAGAGGGAGAGAACTAGAAACAGAGGGAGAGAGACAGAGAAAGGGAGAGAAGTAGAAAGAGTGGGAAAGCAAGAGAGGGAGAGAAGTAAAAAGAGGGAGAGACAAAGAGAAAGAAAGAGAAAGAAAGAAGTACGGGGAGAAAGGAAGTGAGAGAGAGAAGTTGAAAAAGAAAAGAGAGAGAGAGCAAGAGAGAGTGAGAGAAAGGGAGAGAAAGCGAGAGAGAGAAGTAGAAAGAAAGGGAGAGAGGGAGAGAAGAGAGAGAGAGAAAGAAAGAGAGTAATAAAAAGTAAAAATAGAGAGAGAAAGAGAGAGGGAGAGGGAAGTAGAAAGAGGGAGAGAGAAGTAGAATGGGAGAGAGTGAGAAAGAGTGAGAGAGAGGGTGAAAGGGAGAGAGAGAAGAGAGAGAGAGAGAGAGAGAGAGAGAGAGAAAATGAGAGGAAAAAAGAGAAAATAACAATAGGGTGAGAGAGAGAGAGACAAGTAGAAAGAGAGAGAAAAAGAGGAGTGAAGTAGAAAGTGAAAGGGAGAGAGAGAGAGAAAGAGAGAGAGAGAGAGAGAGAGAGAGAGAGCTAGAAAGAGACAACTATAGAATGGATGAGATATGTAGAGAGAGAGAAATAAAAAGATAGCAATAGGGAGAGAGAGAGATGTAGAAGGAGAGGAAAAGGGATTGAGAGAGAAGTAGAATGACCGAGAGAGAGGGCAGCAGATAAGTAGAAAGAGAGAGAGGGAGAGAGAGAGAGAATGAGGGAGATGTAGAGAGAGAGGGTGAGTGAGAGAAGTGGAAAGAAAGAGAGATAAAGAGGGAGAGAGAGAGAGAGAACTAAAGGGGTAATATGAAGAGAGAGAGAGGCTTAAAGGGAGAGAGAAGAAGAAGAAGAAGAAGAGAAAGAAAGAGAGAGAGGGGAAGAGAGAGAAGTAGATGGAGAGAGAGTAGTAGAGAAAGAGAAAAAAGTAGAAAGTGAGAGAGATGTAGCAGGAGAGAGAGAGAGGGAGAGGCAAAGAGAGAAGAGAGAAAGAGAGGGAGAGAGAAGTAGAAAGAGGGAGAGAAGTATAAAGAGAGAGTGATTGAGAGGGAGAGAGAGAGGGAGAGAGATAGGGAGAGACGTAAAGAGGGAGAGTGGGAAAGAAGTTTGGGAGAAAAGTAGAAAGAGGGATAGATATAGAGAAAGAGAGATAGAAGTGGAAGAAAAAGAGAGCGAGAGAGGGAAGAAGAAGGCGAGAGAGATAGAGAGTAGAAAGAGAGAGGGAGAGAGAGAGAGAGAGAGAGAGAGAGAGAGAGAGAGAGCAAGACAAAGAGAGAGGGAGAGAGAAATAGAATGATAGAAAAAGAGAGAGGTGGGAGGGAGAGAGAAATAGAATGATAGAAAAAGAGAGAGGAGGGAGGGAGAGAGAGAAAGTAGAGAGAGATAGAGATAGAGATAGAAGTAGAAAGAGAGAGGGATAGAGAGGGAGAGAGAAGGAGGAAGAGAGAGAATGAGAGAGAATGAGAGAAGTAAAAAGAGGGAGAGAGAGGGAGAAAAGTGGAAAGAGGGAATGAGTATGAAAGAGAGAGAGGCCGAAAGAGGGAGAGTGAGAGAGAGAGAGAGAGAGAGAGAGAGAGAGAGAGAGAAGTAGTATGACAGAGAAAGAGAGGGAGGGAGAAAGTGAGAGGAGGAGAGAGAGAGATATATAAAATGGGATAGATAGATAGAGGGAGAAACGAAGCGAGAGAGATATCGAAAGAAATAGATATAGAAAAAGAGATAGAGAGAGATTTACAGAGAGAAAAGTAGAGATATAGAGAAATAGAGAGTGAAAAAGAAAGAGATACAAAGGGAAGGAGAGAGAGAAGTAGGAAGAGAGAGACAGAAGAGAAGTATATAGAGAGAGAGAGAGAGAGAGAAAGAAAGAGAGGTTAAAAGACAAAAAGAGAGATAGAAAGAGAATGATAGAGAGAGAGAGAGAGTGAGAGAGAAAAGTATAGAAAGAGGATTAGAAAGAGACAGAGAGTAAGAGAGAGAGAGATATGAGAAGTAGAGAGGGAGAAGTGAAAAGGGAGAGAGTGATAAAGAGAGAGGGAGAGATTGAAGTATAGAGAGAGAGAAAGAGAGAGATGGTAAGTAGAGAGAGAAAAGTTGGTAAAGAGAGAAGTATAGAGAGAGAAGTAGAAAGCAAGAGAGAGCGAAAGAGAGAGAGAAGGAGGGAGAGAGATAGAGAGTGAGATGGAGAGAGAGAGAGGGAGAGAGAGAGAGAGAGAGAGAGAGGGAGAAAGAGAGAAAGAGAGAGAATAAGAGAAATAGACAAAGAGAATGAAAAAGGAGAGTGAGAGAGAGGAACAGAGAGATAAGTAGAAAGAGAGAGAGAGAGAAAGAGAAAAAGAGAGAGAGACAAGTATAAAGGGAGAGGGAGAGAGGAGACAAGTAGAAAGTGAGAGAGAGACAAAAGTACAAAGAGAGAGAAAGAGAGAGAGAGACAGAAGTAGAGGGACAAAGAGAGAAAGACGTAGAGAGAAAGAGATGGAGAGAATGAAGTAGAAAGAGAGAGAGAGAACTAGAGAGAGAGAGAGAGAGAGAGAGAGAAGTAGAAAGGGAGAGAGTGAACTGGAGAGAGATGGTAGAAAGAGAGAGAGAGAGAGAGACGTAGTGAGGGAAAGTAAGAGAGGGGGAAATAGGGAGAGATAGAGAGACAGAGAAGTATAAAGTGTGTGAAAGAAGTTGAAAAGTAAAAGTTGAAAGTGGGAAAGAGAGAGAGAAGTAGAAAAAGTAAGACGGGGAGATATAGAGAGAGAGAGAGGTAAAGAGAGAGAGAAAGAGACTGAGAGAGAGAAAAGTAGAGAGAGAAGTAGAGAAAGAGAGAGAGGGAGAAAGAAAGAGAGAAAGATAGAAAGAGAAAGAGAGGGAGGGAGAGGAGTAAAAAGAGAGTGAGGGAGAGAGAGGAAGTTAGAGAGAGATAGAGAAGTGGACACGAAAGAGAGATAAGTAGAGAGAGAGAATTAGAAAGAGAAAAAGAGAGAGAGAGAGAGTGAGGGGCGGTGAAAAAGTGAGTGAGGGAGAGAAAGAGGGTGAAAGTGAGGGAGGGTGAGAGAAGTAAAAAGGGAGATAAAAGTATAAATAAAAGAGAGAGAGAGACAAAGAGAGAGAAAAGTATAAATTGAGAGAGAGAGAGAAGTAGAGAGAGACATAGAAAGAGAGATTGAGAGAGAGGGATACATAGAGAGAGTGGTAGGAGTAGAGAATTAGAGAGAGAAAAGTTAAAAGGGAGAGAAGTTGAAAGAGAGAGTATTGGAAGGGAGAGATAGAGAGAAATGGAGAGAGAAAGAGTGATAGAGAAAGAGAGAGATAGAGAGAGAAAGAGAAAGAGAGAGAGACAAGAAGACATTGAGAAAGAGAATGAGGGGGAAAGAGAGATCGGAAAAGAGAGAGAGGGAAGTGGAAAGTGAGGGAGAAAGTGAAAAAGAGAGAGACATGTAGAAAGGGCGAGATGGAAAGATGAGAAAAGTATAAAGTTAAAGAGAGAGAGAGAAAGGAGAGAAAAAGATAGAGAGAGGTAAAAAGAGAGAGAGAGAGAGAAGCCGAGAGGGATAAGTGGAAAGAGAGAGAGCAGGAGAGATAGATAGAGAAAGAGGAAATAAAAATAGAGGGAAAGAGTAAGAGAGAGAGAAAAAAAAGTAGAGTGATAAATAGGCTAAGAAGTAGAGAGTAAGATAGAGAGGGAGAAGTAGAAAGAGAGTGAGAGAGGGAGAAGAAGAGGGAGAGAGAAGTAAAAAAGGAGAGAGAGAGAGTGTGAGAGGGAGGGAAAAATACAGAGAAAGAGATAGAGAAGTGGAAATGAGGGATTGAAATATAGAGAGAGGGAAGTAAAGAGAGAGAAGAGAGAGAAAAAAAAGTAGAAAGAGAGAGAGAAGTAGAGAAAGAGCGAGAGGGAGAGCGGCGGAAAGAGAGAGAGAGTAAGAAAGGGAAAGAGGGAGAGTAGTTGAAGGAGAGAGCGAGGAAGAGAGAGAGAGGGAGACAGAGATAGAGAAGTAGAGAGAGAGAAAAGTAAAAAGGGGGAAAGATTGAGAGAGAGGGAGAGAGAAATGGAAGGGAGAGAAAAGTAGAATGAGAGAAAGAAGTAGAAATTGAGAGAGAGAGAGAGGAAAATAGAGAGAGAAAAAAATTAGAAATAGAGAGACAGGAAGAGAAGTAGAGAGAGAGGTAGTAAAAGAACGATAACGAGAGAAGGAGAGATAGAGAGAGAGGGAAAGGTGGAGAGAGAAGGAGAAAGGTAGAAAGAGAACGATAAAGATTGATAGAGAGAGACAGAGAGAGAGTGGAATAGAGGGAAAAGTGGAAAAAGAGAGAGAGAGAGATAGGGAGAGAAGTATAGGGAGAGGATTAGAAAGAGAGAGAGAGAGGCAGTGAGAGAGATGAGAAGTAGAGAGAAAAGTGAAAAGGGAGCAGGAGATAAAGAGAGAGGGAGAGAAGTAAAGAGAGAGAGGAAAAGAGGGAGATGGGAAGTAGAGAGAGAAAAGTTAATAGAGAGAGAAGTACAGAGAGGGAAGTAGAAAGAGAGAGAGAGAGAATGAGGGAGAGAGAGGGAGGGAGAGACTTAGAGAGAGAGAAGTAAATAGAGAGAGATGGAGAGAGAGAGAGAGAGAGAGAGAGAGAGAGAGAGAGAGAAAAGGGGAGAGAGACAAAGAGAGAGAAAAATAAGGAGAGGGAGAGAGAGGAAAAGAGAGATAAGTAGAAAGAGAGAGATTGAGAAAGAGAAGAAGAGAGAGCGAAAAGTATAAAGGCAGAGAGAGTGACAGAGTAAAGTAGAAAGTGAAAGAGAGAGAGACAGAAGAGAAAGGGAAAGAGAGAGAGAGAGAGAGAAGTAGAGAGACAAAGAGAAAAAGAAGAAGAGAGAAAGAGATAGAGAAAGAGAAGTATAAAGAGAGAGAGAGAGAAGTAGAGTGACAAAGAGAGAAAGAAGAAGAGAGAAAGAGATAGAGAGAGAGAAGTAAAAAGAGAGAGAGAGAGAGAGAGAGAGAGAGAGAGAGAGAAGTAGAGATACAAAGAGAGAAAGAAGAAGAGAGAAAGAGATAGAGAGATAGAAGTATAAAGAGAGAGAGAGAGAGAAGTAGAGTGACAAAGAGAGAAAGAAGAAGAGAGAAAGAGATAGAGAGAGAAAAGTAGAAATAGAGAGAGAGAGAGAGAGAGAGAGAGAGAGAGAGAGAAAAGTAGTGAATGAAAGAGAGAGGGAAGTATAAAAAGAGAAGTAGAGAGTGAGAGAGAGAGATATGGAGAGATAGAGAGAAAAAGAGAGAGGGATAGAAGTAGATAAATAGAGAGAGAGAAGTGGAGAAATAAAAGTAGAAAGAGGGAGAGAGAGAGAGAAGTAGAAAAGTGAGACAGAGACATAGAGAGAGAAAGAGAGAAAGAGAGAGAGAGTAGTAAAGAGAGAGAGATAGAGTGTGAGAGAGAGAAAAGTAGAGAGAGATAAGTAGAGAAAGAGAAAGAGAGGGTGAAAGAAAGGGAGAGAGAGAGATAGAAAGAGAAAGAAGAGAGGGAGGAAGAAGTGTCAAAAGAGAGAGGGAAAGTGGGAGAGAGATAGAGAAGTAGAGAGGGAACGAGAGATAAGTAGAGAGAGAGAAATAGAAAGAGAGAAAGGGAGAGAGAGAGAAAGAGAGAGAGTGAACGAGAGGGGGAATGTGTGAGTGAAAGAGAGAAAGAGAAAGAGATAGGGGAGGGTGAGAGAAGTGAATAGAGAGATAAGAGTATAAATAAGAGAGAGAGAGAGAGAGAGAGAGAGAGAGAGAGAGAGAGTGAGTGAAAAGAGAGATAAGTAGATAGAGAAAAAAGTGAGATAGAGAAAGAGAAAAAGAGAGAGACAAGTATCAAGGGAGAAAGGGAGACTAGAGAAAGTAAAAAGTGAAAGAGAGAGAGAGAAGTAAAAAGAAGAAGAGAGAGAGAGAGAGAGAAGTTGAGAGTCAAAGATAGAAAGAAGTAGAGAGAAAGAGATAGAGAGAGAAGTAGAAATTGAGAGAGAGTAGAAAGAGAGGAACATAGAGAGTGAGAAACGTAGTGAAAGAAAGAGAGAGAGAGAGGGAGACCGGGAGAGATAAAGAGACAGAGAAGTAGGAAGAGAGAGAGAAGTAAAAAAATAAAATTAGAAAGTGGGAAAGAGAGAGAGAGAGAAGTAGAAAAAGTAAGATAGAGAGATACAGAGAGAGAAGTAAAAAGAGGGAGAAAAAGGGAGTGAGAGAGAGAAAAGTAGAGAGAGAGAAGTAGAGAAAGAGAAAGTGCGAGGGAGAAAGAAATAGTAAGAAAGAGACAGAAAGAGAAAGAGAGGGAGAGAGAGGAGTAAAAAGAGAGAGGGAGAGAGAGGAAGTTAGAGAGAGAGAGAGAAGTAGACAGAGAAAGAGAGATAAGTAGAGAGAGAATTAGGAAGATGAAAAGAGAGAGAGAGAGAGAGAGAGAGAGGGAGAAATAGTGAGTGAGGGAGAGAAAGAGAGTGAAAGTGAGGGGAGGGTGAGAGAAGTAAAAAGGGAGATAAAAGTATAAATAAAAGAGAGAGAAAGAACTAGAGAGAGAGGTAGAAAGAGAGATAGAGAGAATCGGAGACACAGAGATAGTGGGAGGAGTGGAGAAAGAGATAGAGAAAAGTAAAAGGAGAGAGAAGTTGATAAATAGAGAAGTAGGAAGGGAGAGATAGAGAGAAAGGGATAGAGAAAGAAAGTGGGAGAAAGAGAGAAAAAGAAAAGTGGAAAGAGAGAGAAGTAGAGAAAGAGCGAGAGAGAGCGGGGGTAAGAAAGAGAGAGAGAGAGTAAGAGAGTGAAAGAGCGAGAGAGAAGTAGAAAGAGAGATTGAGGAAGAGAGAGAGAGGGAGAGAAAGAGAGAGGGAGGGAGAGAGATATAGAGAAGTGGAGAGAGAAAGTAGAAAGGGGGAAAGAGAGAGGGAGAGAGAAGAGGGAGAGAAAAGTAGAATGCGAGATAAAAGTAGAAATAAAAGAGAGAGAGGAAAAGAGAGAGAGAAGTGGAAATTGAAAGAGAAAGAGAAAAAGAGAGAGAGACAGGTAGAAAGGCCGGGAGGGAAAGAAAAGAAAAGGAGAAAGTGAAAGAGTGAGAGAGAGAGAGACAGAGAGAGAGAGAGAGAGAGAGAGAACTAAAATGAGAGAGTAAGAGTAAGAGTGAGACAGAGAGAAAAAGTAGAGAGATAAAGAGGGTAAGAAGTAAAGCGAGAGATAGAGAAAGTGAAGTAAAAATTGTGAGAGAGGGAGAAAAAGAGAGAGAGAAGTAGAAATAGAGAGAAAGAGAAAAGTAGTGAGAGAAAGAGAGAGAGAGAGAGAGAGAGTTAAAAAAAGGGAGAGAGAGTGTGAGTGAGATTGGGAAAAATAGAGAGAAAGAGAGAGAGAAGTAAAAAGAGAGGGAGAGAAGTAGAAAGAGAGAGAGAGAAGTGGAAAAATAAAAGTAGAAAGAGGAGGAGAGAGAGAGATTGAGATAGAGAGAGAGAGGGAAGTAAAGAGAGAGAATGAGAGTGAGAGAGAAAAGTAAAAAGTGAGAAAAGTATTTAAAGTGCGATAGAGAGGGGGAAGTAAGAGAGAGAGAAAGAGACAGAAGTAGAAAGCGATAGAGAGAAAGAGAGAGAGACAGAGGGAGAGAGAGATAGAGAAGTAGAGAGAGAAATGTGGAAAGGGAGAGAGAGAGAGATAGAGAGAAGAGGGAGAGAAAAGAAGAATGAGAGATAGAAGTACAAATAGAAGAGAGAGAGAGAGAGAGAGTGAAGTAGAAACAGAGAGAGGAAGAGAAATAGAGATAGTGGTAGAAAAAGAGAGATAAAGGGAGAGGGAGCGATAGGGAGAGAGGGAAAGGTGGAGAGAGAAAGAAAGAGAAAAATAGAAACAGAGAGAGAAAGAGAAGTACACAAGGAGAATTGAGAAGAGACAGAGATCTATAGAGGGAGAAGTAGAAAGAGAGAGAGAGAGAGAGAGGGTGGGAGATAGAGAGAAAAGTAGAAAGAGAGGGAGAAGTAACAAGAGATAGAGCTAAAGAGATAGAGTAAGAGATAGAGACATGTAAAAATAGAGAGAGAAAAAAGAGAAGTAAAAAGTGAAAGAGAGAAATAGAGAGAGAAGGAGAAAGAGAGAGAGAGTGAAGTAAAGAGGAAGGGAGAGATAGAGAAAAAGCGAAAGAGAGCGAGAGAGAGAGAGGGAGAGAGAGAGAGAGAGAGAAGTAAAAAGAGAGAAGAGAGAAAGAAGTAAAAAGATAGAGAGGGATAAGTTAAGGGAGAAAATTTAAATAAGAGAGAATGAGAGAGAGTGAGAGAAAGTAGACAGAAAGAGGGAGAGAAGTAAAAAGTGAGAGAGAAATAGAGAGACAAAGAGGGAGAGAGAAAGAGGGAGACGTAGAGAGAGAGTGTGAATGAGAAAAGTCGAATGAGGGAGAGAGAAGTAAAGTGTGAAAGTGAGAGAAAAAGTAGAAAGAGAGGGAGAGAGTAAAGTATAGAGAGGATAGTAGAAGGAGAGAGAGAGTGTGAGAGAGAGAGAGAGTGTGAGAGAGAGAGAGAAATGGGGAGATAAGAAGTAGAGGGTGAGAAGTAGAAGGAGGGAGCGATAGAGAGAGGAAAGTATAGAGAGAAAAGTAGAAAGAGAAAGGGAATGCGAAAGGGAGAGAGAGTGAGATAGAGAGATAATTAGAGATAAGAAGAAGAAAGAGAGAGAGAGAGGGAAAGGGAGAGTTAGAAGGGAAAGAGAGAGAGAATTAGAAGGAAAGAGAAAATGAGAAAAAGAAAGAGAGAAAGACAAGTAGAAAGAGGGGAAGAGAATAAAGAGGCGAAAAGTAGAAAGTCGAAGAGGGAGAGAGAGAGAGTATGTGCGAGAGGGAGAGAGAGTGAGTCAGGGAGAGAGGAAGAAAAAGAGAGAAGAAAAGAGAGAGAGAGAGAGAGAGAGAGAGGTAAAAAGGAAGGGCGAGAAGTAGAAAGAGAGAGTAAAAGAAAGATAGAGAGAGAAGTTGAGGGAGAGAAGTAGAAAGAGAGTGGGAAAGAGATAGAGGGGGAGAAAGAAGTAGAAGGAGAGAGAGAGATAAAATTAAAATGTGGGAGAAAGAAAGAGAAAGTGAAAGAGAGAGAGAGAGGGAGAGAGAGAGAGAGAGGGAGAGAGAGAGAGAGAGAGAGAGAGAGATAGTAGGAAGGGAGAGTTAAGAGAAGTAGAAAGAGAGAGAGAGAGAGGGAGAAAATGATATAGAGAGTGGTAGAAAGAGAAAGAGAGAGAACTAGAAAGTGATCTAGAAAGGGAGAGAGAGATAATGAGAGAAGTAAAGAGAAAGTGTAAGAGAAAGAGAAGAGTGAGGAGAGAGAGAAAAGGAAATAGAGGTTAAAAGAGAAATAGAGGTAGAAATAGAGAGATACAGAGAGAGAGAGAAAGAAAGGGAGACGTGGAGAGAGATAGATGTAGAAAGAGAGAGAAATGGAGAGAGTGAGAGAGAAGTATCGAGACAAGAGTGAAAAGGGAAAGAGAGAGAGAGATGAGAAGTAGAGAGAGAGGTAAAAAGAGAGAGAGATAGAGAGAAAGAAGTATAAAGAGAAGTGGAAAGAGAGCGGGAGAGAGATATAGAGCGAGAGAAAGAGAAAGAGTATGAGAGAGAGAGAGAGAGAGAGGTAGGGAGAGATGTAGAAAGACAGCGAGAGAAAAAGAGAGAGGCAGAGGGAGAGAAAGTAAAATTAAAAGAAAGAGAGTGAGGAAACAGAGAGAAAAGTAAAAGGAGAGAGAAAGTGAGATAGAGAGACAAGTTGAAAGGGGGAGAGAGAAATATAAGTGAAGTAGAAAGTGAAAGAGAGAGAAGGAGAGAGAGAGTAAGAGAGAGAGGGAGAGTGAGAGAAGTAGTAAGGGAAACAGAGGGAGAAGTATAAAAAGAGAGAGAGAGTGAGAGAGAGAGAGAGAGATAGGGAGAGATTGTAAGACCCGTGTCAATCTAACCCGGTCTTACAACCTTGAACCAGGTTTACCCATTTTGGTCGAGTCAAATGGACCAAGGGCGTGAAGGAGATCGAGATCCCAGGTATCAAATCGACCCAAAAATACTTAAAATAAGGGAAGAGTCCCATACCCGGCTCAGGTGGTTGGACCTCCCAAAATAGAAAGTCGACCCTCGGGCTTTGAAGGGAGGGTCGGACAGCTTAAGACCCTAGGGTCGACAAGATCATCGACCTCCAATCGACCTGGATTCTCGGCCGAATATAGAAATTAGGAAATTTTATATTTTTCGATTGGGATTCTTTCCTAATCTCGTAGGGACTTATTTATGATGTTCCTACCTATTTAAGGACGCCCTGCCACTTTCACTCCTTTCACAACCCTAACTGAATTGAGAGAAAGAGAGGAGAAGGAAAAGAGGAAGAAGAAAGGCAAGGAAGAGAACTTAACAAAAAGAAGAAGAATTTCAGAGAAAAAGTAATCTTCTCAGGTATGGATACTAATTCCATGAGTTTCTACAAACCTTAGGTTAGTTATTGTTGAGAGTGTGATGTCAGAGAATCCCAAACCATCAATCTATGGTTAGGTTTTCATGGAAAACCATAGGAAAGTGCATGAAAGCTATCTAGGTGGGTTATACATGGTTTCAGACCATGGAATGCATGTAGAATGGAATGTAGGAGCAAGCCATGGGATTCTAAACACGGAGAATGGATTAAAAGAGGGAATTGGACCAAAGTGCACAGAGGGTCACACCGAGGGTCGATGACCATCCGACCCTAGGTGTTCCCGACCATCGACTCCCGCGTCCGGGAAGTTCAGAGTTAAGGGAGGGTCGCACCCTGGGTCGATCCTGACTCCGACCCTACTTCCGACCCTCAGTTAACAAAGTAGTTTATAAATTCCAAATAAATTCTAATTAAATTCAATCGACTTTGTTAGGGCTTCTAGCAATACAATAACATTGTAAAGGTGATTCTAAAGCTTGAAAAAGTATCTATTAGCAAGCTATGGTGAGGCACCAGAACTCCAAACTAAATTGATTAATAACAAAAACTGTTTTCTATTTCTTGAGACCTATGCCATGTTTGATTCTATGCGAATATGTTTGTAATGTGCATACAGCATACCATCCAATATTTTTATTACTTGTTCATGCATATTCACTTTATTGTTTATAACATGATGATGATGATGATGATAGGAATAGGCATGTGATTGTATGTGTGTGGTTGATGTAGTTGATGCGAGCGAGTATCAAGGGATGTGTGATGAGAACGTCAATAAACGTTAACCTTTGGCGGGTCTCAGCACTTTAGCTCTATCTCTAACTCAAGTCTTGTGCATTGGCATCATCGTATCGCCATTACTTTAGTAGAACTATTATGTCGCGAGAGTATCGGGGGAGGTGGTCTCGGTCCTTGTAGTCTCGACTCTACCGGGGGCCTTAGCTCTATCTCTATGGACATTCTGAGGGATGCTGGGGTGAGGCCTTGGATACACTTTTTGGCATTAGGATTGGTTAGTTACGAGCCCAGTTTGCAGCCCTCGCTAACAGGGGCTTACGTGTTGGTATGGCACTATATAGCAATAAACGTAACCTTTGTTATATAATGTTCATGGTTGGGTGCATGTGAGTTGACGATAAACGTGGTCTTCGGGTGACGTCACACACTCGGTATAGAGGCGGGGTCAATAAACGCCGACCTTTGGCTACCTAAACCTTCTATTGCATACCGCAAACTTTAAACCGGACCAAAGATATAATTTGATTGCATGCATATGTATTGTTGCATTATTTTGGCTACTCACCGAGCCGCGGATGTGTGCTCACCCCTCGACGCCAAATATTTTTAGTTGATGATGCAAGGTTATACCGCTAAAGACTGCCGGAACGCGCCCGCAGGCACGGAACGTGGCAGCCGATGGAAGCCGAGTGAACGCGGATACAAACGACTCCTCTTGCGAATGCAACTCGTGTGTATTTGATTAGATATTTTATAGGTTTCTTTATTGGATTTATTAAGACATGTAATTGATAATTAATTATGTCTTAGTTGAAAACAGAATAATTTGCTATTAAATTACTAATATTATTTTAGTTTCTCAGTTTATGTTATTATAAGACTTCTGCTATTGTGTATTTACTCTGATTATGATTGTAGATGTGCGTGAGTTTGGATAACGCGGGGATAGCCTATTTGAGATCCTGGTTGAACCGTTGGTTTATTAGCGGTTCATCACATCATTCTGAATAGTGCAGAATTGGGGTGTGACAGAGATAGAGAGAGAGAGAGAGATAATTTGAAAGTGAGAGAGAGAAGTGGAAAAATAAAAGTAGAAAGAGGGAGAGAGAGAGAGAGTAGTAAAGGGGGAGAGAGAAAGAGAGTGAGAGAGAGAATAGTAGAGAGAGAAATGTAGAGAAAGAGAAAGACAGGGAGAAAGAAAGGGAGAGAGAGAGTGATAGAAAGAGAAAGAAGAGTGGGAGAGAGAGGAGTCAAAAGAGAGAGTGAGAAAGGGAGAGAGATAGAAAAGTAGAGAGGGAAGGGAGATATTTAGAGAGAGAAAATTAGAAAGAGAAAAAGAGAGAGAGAGTGAGAGAGAGAGAAAGAGAGGGAGAAAGTGTAAGTGATCGAGAAAAAGAGAGTGAGAGAGAGGGGAGGGTGGGAGAAGTAAAAACAGAGATAAAATTATAAATAAAGGAGAGAGAGAGAGAGAGAGTGAAAAGAGAGATAAGTAGAAAGAGAAAAAGAGTGAGACAGAGAAAGAGAAAAAGAGAGAGACAAGTATAAAGGGAGAGGGGGAGACGAGAGAAAAGTAAAAAGTGAAAGAGAGAGAGAGAGAGAGAAGTAAATAGAGGGAGAGAGGGAGAGTAAGAGAGAGAGAGAGAAGTAGAGAGACAAAGAGAGAATGAAATGGAGAGAAAAAGATAGAGAGGGAGAAGTAGAAGGAGAGAGAGAGAGAACTAGAGAGAGAGAGAAATGTAGTGAGGGAAAAAGAGAGTGGGGGATATAAGGAGAGATAAAGAGACCGAGAAGTGGAAAGAGAGAGAGAAGTGGAAAAATAAAAGTAGAAAGTGGAAAAGAGAGAGGGAGATGTAGAAAAAGTAAGACAGAGAGGTACAAAGAAAGAGAAGTAAAGAGAGAGAGAAAACTAGAGAGAGAGAGAAGTAGAGAAAGAGAAAGAGAGAGGGAGAAAGAAAAAGAGAGAGAGAGATAGAAAGAAAAGAGAGGAGGGAGAGGAGTAAAAAGAAAGAGAGAGAGAGAGAGGAAGTTAGGGAGAGAGATAGAGAAGTAGACAGAGAAAGAGAGATAAGTAGAGAGAGAATTAAAAAGAGAAAAAGAGAGAGAGTAAGAGAGAGAGAGGGAGAGGGGGGAAGGGGGAGGAGTGAGTGAGGGAAAGGAAGAGAGTGAAAGTGAGGGGCGGGTGAGAGAAGTAAAAAGAGAGATAAAAGTATAAATAAAAGACAATGGGAGAGAGTGAAGTAGAAATAGAGGGAGAGAGAAGTAGAGAGAGGTGTAGAAAGAGAGATAGGGTGAGGGAGACAAAGAGAGAGTGGTAGGAGTGGAGAAACAGAGAGAGAAAAGTAAAAAGAGAGAGAAGTTGATAGAGAGAGTAGAAAGGGAGTGATAGAGAGAAAGGGAAAGCGAAAGAAAGATAGAGAAAGTGAGAAGTAGAAAGAAAGAGATAGAGAGAGAAAGAGAAAGAGAGAGACAAACAGACAGAGAGAAAGAGAATGAGAAAGAAAGAGAGATAGGAAAAGATAGAGGGAAGTGGAAAGTGAGAGAGACAAGTAAAAAGGGCGAGAGGGAAAGAAGAGAAAAGTAGAAAGTGAAAGAGAGAGAGAGAGAGAGAGAGAGAGAGAGAGATAGAGAGAGAGAGAGAGAGAGAGAGGGACGTGAGAGAAGTAAAAAGAGAGAGAGAGAGATAGAAGTTGAGAGAGATAAGTAGAAAGGGAGAGAGTGTGAGAGATAGAGAGAGAGAGGTAGTAAAAAGAGAGGGAAAGAGTAAAACAGAGAGAAAAAAGTAGAGAGATAAAGAGTCAAAAAGTAGAGAGAGATAGAGAGAGAGAGAAGTAGAAAGCGAGGGAGAGGGAGAAGAAGAGGGAGAGAAGTCAAAAGAGAGAGAAGGAGAAAAGTATTGTGAGAAAGGGAGAGCTAAAAGTAAAAAGGGAGAGAGAGAGTGTGAGAGAGGGAAAATACAAAGAAAGAGATAGAGAAGTAAAGAGAGATAGAAGTAGAAAGAGAGATAGATAAGTGGAAATGAGAGATTGAAATATAGAGACAGTGGGAAGTAAAGAGAGAGAAAGAGAGAGAGAGAAAAGTAGAAAGAGAGAGAAGTAGAGAAAGAGCGAGAGAGTGGGAGAAAGAGACAGAGAGATAGAGAGAGATATATATAGAGAGAGAGAGGAAATAAAAAGAGAAAGAAAGAGTAAGAGTAAGAGAGAGAGAGAAAAAAGTAGAGAGATAAAGAGGCTAAGAATTAGAGAGAGATAGAGAGAGAGAAGTAGAAAAAGTGAGAGAGGGAGAAGAAGAGAGAGAGAAGTAGAAAGAGAGAGAAAGAGAAAAGTAGTGAGAGAAAGAGAGAGAGAGAAGTAAAAAAAGAGAGATAGTGTGTGATATGGAGGGAAAAATAAATTGAAAGAGAATAAGAAGTAAAGAGAGAGAGAAGTAGAAAGGGAGAGAGAAGTGGAAATGGGAGATTGAAATATAGAGAGAGAGGGAAGTAGAGAGAGAGAAAGAGAAACAGAAAAAATTAGAAAGAGAGAGAGAAGTAGAGAAAGAGCGAGAGAGAGCGGGGGTAAGAAAGAGAGAGAGAGCAACAAGAGAAAGGGAGAGAGAAGTAGAAAGAGAGAGTGAGGAAGAGAGAGAGAGGGATAGAAAGAGAGAGAGAGAGGGAGAGAGATAGCGAAGTAGAGAGAGAAAGGTACAAAGTGGGAAAGAGAGAGGGAGAGAGAAGAGGGAGATAGAAGTAGAAATGGAAGAGAGATAGGAAAAGAGAGAGAGAAGTGGAAAGTGAGAGAGGGAAAAAGAGAGAGAGACTGGTAGAAAGACCGAGAGGGAATTGAGTGAAAAGGAGAAAGTGAAAGAGAGAGAGAGAGAGACACACACAGAGTCGAAAAAGAGACAAAGACATGTAAAAAGAGAAAGAGGGAGAGAAGTTGAGAGAGATAAGTAGAAAGAGAGAGAGAGAGAGAGAGAGAGAGAGAGAGAGAGAGAGAGAGAGAGAGAGAGATAGTAGAGAGAGAAAAGTGAAAAGAGGGAAAGAGAGAGAGAGGGAGAGAGAGAGAGAGAAGATGGAGAGAAAAGTAGAACGAGAAAAATAAATAGAAATAGGGGAGAGAGAGAAAAGTAGAAACCGAGAGACAGAAAGAGAAGTAGAGAGAGAGGTAAAAAAAGAGATATAAAGAGAGAGGGAGAGATAGAAAGAGAGGGAGAGGTGGAGAGAGAAGGAGAGAGGTAGAAAGAGAAAGATAGAGAGGGAGTGACAGAGAGAAATAGAGGGAAAAGTAGAAAGAGAGAGAGACAGGGAGATTGAGAAGTATAGAGAGAGGACTAGAAAGAGAGAGAGAGAAAGAGAGAGAGAGTGAGATGAGAAGTAGAGAGAGAAGTAAAAAGGGAGAGGGAGAAGTATAGAGACAGAGAAAGAGAGATTTGGAAAGTAGAGAGAGAAAAAATTGATAGAGAGAGAAGTATAGAGAGAGAAGTACAAAGGGAGAGTGAGAGAAAGAGGGCGAGAGAGGGAGGGAGAGACATATAGAGAGAGAAGTAAATACAGAGAGTGATGGAGAGAGAGAGAAAGAGAGAGAGAGACAAAGTGAAAGAAAAAGAAGGAGAGGGAGAGGGAGGAAAAGAGAGAAAAAAAGTAGAAAGAGAGAGTTAGAGAAAGAGAAACAGAGAGAGAGACAAGTATAAAGGGAGAGAGAGAGACAAGAGAAAAGTTGAAAGTGAAAGAGAGAGACAAAGAAGTAGAAAGAGAGAGAGAAAGAGAGAGAGAGAAGTAGAGAGACAAAGAGATAAAGAAGTAGAGAGAAAGAGATAGAGAGAAGTAGAAAGAGAGAGAGAACTAGAGAGAGAGAAGTAGAATGAGAGAGAGAGAGAGAGAGAAAATTAGTGAGGGAAAGAGAGAGAGAAGTACAAAAAGATAGAGAGAGTGAGAGTGAGAGAGATAGGGAGAGATAGAGAGAAATAAAGAGAGAGAAAGAGAAGTAGAAAGAGAGAGAAGTGGAATAATAAAAGAAGAAAGAGGGAGAGAGGGAGAAAAAAGTAAAAAAAGTGAGACAGAGACATAGAGGGAGAGAGAGTAGTAAAGAGAGTGTGAGAGAGAGAAAAGTGTAGAGAGAGAAGTAGAGACAGAGAAAGAAAGGGAGAAAGAAAGGGAGAGAGAGATAAAAAGGAAAAGAAGAGAGGGAGGGAGAGGAGTCAAAAGAGAGAGAGAGAGAGAGAGAGAGAAAGGGAGAGAGGGATAGAGAAGTAGTGAGGGAAAGAGAGATAAGTATAGAGAGAGAATTAGAAAGAGAGAGAAAGAGAGGCAGAAATGTGAGTGAGAGAGAGAAAGAGAGTGAGAGAGAGGGGACGGTGAGAGAAGTAAAAGGAGAGCTAAAAGTATAATTAAAAGAGAAAGGGAGAGAGAGATAGAGTGAAAACAGAGATAAGTTAAAAGAGAAAAGAGTGAGACATAGAAAGAGAAAAAGAGAGAGACAAGTATAAAGGGAGAGAGAGAGATTAGAGAAATGTTAAAAGTGAAAGAGAGAGAAGTAAAAAGTGGGACAGAGGGAAAGAG
Organism: Protea cynaroides; assembly: GCA_028583415.1. NCBI lineage: Eukaryota > Viridiplantae > Streptophyta > Magnoliopsida > Proteales > Proteaceae > Protea > Protea cynaroides. Next base: position 79,966,923 of record CM053272.1, on the reverse strand, counting down.
AGAGAGAGAGAGTGAGAGAGGGAAGTAGAAAGACAAAGAGAAAGAAGTAGAGAGAAAGAGATAGAGAGAGAGAAGTAAAATGAGAGAGAGTGAGAGAGAGGAGAGAGAGGGAGAGAGGGAGAGAAACGTAGTGAGGGAAGAGAAAGAGAGGGAGATTGGGAAAGATTGAGAGACATAGTAGTAGAAAGAAACAGATAGAAGTAGAAAAATAAAAGTAGAAAGAGGGAGAGAGAGAGAGAGAAGTAAAAAAATAAGACAGCGAGATACAGAGAGAGATGTAAAGAGAGAGAGAAGGAGAGTGAGAGAGGGAAAAGTAGAGTATGAGAAAGAGAGAGGGAGGAAGAAAGGGAGAGAGAGAGATAGAAAGAGAAAGAGTGGGAGAGAGAGGAGTAAAGAGAGAGAGAGGAAGTTAGAGAGAGAGATAGATAAGTAGACTGAGAAAGAGAGATAAGTAGAGAGAGAGAATTAGGAAGAGAAAAGGGAGAGAGAGAGAGAGAGTGAGAGAGAGAGAGAGAAAGGGACAAAGAGTGAGTGAGGGAGAGAATGAGAGTGAAAGTGAAGGGAGGGTGAGAGAAGTAAAAAGAGAGATAAAAGTATAAATAAAAGAGAGAGATAGAGATAGTGAAGTAGAAATAAAGAGAGAGAACTAGAGAGAGAGGTAAAAAGAGAGATAGAGAGAGAGGGTGACATAGAGAGAGTGGGAGGAGTGGAGAAAGTGAGAGAGAAAAGTAAAAAGAGAGAGAACTTGATAGAGAGAAGTAGGAAAGGAGAAATAGAGAGAAAGGAAGAGAGAAAGAGTGATAGAGAAAGTGAGAAGTAGAAAGAGAGAGATAGAGAGATAGAGAAAGAGAAAGAGACAAACAGACAGTGAGAAAGAGAATGAGGGAGAAAGTGTGACAGGAAAAGAGATAGAGAAGTTGAAAGTAAGAGAGATAGAAAAAGGGAGAGAGACAAGTAGATAGGGCAAGGGAAAGAAGTGAAAAGTAGAAAGTGAAAGAGAGAGAGAGAGAGGAGAGAAAGAGACAGAGAGAAGTTAAAAGAGAAAGTGGGAGAGAGAAGTTGAGAGAGATAAGTAGAATGTGAGAGAGAGAGAGAGAGAGATAAATAGAGAGAGAGAGAGAGAGAGAGAGATAGAGATAGAGAGACGAAGTTAAAAGAGAGAGAAAGAGTAAGAGAGAGAGGGAAAAAAGTAGAGAGATAAGGAGGCTAAGAAGTAGAGAGAGAGATAGAGAGAGAAGTAGAAAGAGAGAGAGTGGGAGAAGAAGAGAGAGAGAAGTAGGAAGAGAGAGAAAGGGAAAAGTAGTGAGAGAAAGAGGGAGAGAGAAGTAAAGAGAGAGAGAGGGAAAAATATAGAGAAGGGAAAGAGAACTAAAGAGAGAGAGAAGTAGAAAGAGAGAGCGAAGTGGAAATGAGAGATTGAAATATAGAGAGAGAGGGAAGTAAAGAGAGAGAAAGAAGAGAGAGAGAGAGAGAGAGAGAAATAGAAAGAGAGAGAGAAGTAGAGAAAAGGTGAGAGGGAGCAGGGGTAAGAAAGAGAGAGAGAGAGAAAGAGAGAGAAAGAGAGAGAGAAAAGTAGAAAGAGAGAGTGAGGAAGCGAGAGAGAGCGAGAGAAAGAGAGAGAAAGGGAGAGAGTGATAGAGAAGTGGAGAGAGAAAAGTAGAAAGAGGGAAAGATAGAGGGAGAGAGGGAAAGAGAGAGAAGAGGGAGAGAAAAGTTGATTGCGAGACAGAAGTAGAAATAGATGAGAGATACGAAAAGAGAGAGAGAAGTGGAAATGAGAAAGAAAGAGAAAAAGAGAGAGAGACAAGTAGAAAGGCCGAGAGGGAAAGAAGTGAAAAGGAGAAAGTGAAAGAGAGAGAGAGGGAAAGAGAGAGAGACAGAGGGGAGAAAGAGATAGATTCAACTAAAAAGAGAAAGAGAGAGATAGAAGTTGAGAGAGATAAGTAGAAAGAGAGAGAGAGAGAGAGGGAAGTAAAAAGAGAGAGAAAGAGAAAAAGTAGAGAGATAAAGGGGGTTAGAATTAGAGAGAGATACAAGGAGAGAAGTAAAAAGAGAGAGAAAGAGAAAAGTAGTGAGAGAAAGAGAGAGAGAAGTAGGAAAAGGGAGAGAGAGTGTGAGGGAGATAGGGAAAAATATGGAGAAAGAGAGAGAGAAGTAAAGAGAGAGGGAGAGACGTAGAAAGAGAGAGTGAAGTGGAAAAATAAAAGTAGAAAGAGGGAGAGAGAGATTTAGATAAAGAGAGAGAGAGAGAGGGAAGTAAAGAGAGAGAATGAGAGTGAGAGAGAAAAGTAAAAAGAGAGAGAGCAGTAGAGAAAGAGCGAGAGAGTGGGGGAAAGTAAGAGAGGGAAAGAGAGAAGTAGAAAGAGATTGAGAGAGAAGTAGAAAGCGATAGAGAGAAATAGAGACAGAGGGAGGGAGAGATAGAGCAGTAGAGAGAGAAAAGTATAAAGAGAGAGAGAGAAGAGGGAGAGAAAAGTAGAATGAGAGATATAAGTAGAAATGGAAGAGGGAGAGAGAGAGAGAGAGAGAAGTAGAAATAGAGAGAGGAAGAGAAGTGGAGAGAGAGGTTAAAAAAGAGAGATAAAGAGAGAGGGAGCGATAGAGAGATAGTAGTAAAGGTGGAGAGAGAAAGTAAGAGAAAAGTAGAAGGGGAGAGAGAGAAGTATACAGAGAGAAGTGAGAAGAGACAGAGAGATGTATAGAGGGAGAAGTAGAAAGAGATAGAGAGAGAAAAGTAGAGGGAGAGAGGGAAAAGTAACAAGAGAGAGAGAACGAGATAGAGTAAGAGATAGGGACATGTAAAAATAGAGAGAGAAAAAAGAGAAATAAAAAGTGATAGAGAGAAATAGAGGGAGAAGGAGAAAGAGAGAGAGAAAAAAAGAAAAAGAGAGCAGGAGAGAGAGAGAGAGAGAGAGAGAAGTTGAGGGAGAGAAGTAGAATAAGAGAGAGAATGAGAGAGAAAGAGAAAGTAGGGAGAAAGAGGGAGAGAAGTAAAAAGAGGGAGAGAAATAGAGAGACAAAGAGAGAGAGAGAAATAGGGAGACATAGAGAGATAGTGTGAATGAGAAAAGTCGAAAGAGGGAAAGAGAAGTAATGTCACACCACAATTCTACACTATTCAGAATGGTTTGATGAACCACCAATAAATCAATGGTTCAACTAGGATCTCGAATAAGCTGTGTCCGTTTGCTTAAACCATACACATCGACAACCATCTGTCAGAGTAAATAAACAATAGCGAAAGTCTTTAATATTAAATGTACTGAGAGTCTAGCGCTGATAAAGTAAATAAATTATCCAATTATCTCCAAATTACTAAGACATAAAATAAAATAAATTATTCAATTACATCATCTTAATAATCCAACAAATAAGCCTAATTAAAGAAGTATGAGCTGCATTCGCACGACGAATCCTGCGACTTCATCATAGCTTCTGCATCCATCGTTGCAACATGCCCGTACATCGGAGAATTCATATAATCTTTTACAGTAGTACCTACATCATCAACTAAAAATATTCAATGTAAAATGAAAGAGAAATAAGAGTGAAGTAGAAAGTGAAAGAGAGAGAGAGAGAGGGGGAGAAAGAGAGTGAGAGAGAGAGAGAGGGAAAAAAGTAAAAAGAAAGAGAGAGTGAAGTAGAGCGAGAGAAGTAAAATGAGAGACCGAAGTAGAGATAGATAGAAGTTGGGAGAGATAAGTAAAAAGAGAGAGAGTGAGAGAAGTAAAAAGTAGGAAGGAAAGAGAGAGAGAGAGAGGAGAGAGAGAGAGAAAAAGAAGTAGAGAGATAAATAGGTAGAGAAGTTGAAAAAGATTGAGAGAGATAGAGAGAGGGAGTGTGGGAAATAGAAAGTGAGAGATAGAAAGAAAAAGTAGAGAGAGAAAAAAAAATAGAGAGAGATAAAGGTAGTAAGGGAAAAAGATAGAGGGATTAAGAAAAAAAAGAAACGAGTAGAAACGGAGAGAGAAAGTAGAAGTAGAATGTGAAAGAGATAAGAGAGAGAGAGAGAGAAGTAAAAAGAAAGAGTGGGAAACAAAAAAAGAGAGAGAACTAAAAAGATAGAGAGAGAAGTGAAAAGAGAGAGAAAGCGAGAGAGAAAGGGAGGCAGTATGAGAGAGAGAAAAGTAGAGAGAGAGGGAGAGTATTAGAAGGAGAGAGAAAAAGAGAGAAAGAGGGAGAGAGAGAGACGTATAGAGAGAGTGTGATTGAGAGAGGTTGAAAGAGAGAGAGAGAGAGAGAGAGAGAAATAGAGTGTAAGAGAAGTAGAAGAAACAGAGGGAAAGAGACAGAGAAAGAGAGAGAGTAGTAGAAAGAGAGGGAAAGCAAGAGAGAGAGAGAAGTAAAAAGAGAGAGAGACAGAGAGAGAGAGAGAGAAGGAAAGAAGTAGAGAGAGAAAAGAAGTGAGAGAGAGAAGTTGAAAAAGAAAAGAGTGAAAGCAAGAGAGAGTGAGTGAAAGGGAGTGAGAGAAGTAGAAAGAAAGAGAGAGAGCGAAAGAAGAGAGAGACAGAAAATTAGAGAGAGAAAGAAAGAGAGTGATAAAAGTAAAAATAGAGAGAAAGAGAGAGGGAGAGGGAAGTAAAAATAGAGAGAGAGAAGTAGAATGGGAGAGAGTGAGAAAGAGTGAGAGAGAGAGAGAAAGGGAGAGAAGTAGAGAGAGAGAGAGAAAGATGAAGAAGTTGTGAGAGGGAGAAAATGAGAAGAAAAAAGAGAAAATGAGAAAAGGGAGAGAGGGAGAGACAAGTAGAAAGAGAGAGAAAATGAGGAGTGAAGTAGAAAGTGAAAGGGAGAGAGAGTGAGAAAGAGAGAGAGTAAGAGAGAGAGAGAGAGAGGGAGAGAGGGAGAGAGAGAGAGAACTAGAAAGGGAGATGTAAAAAGTAGGAGTAATACGTAGAGAGAAAAGCAGAAAGATAGCAAGTGGGAGAGAGAGTGATGTAGAAGGAGAGAAAAAGCGATCGAGAGAGAAGTATAATGACAGAGAGAGAGAGGGCAGGAAAGAAGTGGAAAGAGAGAGAGGGAGAGAGGGAGAGAGTGAGAGAGAGAGAGAGAAAAAAAAGAGATAAGTAGAGAGAGAAGGTAAGTGAGACAAGTGGAAAGGAAGAGAGACAAAGAGGGGGAGAGAGAGTAGTAAAGGGGGAATTTGAAGAGAGAGAGGTATAAAGGGAGAGAGTGAAGAAGAAAAAGAGAGAGATAGATAGAGAGAGGGGAAGAGAGAGAAGTAGATGGAGAGAGAGAGGTAGATCAAGAGAGAGATGTAGAAAGTGAGAGAGAAGTAGAAGCGGAGAGAAAGAGGGAGAGACAAAGAGAGAAGAGAGATAGAGAGAGAGAAGTAAAAAGAGACAGAGTGAGAGAGAGAGAGAGAGAGGGAGAGAGATAGGGAGAGACATAAAGAGAGAGAGTGGGAAAGAAGTTTGGGTGAAAAGTAAAAAGAGGGAGAGAGATAGAAAAAGAGAGAGAAAAGTGGAAGAAAAAGAGCGAGAGAGAGAAGAAGAAAGCGACAGAGAGAGAGAGTAAAAAGAGAGAGAGAGAGAGAGAGAGAGAGAGCAAGACAAAGAGAGAGGGAGAGAGATAGTGATAGAGATAGAAGTAGAAAGAGAGAGAGATAGAGAGGGAGAGAGAAGGAGGAGGAGAGGGAAAGAAAGAGAATGAGAGAAGTAGAAAGACGGAGGGAGAGGGAGAAAGGTGGATAGAGGGAATGAGTGTGAAAGAGACAGAGGTCGAAAGAGGGAAAGAGAGAGAGAGAGAGAGAGAGAGAGAGAGAGAGAGAAGTTGAAAGAAAAATAGAAGTACTAAGATAAAGAGAGAGGGACGGAGAAAGTGAGAGGTGGAGAGAGAGATATATAAAAAGAGATAGATAGAGAGAGAAACAAGAGAGAGAGATATAGAAAGAGAGATAGAGAGAGATTTAGAGAGAAAAAAGTAGAGAGAGTGAAATAGAGAGTGAAAAAGAAAGAGAGACAAAGTGAAGGAGAGAAAGAATAAAGTAGAGAGAGAGAGAAGTAGGAAGAGGGAGACAGAAGAGAAGTATAAAGAGAGAGAGTGAGAGAGAGAGAGAAAGGTTAAGAGAGAAAGAGAGAGGTAGAAAGAGAATGATAAAGAGAGAGTGAGAGAGACAGAGATAGAGAGGGAGAGAGAGAGAGAGAAGTATAGAGAGAGGATTATAAAGAGACAGAGAGTAAGAGAGAGAGAGAGAGAGATGAGAAGTAGAGAGGGAGAAGTGAAAAGGGAGAGAGTGATAAAGAGAGAGGGAGAGAGCGAAATATAGAGAGAGAAAGAGAGAAATGGGAAGGAGAGAGAGAAAAGTTGATAAAGAGGGAAGTAGAATGGGAGAGAGAGAGAGAGAAGGAGAGAGAGAGAGAGAGGGAGGGAGAGATAGAGAGTAAGATGGTGAAAGAGAGAAAGAGAGAAAGAAAATAAAAGAGAAAGAAAAAGAAGGAGAGTGAGAGAGAGGGAAAGAGAGATAAGTAAAAAGAGAGAGAGAGAAAAAAAGAAAAAGAGAGGGAGACAAGTATAAAGGGAGAGAGACAAGAGAAAAGTAGAAAGTGAGAGAGAGAGACAGAAGTACAAGGAGAGAGAAAGAGAGAGACAGAAGTAGAGGGACAATGAGAGAAAAAAGTAGGGAGAAAGAGATAGAGAGAGAGTAAAGTAGAAGGTGAGATTGAGAACTAGAGAGGGAGATGTAGAAACAGAAAAAGAGAGAGAGAGAGAAAAGTAGTGAAGGAAAGGGAGAGAGAAGTATAATAGGAGGGAGAGAGTATGTGAGAGAGAGAGATAAGGAGAGAGAGAGAGAGAAGTAGAAAGAGAGGGAAAGAGAAGTGGAAAAGTAAAAGTAGAAAGAGGGGGAGAGACAGAGAAGTAGAAAAAGTGAGATAGAGACATTGAGAGAGAGTAGTAAAGAGAGAGAGAAAGGGAGTGAGAGAGATAAAAGTAGAGAGAGAGAAGTAGAGAAAGGGAAAGAGAGGGAGAAAGAAAGGGAGAGAGAGAGATAGAAAGAAAAAAAAGAGAGGGAGAGAGAGAGAGAGAGAGAGAGAGAAAGGGAGAGAGATATAAAAGTAGAGAGCGAAAGAGAGATAAGTAGAGAGAGCGAATTTGAAAGAGAGAAAGAGAGAGAGAGAGAGAGAGAGTGAGTGATAGATAGAAAGGGAGTGAGAGAGAGGGGAGGGTGAGAGAAGTAAAGAGAGAGATAAAAGTATAAATAAAGAGAGAGAGAGAGAGAGAGAGATAGAGAGAGAGATATAAGAGAGATAATTAGGAAGAGAAAAAGAGTGGGATAGAGAAAGAGAAAAAGAGAGAGACAAGTATAAAGGGAGAGAGAGAGACCAGAGAAAAGTAAAAAGTGAAAGAGAGAGAGAAGTAAAGAGGGGGAAAAGAGAGAGAGACGTAATGAGGGAAGTGAGAGAGGCGGAGATAGGTAGAGATAGAAAGACAGAGAAGTAGAAAGAGAGTGAGAGAGGTTGAAAAATAAAAGTTGAAACAGGGAAAGAGAGAGAGAGAAAGAGAGTGAGAGAGAAAAAAGTTGAGAGAGAAGTAGAGAAAGAGAAGGAGAGAGGGAGAAAGAAAGAGAGAGAGAGGGAGAGATAGAAATAGAAAGAGAGGGAGAGAGTGGAGTAAAAATAGAGAGAGAGAGAGAGGAAGTTAGAGAGAGAGATAGAGAAATAGATAGAGAAAGAGAGATGAGTAGAGAGAGAGTGGGAGAGAGAGGGGGGGTGAAAGGGTGAGTGAGGGAGAGAAAGAGAGTGAAAGTGAGGGGAGGGTGAGAGAAGTAAAAAGAGATATAAAAGTACAAATAAAAGTGAGAGAGAGAGAGAGAGTGAAATTGAAATTGAGAGAGAGAGAGAAGTAGAGAGAGACATAGAAAGAGAGATAGAGAGAGAGGGAGACACAGAGAGAGTGGTAGGAGTAGATAAAGAGAGAGAAAAGTAAAAAGTGAGAGAAGTTGATAGAGAGAGTGTAGGAAGGGAGAGATAGAGAGAAAGAGAGATAGAAAAAGAGAGAGATAGAGAGAGACAGAGAGAAAGAGAGAAAGATAAATAGATAGAGAGAAAGAGAATGGGGGAGAAAGAGAGATAGGAAAAGAGAGAGAGAAGTGGAATGCGAGAGAGATAGTGAAAAAGAGAGAATGGCAAGTAGAAACGGCGAGAGGGAAAGAACAGAAAAGTAGAAAGTGAAAGAGAGAGAGAGAGAAAGGAGAGAAAGTGACAGAGAGAGGTAAAAAGAGAAAGGGAGAGAGAGAAGTTGAGAGAGATAAGTAGAAAATGGGAGAGCGAGAGAGATAGAGAGAGAAAGAGGAAGTAAAAAGAGAGGGAAAGAGTTAGAGAGAGAGAGAGAGAGAGAAAGAGAAGTGGAAAGAGAGTGAGAGAGAGAGAAGTAGAAAGAGAGAGAGAAAAGTGGAAATGAGAGATTGAAATATAGCGAGAGAGGAAGTAAAGAGAGAGAAGAGAGAGAGAGAGAAATGTAGAAAGAGGGAGAGAAGTAAAGAAAGAGCGAGAGAGAGCAGGGGAAAGAAGGAGAGAGAGAGAGTAAGAAAGAGAAAGAGAGAGAGAAGTAGAAGGAGAGAGTGAGGAAGAGAGAGAGAGGGAGAGAAAGAAAGAGAGAGGGAGATAGAAATAGTGAAGTAGAGAGAGAAAAGTAAAAAGAGGGAAAGATTGAGACAGAGGGAGAGAGAAAGAGAAGGGAGAGAAAAGTAGAACTAGAGATTGAAGTAGAAATTGGAGAGAGAGAGAGAGAAAAGTAGAAACAAAGAGACAGGAAGAGAAGTAGAGATAGGTAGAAAAAGAACGATAAAGAGAGAGGGAGAGATAGAGAGAGGGAAAGGTGGAGAGAGAAAGGGAGAGGTAGAAAGAGAACGATAAAGAGAGAGAGAGAGAGAGAGAAATAGAGGGAAAAGTTGAAAGAGAGAGAGAAAGAGAGAGAGAAGTATATAGAGAGGATTAGAAAGAGAGAGAGATACAGAGAGAGAGATGAGAAGTAGAGAAATAGAAGTGAAAAGGCAGAGAGAGATAAAGAGAGAGAGAAAGACAGAAGTATAGAGAGAGAGTGAAAGAGAGAGATGGGAAGTAGAGAGAGAAAAGTTGATAGAGAGAGAAGTATAGAGAAAAGTAGAAAGGGAGAGAGAGATAATGATGGAGAGAGAGGGAGGGAGAGACATAGAGAGAGAAGTAAATAGAGAGAGATGGAGAGAGGGAGAGAGAAAGAGAGAGTGAGAAAAAGGGAGAGAGACAAATAGGGAGAAAAGGAGAGGGAGAGAGAGGAAAAGAGAGATAAGTAGAATGAGAGAGATTGAGAAAGAGAAAAAGAGAGAGAGAGAGACAAGTATAAAGGGAGAGAGAGAGACAAGATAAAAGTAGAAAGTGAAAGAGAGAGAGACAAAAGTGATAATAGAGAGAAAAAGAGAGAGAGAGAGAGAGAGAGAAGTAGGGAGACAAAGAGAGAAAGAATAAGAGAGAAAGAGATAGAGAGAGAGAAGTAGAAAGAGAGGGAGAAAGACAGAGAAAAGTAGTGAGGGAAAGAGAGAGATAAGTATAAAACGATAAAGAGAGAGTGAGTGAGAGAGATATGGAGAGATGGAGAGAAAGAGAGAGAGGGAGAGAAGTAGAAAGAGAGAGAGAAGTGGAAAAATAAAAGTTGAAAGAGGGAGAGAGGGAGAGAAGTGGAAAAAGTGAGACAGAGACATAGAGAGAGAGAGAGAGGGAGAGTAGTAAAGAGAGAGAAGATAGAGAGTGGGAGAGAGAAAAGTAAAGAGAGAGAGATAGAAACAGAAAGAAGAGAGGGAGGGAGAGGTGTCAAAAGAGAGAGAGAGAGAAAGTGGAGAGAAAGATAGGGAAGTAGAGAGGGAGAGAGAGATAAGTAGAGAAGAGCATTAGAAAGGGAGAAAGAGAGAGAGAGAGAGCGAGTGAAAAGAGAGATAATTAAAAAGAGAAAAAAGTAAGGCTGTGTTTGGTATCATTTTTGTTTTTGATTTTTATTCAAATTTGTAGTTTCGAAGGGGTTTGGCATAATTTATGAGTGCTTTTTATGAAAAATAAAAATAAAAACAAGTCAAAATTCAAAAAGAGGTTGAGACCTCTTTTTGATTTTTGGTCAAAAATTATTTTTGTTGTGTTTTGCGCAAAACACTTAAAACATGTGTTAAAATAAAGGGTTAAAAAAATAATTTAGTTTCCTTTTGTAAAACCACCCCAAATCAATCCCTCGAGCACTCTTCTCGTTGATGAACGGAAGTAAAGCATAGAGACGTAGACATGCAACTTCGTTCTAGAGACGGCTTTGACGGCGACGACGACAATCATTCCAATGGAGGCGACATCGTTTCTCCAAAGACGGTTCTTGGTTTGATTTCTTTCCATAATCCTTTGATAGAGGAAGAGAAATAGATGCTCCATGACAGAGGAAGAGGAAGACTTTCAAAATCATTTTTAGACATAGTATATGCCAAATCTGTTTTTCATTTTACCATCTATTTTTATTATAGCTACCAAACAACATTTTATTTTTGAACAAAAATCATTTTGAAAATGATTTTTGTTAAATAGATAAAAAAAACAATAACAAAAATGATACCAAACATAGCCTATGATAGAGAAAGAGAAAAAGAGAGAGACAAGTATAAAGGGAGAAACAGAGAGATAAAAGTATAAATAAAAGTGGGAGAGAGAGAAAAGAGTGATAAGTAGAAAGAGAAAAAAGTGAGATAGAGAAAGAGAAAAAGAGAGAGACAAGTATAAAGGGAGAAAGCGAGACCAGAGAAAGTAAACAGTGAATGTGAGAGAAAGTGAAGTAAAAAGAGGGACAGAGAGAGAGAGAGAGAGAGAGAGAGAGAAAAGTAGAGATTCAAAGAGATAGAAGTAGAGAGAAAGAGATAGAGAGAGAGAAGTAGGAATAGAGAGAGAGAGAGAGAACTAGAGAGAGAGTGGAAAAAGAGGGAGAGAGAGAAACGTAGTGAGGGAAAGAAAAAGAGAGGGAGATAGGGAGAGAAAAAGAGACAGAGAAGAAGAAAGAAAGAGAGATAAGTGGAAAAATAAAAGTAGAAAGTGGGAATAAGAGAGAAAAGTAAAAAAAGTAAGACAGAGAGATACAGAGAGAGAAGTCAAGAGAGAGAGAGAGAAAGAGAGTAAGAGTGAGAAAAGTAGAGAGAGAAAAGTAGACAAAGAGAAAGGGAGAGGGAGAGAAAGAGAGAGAGAGATAGAAAGAGAAAGAGAGAGAGAGAGAGAGAAAGAGAAAGAGAGGGAGGGAGAGGAGTAAAAAGAGAGAGAGAGAGAGAGAGGGAGTTAGAGAGAGAGATAGAGAAGTAGACAGAGAAAGAGAGATAAGTAGAGAGAGAGAATTAGGAAGAGAAAAAGGGAGAGAGAGAGAGAAAGAGAGGGACAAAGAGTGAGTGAGGGAGAGAAAGAGAGTAAAAGTAAGGGGGTGAGAGATGTAAAAAGAGAGATAAAAGTATAAATAAAAGAGACAGGGAGAACTACCGAGAGAGGTAGAAAGTGAGATAGAGAGAGAGGGAGACACAGACATAGTGGGAGGAGTGGAGAAAGAGAGAGAGAAAAGTAAAGAGAGATGTTGATAGATAGAGAAGTTGGAAGAGAGAGAGAGAGAGAAAGGGAGAGATAGAGAGAAAGGGAGAGAGAAAGAAAGATAGAGAATGAGTAAAGTAGAAAGAGAGAGATAGAAAGAGTGAGTGAGAAAGAGTGAGAGACAAACAGACAAAGAGAAAGAGAATGAGGGAGAAAGAGAGATAGGAAAAGAGAGAGAGAAGTGGAAAGTGAGAGAGAGAAAAAGAGAGAGAGACAAGTTGAAATGGCGAGAGGGAAAGAAGAGAAAAGTAGAAAGTGAAAGAGAGAGAGAGAGAGAGAGGAGAGAAAGAGACAGAGAGAAGTAAAAGAGAAAGAGAGAGAGAGAAGTTGAGAGAGATAAGTAGAAAGAGAGAGAGAGAGAGAGAGATAGAGAGAGAGAGAGATAGAGAGAGAGAGAGGAAGTAAAAAGAGAAAGAAAGAGTAAGAGTAAGAGAGAGAGAAAAAAAAGTAGAGAGATAAAGAGGCTAAGAATTAGAGAGAGATAGAGAGAGAGAAGTAGAAAAAGTGAGAGAGGGAGAAGAAGAGAGAGAGAGAAGTAGAAAGACAAAGAAAGAGAAAAGTAGCGAGAGAAAGAGAGAGAGAGAGAAGTAAAAAAAGAGAGAGAGTGTGTGATATATAGGGAAAATAAATTGAAAGAGAATGAGAAGTAAAGAGAGAGAGAAGTAGAAAAGGAGAGAGAAGTGCAAATGAGAGATTGAAATATAGAGAGAGAGGGAAGTAGAGAGAGAAAAAGAGAAACAGAGGAAGTTAGAAAGAGAGAGAGAAGTAGAGAAAGAGCGAGAGGGAGCGGGGGTAAGAAAGAGAGAGAGAGCAATAGAGAGAAAGGGAGAGAGAAGTAGAAAGAGAGAGTGAGGAAGAGAGAGAGAGAGGGAGAGAAAGAGAGAGAAAAAGGGGGAGAGAGAGATAGAAAGAGGGAAAGAGGAGAGAGAAAGGTAGAAAGAGGGAAAGAGAGGGAGAGAGAAGTGGAAAGTGAGAGAGAGAGAAAAATAGAGAGAGATAGGTAGAAAGACCAAGAGGGAATGAGGAGAAAAGAAGAAAGAGAGAGAGAGAAGAGAGAGAGAGAGAGAAAGAGAGGGAGAGAAAGAGAGAGAGAGGGAGACAGAGATAGTAGAGAGAGAAAAGTGAAAAGAGGGAATGAGAGAGAGGGAGAGAGATAGAGAGAAGATGGAGAGAAAAGTAGAACGAGAAAAAGAAATAGAAATAGGGGAGAGAGAGAAAAGTAGAAACCGAGAGACAGGAAGAGAAGTAGAGAGAGAGGTAAAAAAAGAGATATAAAGAGAGAGGGAGAGATAGAAAGAGAGGGAGAGGTGGAGAGAGAAGGAGAGAGGTAGAAAGAGAAAGATAGAGAGAGAGAGAGACACAGAGAGAGAAATAGAGGGAAAAGTATAAAGAGAGAGAGAGACATGGAGAGAGAAAAAGAGAGAGAGGGCTAGAAAGAGAGAGAGAGAAAGAGAGAGAGAGATGAGAAGTAGAGAGAGAAGTAAAAAGGGAAAGGGAAAAGTATAGAGACAGAGAAAGAGAGATTTGGAAAGTAGAGAGAGAAACAAATTGATCAAGAGAGAAGTATAGAGAGAGAAGTACAAAGGGAGAGTGAGAGAAAGAGGGCGAGAGAGGGAGGGAGAGAGATATAGAGAGAGAAGTAAATACAGAGAGTGACAGAGAGAGAAAAAGAGAGAGAGTAAAAGAGAGAGAGAGACAAAGTGAAAGAAAAAGAAGGAGAGGGAGAGGGAGGAAAAGAGAGAAAAAAGTAGAAAGAGAGAGTTAGAGAAAGAGAAACAGAGAGAGAGACAAGTATAAAGGGAGAGAGAGAGACAAGAGAAAAGTTGAATGTGAAAGAGAGAGACACAGAAGTAAAAAGAGAGAGAGAAAGAGAGAGAGAGAAGTAGAGAGACAAAGAGATAAAGAAGTAGAGAGAAAGAGATAGAGAGAGAAGTAGAAAGAGAGAGAAAAGTAGAATGAGAGAGAGAGAAAAGTAGTGAGGGAAAGAGAGAGAGAAGTATAAAAAGATAGAGAGAGTGAGACTAAGAGAGATAGGGGGAGATAGAGAGAAATAGAGAGGGAGAAAGTGAAGTAGAAAGAGAGAGAAGTGGAATAATAAAAGAAGAAAGAGGGAGAGAGAGAGAAAAAAGTAAAAAAAATGAGACAGAGACATAGAGGGAGAGAGAGAGTAGTAAAGAGAGTGTGAGAGAGAGAAATGTGTAGAGAGAGAAGTAGAGAAAGAGAAAGAAAGGGAGAAAGAAAGGGATAGAGAGATAAAAAGGAAAAGAAGAGAGGGAGGGAGAGGAGTCAAAAGATAGAGAGAGAGAGAGAGAGAAAGAAAGGGAGAGTGGGATAGAGAAGTAGTGAGGGAAAGAGAGATAAGTACAAAGAGAATTAGAAAGAGAGAGAAAGAGAGAGAAAGTGAGGGAGAAATGTGAGTGAGAGAGAGAAAGAGAGTGAGAGAGAGGGGAGGGTGAGAGAAGTAAAAGGAGAGCTAAAAGTATAAATAGAAGAGAAAGAGAGAGAGAGAGAGAGATAGAGTGAAAAAAGAGATAAGTTGAAAGAGAAAAGAGTGAGACAGAGAAAGAGAAAAAGAGAGAGACAAGTATAAAGGGAGAGAGAGAGATCAGAGAAATGTTAAAAGTGAAAGAGAGAGAAGTAAAAAGTGGGACAGAGGGAATGAGAGAGAGAGAGAGTGATAGAGAGAAGAAGAAAGATAAAGAGAAAGAAGTAGAGAGAAAGAGATAGAGAGAGAGAAGTAGAAAGAGAGAGAGAGGAGAGAGAGGGAGAGAGGGAGAGAAACGTCGTGAGGGAGGAGAGAGAGAGGGAGATTGGGAGAGATTGAGAGACATAGAAGTAAAAAGAAACAGATAGAAGTGGAAAAATAAAAGTAGAAAGCGGGAGAGAGAGAGAAAGAGAGAGAAGTAAAAAAAGTAAGACAGCGAGATATAGAGTGAGATGTATAGAGAGAGAAGGAGAGTGAGAGAGGGAAAAGTAGAGAGAGAAAAGTAGAGTATGAGAAAGAGAGAGGGAGGAAGAAAGGGAGAGAGAGAGATAGAAAGAGAAAGAGAGGGAGAGGGAGAGGGAGAGAGAGGAGTAAAGAGAGAGAGAGGATGTTAGAGAGAGAGAGAGAGAAGTAGACTGAGAAGGAGAGATAAGTAGAGAGAGAGAATTAGGAAGAGAAAAGGGAGAGAGAGAGAGAGAGCGAGAGAGAGAGAAAAAGGGACAAAGAGTGAGTGAGGGAGAGAATGAGAGTGAAAGTGAAGGAAGGGTGAGAGAAGTAAAAAGAGAGATAAAAGTATAAATAAAAGAGAGAGATAGAGATAGTGAAGTAGAAATAGAGAGAGAGAACTAGAGAGAGGTAGAAAGAGAGATAGAGAGAGAGGGTGACATAGAGAGAGTGGAAGGAGTGGAGAAAGTGAGAGAGAAAAGGAAAAAGAGAAAGAACTTGATAGAGAGAAGTAGGAAAGGAGAAATAGAGAGAAAGGAAGAGAGAAAGAGTGATAGAGAAAGTGAGAAGTAGAAAGAGTGAGATAGAGAGAGAGAGAGAGAAAGGGAAAGAGACAAACAGACAGAGAGAAAGAGAATGAGGGAGAAAGTGTGACAGGAAAAGAGATAGAGAAGTGGAAAGTAAGAGAGATAGAAAAAGGGAGAGAGACAAGTAGATAGGGCAAGAGGGAAAGAAGAGAAAAGTAGAAACTGAAAGAGAGAGAGAGAGAGAGAGGAGAGAAAGAGACAGAGAGAAGTTAAAAGAGAAAGTGGGAGAGAGAAGTTGAGAGAGATAAGTAGAATGTGTGTGAGAGAGAGAGAGAGAGAGAAAGAGAGAGATAGAGAGAGGGAGAGAGATAGAGAGAGAAAGAGATAGAGAGACGAGTTAAAAGAGAGAGAAAGAGTAAGAGAGAGAGGGAAAAAAGTAGAGAGATAAAGAGGCTAAGAAGTAGAGAGAGATAGAGAGAGAAGTAGAAAGAGAGAGAGTGGGAGAAGAAGGGAGAGAGAAGTAGGAAGAGAGAGAAAGGGAAAAGTAGTGAGAAAGAGGGAGAGAGAAGTAAAAAGAGAGAGAGGGAAAAATACAGAGAAGAGAAAGAGAACTAAAGAGAGAGAGAAGTAGAAAGATAGAGCGAAGTAGAAATGAGAGATTGAAATATAGAGAGAGAGGGAAGTAAAGAGAGAGAAAAAGAGAGAGAGAGAAAAATAAAAAGAGAGAGAGAAGTAAAGAAAGAGTGAGAGGGAGAAGGGGTAAGAAAGAGAGAGTGAGAGAGAAAGAGAGAGAAAGAGAGAGAGAAAGTAGAAAGAGAGAGTGAGGAAGAGAGAGAGAGGGAGAGAAAGAGAGAGAAAGAGAGAGAGTGATAGAGAAGTGGAGAGAAGAAAGTAGAAAGAGGGAAAGAGAGAGGGAGAGAGGGAGAGAGAGAGAGAAGAGGGAGAGAAAAGTGGATTGCGAGATAAAAGTAGAAATAGATGAGAGATATGAAAAGAGAGAGTGAAGTGGAAATGAGAAAGAAAGAGAAAGAGAGAGAGACAAGTAGAAAGGCCGAGAGGGAAAGAAGTGAAAAGGAGAAAGTGAAAGAGAAAGAGAGGGAGAGAGAGAGACAGAGACAGAGGGGAGAAAGAGATAGAGTAAAGTAAAAAGAGAAAGAGAGAGACAGAAGTTGAGAGAGATAAGTAGAAAGTGAAAGAGAGAGAAAGAGAGAGAAAGGAGAGAAAGTGACAGAGAGAAGTAAAACAAGAGAGAGAGACAGAAGTTGAGAGAGATATGTAGAAAGAGAGAGAGTGAGAGAGATAGAGAGAGAGAGGTAGTAAAAAGAGAGGGAAAGTGTAAGACAGAGAGAAAAAAAGTGAAGAGATAAAGAGTCAAAAAGTAGAGAGAGATAGAGAGAGAGATAAGTAGAAAGCGAGAGAGAGGGAGAAGAAGAGGGAGAGAAGTCAAAAGAGGGAGAAGGAGAAAAGTAGTGTGAGAAAGAGAGAGATAAAAGTAAAAAGGGAGAGAGAGAGTATGAGAGAGGGAAAATACAAAGAAAGAGATTGAGAAGTAAAGAGAGATAGAAGTAGAAAGAGAGATAGAGAAGTGGAAATGAGAGATTGAAATATAGAGACAGAGGGAAGTAAAGAGAGAGAAAGAGAGAGAGAGAGAAAAAAGTAGAAAGAGAGAGAAGTAGAGAAAGAGCGAGAGAGAGCGGGAGAAAGAGACAAAGAGAGATAGGGAGAGAGATATAGAGAGAGAGAGAGGAAGTAAAAAGAGAAAGAAAGAGTAAGAGTAAGAGAGAGAGAAAAAAGTAGAGAGATAAAGAGGCTAAGAATTAGAGAGAGATAGAGAGAGAGAAGTAGAAAAAGTGAGAGAGGGAGAAGAAGAGAGAGAGAGAAGTAGAAAGAGAGAGAAAGAGAAAAGTAGTGAGGGAAAGAGAGAGAGAGAAGTAAAAAAAGAGAGTGTGTGATATGGAGGGAAAAATAAATTGAAAGAGAATGAGAAGTAAAGAGTGAGAGAAGTAGAAAGGGAGAGAGAAGTAGAAATCGGAGATTGAAATATAGAGAGAGAGGGAAGTAGAGAGAGAGAAAGAGAAATAGAGAAAATTATAAAGAGAGAGAGAAGTAGAGATAGAGCGAGAGAGAGTGGGTGTAAGAAAGAGAGAGAGAGAGAGAGAGCAACAGAGAGAAAGGGAGAGAGAAGTAGAAAGAGAGAGTGAGGAAGAGAGAGAGAGGGAGAGAAAACGAGAGAGAGGGAGAGAGAGATAGCGAAGTGGGGAGAGAAAGGTAGAAATAGGGAAAGAGAGAGGGAGAGAGAAGAGGGAGATAGAAGTAGAAATGGAAGAGAGATAGGAAAAGAGAGAGAGAAGTGGAAAGTGAGAGAGAGAAAAAGGGAGAGAGATAGGTAGAAAGACCGAGATGGAATGAAGAGAAAAGGGGAAAGTGAAAGAGAGAGAGAGAGAGAGAGACAGAGTAGAGAAAGAGACAGAGACATGTAAAAAGAGAAAGAGGGAGAGAATTTGAGAGAGATAAGTAGAAAGAGAGAGAGAGAGAGAGAGAGAGAGAGAGAGAGAGAGAGAGAGAGAGAGAGGGAGACAGAGATAGTTGAGAGAGAAAAGTAAAAAGAGGGAAAGAGAGAGAGAGGGAGAGAGAGAGAGAAGATAGAGAGAAAAGTAGAACGAGAAAAATAAATAGAAATAGGGGAGAAAGAGAAAAGTAGAAACCGAGAGACAGGAAGAGAAGTAGAGAGAGAGGTAAAAAAAAGAGATATAAAGAGAGAGGGAGAGATAGAAAGAGAGGGAGAGGTGGAGAGAGAAGGAGAGAGGTAGAAAGAGAATGATAGAGAGAGAGACAGAGAGAGAAATAGAGGGAAAAGTAAAAAGAGAGAGAGACAGGGAGAGAGAGAAGTATAGAGGGAGGACTAGAAAGGGAGAGAGATAAAGAGAGAGAGAGAGAGAGATGAGAAGTAGAGAGAGAAGTAAAAAGGTAGAGGGAGAAGTATAGAGACAAAGAAAGAGAGATTTGGAAAGTAGAGAAAGAAAAAAATTGATAGAGAGAGAAGTACAAAGGGAGAGTGAGAGAAAGAGGGCGAGAGAGGGAGGGAGAGAGATATAGAGAGAGAAGTAAATACAGAGAGTGACGGAGAGGGAGAGAAAGAGAGAGAGTAAAAGAGAGAGAGAGAGACAAAGTGAAAGAAAAATAAGGAGAGGGAGACGGAGGAAAAGAGAGAAAGAAAGTAGAAAGATAGACTTAGAGAAAGAGAAATAGAGAGAGAGACAAGTATAAAGGGAGAGAGAGAGACAAGAGAAAAGTTGAAAGTGAAAGAGAGAGACACAGAAGTAAAAAGAGAGAGAAAGAGAGAGAGAGAAGTAGAGAGAAAGAGATGGAGAGAGAAGTAGAAAGAGAGAGAGAACTAGAGAGAGAGGAGTAGAATTAGAGAAAGAGAGAGAGAACTAGAGAGAGAGGAGTAGAATGAGAGAGAGAGAGAAAAGTAGTGAGGAAAAGAGAGAGAGAAGTATAAAAAGATAGAGAGAGTGAGAGTGAGAGAGATAGGGAGAGATAGAGAGAAATAGAGAGAGAGAAAGAGAAGTAGAAAGAGAGAGAAGTGGAATAATAAAAGAAGAAAGAGGGAGAGAGAGAGAGAAAAAAAAGTAGAAAAAGTGAGACAGAGACATAGAGGGAGAGAGAGAGTAGTAAAGATAGTCTGAGAGAAAGAAAAGTGTAGAGAGAGAAGTAGAGAAAGAGAAAGAGAGGGAGAAAGAAAGGGAGAGAGAGATAAAAAGGAAAAGAAGAGAGGGAGGGAGAGGAGTCAAAAGAGAGAGAGAGAGAGAGAGAAAGGGAGTGAGGGATAGAGAAGTAGTGAGGGAAAGAGAGATAAATATAGAGAGAGAATTAGAAAGAGAGAGAAAGAGAGAGAAAGAGAGGCAGAAATGTGAGTGAGAGAGAGAAAGAGATTGAGAGAGAGGGGAGGGTGAGAGAAGTAAAAGGAGAGCTAAAAGTATAAATAAAAGTGAAAGAGAGAGAGAGATACAGTGAAAACAGAGATAAGTTGAAAGAGAAAAGAGTGAGACAGAGAAAGAGAAAAAGAGAGAGACAAGTATAAAGGGAGAGAGAGAGATCAGTGAAATGTTAAAAGTGAAAGATAGAGAAGTAAAAAGTGGGACAGAGGGAAAGAGAGAGATGGAGAGAGTGAGAGAGAGAAGTAGAAAGACAAAGAGAAAGAAGTAGAGAGAAAGTGATAGAGAGAGAGAAGTAGAGAGAGAGAGAGGGGAAAGAGAGAGAGAGAGAGGGAGAAAAACATAGTGAGGGAAAGAGAGAGAGAGGGAGATTGGGAAAGATTGAGAGACAAAGAAGTAGAAAGAAACAGATAGAAGTGGAAAAATAAAAGTAGAAAGAGGGAGAGAGAGAGAGAAGTAAAAAATATAAGACAGCGAGATATAGAGAGAGAGATGTAAAGAGAGAGAGAAGGAGAGTGAGAGAGGGAAAAGTAGAGGGAGAAAAGCAGAGTATGAGAAAGAGAGAGGGAGGAAGAAAGAGAGAGAGGGAGATAGAAAGAGAAAGAGAGGGAGAGAGAGGAGTAAAGAGAGAGAGAGAGAGGAAGTTAGAGAGAGAGATAGAGAAGTACACTGAGAAAGAGAGATAAGTAGAGAGAGAGAATTAAGAAGAGAAAAAGGGAGAAAGAGAGAGAGAGAGAGAGAGAGAGAGAGAGAGAGAGAGAGAGAGAGAGAGAGAGAAAGGGACAAAGAGTGAGTGAGTGAGAGAATGAGAGTGAAAGTTAGGGGAGGGTGAGAGATGTAAAAAAGAGATAAAAGTATAAATAAGAGAGAGAGAGAGAGATAGTAAAGTAGAAATAGAGAGAAAGAACTAGAAAGAGAGGTAGAAAGAGAGATAGAGAGAGAGGGAGACAAAGAGAGAGTAGGAGGAGTGGAGAAAGTGAGAGAGAAAAGTAAAAAGAGAGAGAACTTGATAGAGAGAGAAGTAGGAGGAGAGAGATTGAGAGAAAGGATGAGAGAAAGAGTGATAGAGAAAGTGAGAAGTAGAAAGAGAGAGATAGACAGAGAGAAAGAGAAACGGACAAACAGACTGAGAAAAAGAGAATGAGGGAGAAAGAGAGATAGAGAAGTGGAAAGTAAGAGAGAGAAAAAAAGGGTCAGAGACAAGTTGAAAGGGCTAGAGTGAAAGAAGATAAAAGTAGAAAGTGAGAGAGAGAGAGAGAGAGAGCGAGAGAGGGGAGAGAAAGTGACAGAGAGAAGTTAAAAGAGAAAGAGAGAAGTTAAAAGAGAAAGAGAGAGAGAGAAGTTGAGAGAGATAAGTAGAAAGTGGGAGAGAGAGAGAGAGAGAGAGATAGAGATAGAGAGACGAAGTTAAAAGAGAGAGAAAGAGTAAGCGAGGGAGAGGGTATTGAACCCTGTCATGACAGTGTGCTATATGTGTTGTCCTTGTTGGCAACCTTAGCAGAGAAAGTGATATGGAGGTGAGAGAGTATCCGTGGGACTCTCTGTAGTCAAGGTGACTGGGCTGATGCAGCAGCCGAATAGAATAAAATCCAGTTGAAGAGAAAAATAAAAGAGAGAGAAAATAGAGGAGAGAGGAAGGGGGGGGGGTAGGGGGGGGGTGGTTTTTCTCCCCTCGGGGGCGGGGGCGCGCGGGCGGGGGGGGTGGTAGCCCTGGCCAGCATGGTGGATGCCAGCGGCATCAAGCCAGCAGCACACGGCAAGCCCACCATGCACAGCATAGCCATGCACGGCAAGCCCACCATGTACAGCATAGCCATGCACAGCAGCAGCACCAAGGCAGCGGCACAGCAGCACTGTATGCCGCGCATAGTAAGCCGGCCTCGAGCAGGCCAGCAAGGCTCACAAGCCCGCTGGTCTTGCAGGCCCGCAAGACCAGCTGCGCGCGCCTCGCAAGCCTCCGTAAGGCTTGGCTTACATGCTGACCATGTGTTCGACGAATTTCCGCAAAGAAGAATCTCCTCAGCAACATTACTGGAAAAATTTGGATATACAAGGCATTACCACACTTTGTTGAGGGGAATTTTGGTCAAAGAAAAAAGTGAAAATTCTTCCACAACGGCTCAAATCAAGCCACGTATGGTAGATCCAAGATCGGCGTCTGACAAAAAGGCAGGATTCTATACATCTATCTGATCGCGTCATGATTCTTGTGCGAATTCTCTGATTGGCTGAAGGCAACTTAAAATCGTGATTCGCATCGCATGGAGGCTAATATAAGATTCAGTGTAGCGCGCGTATGGTGCGGCGGCGTCTTGGATCCCTATCTGACGGCCATCATCTGCGCCGAGTTCGTCTGACGAGATGAAGCCAATCAGATGGATCCGAGGAGATCCCGCCACTCCTTGACCGATCCAGTGGTCTGTATTTGAACATTCCGTCTCTTCCAGTCAACGGACCACAACGACATACGTTGCGTCAGATGCGAAAGTGCTAGAGTGTGTCGCGGCGCACTAGTTCAAGGAGAAAGATTCATTTGGAATATTTTCATTCACTGATCTTCTTTTGATGATATCTCAGCCGTCCGATGTCCGATCGAGGCCTATAATATGTCAAACTGAAGGTTTTTCCATGTAGAGGGGATTGGCAACGGTTTGAGCTCGAGATAAAAGCCTCTAATGGTGATTTTTGTGGATATACTCCATTGAAGCTTCTCCAAGAGAGATAGAGATTCCTACTGGCAGTGTGAGGCCATGAATGCTTCGTTGAAGCTTGAAAAGAGTGAGTGCACCAGCTGTGAGCGTCCTATGGAGTTGTTCTGGTAAAGAACGAGCTGTGGAGCCCAAGATGAGGCCGAGATGCTTGGACAATAAAACTTGCATCAGTAGCGAGCAAGACTGGGAGGTAAACTCGCACACACAAATCCTATTTACTGTATCAGAGATATATGAGAAGGGTTTGTATGAATATTTGAAATACACATTGTATAACCTGTCAAGTGGGTGCTAGACAGGAGTTAGGTTGGTGCCTAGGACACAGTTGTAGCTGTGAATGCGGTTGATGTTGTAGCATCGGGGTTGTAGGTGCAACCGTAGCATTTCTGTTATGTATTGGGTATATACGAAACCCTAGTTAGGGTATTGCCCCGTGGAGTAGCCATCATAGTGTGTGATTGGTGAAACATGTTATATTGTGTGTCCCATGCATGTGCTTGTGATTGTGCATTAGAAGTCTGTGTGTTGCA
The DNA here is from genome assembly GCA_028583415.1 of Protea cynaroides. NCBI lineage: Eukaryota > Viridiplantae > Streptophyta > Magnoliopsida > Proteales > Proteaceae > Protea > Protea cynaroides. Next base: position 79,944,721 of record CM053272.1, on the reverse strand, counting down.
GGTCTGGGTGTACACACTTGGCAGGCCAAGCCCCTGGTATGGATACCTGTGGGTGTGTGGTTGGTGTGTGCACGAAATGTGTTTGACAGATTGTCTGTGAGAAAGTCTCAAGAAATCAACTCAAGGCAGCATTGGATAATTGATCAACAGCTCTTGGCAGCCCTTGCATAGCATCAAGCCATAACCAGAATAGTGAAAAGGAATTTTTAATGGTCACTGATTCACCCCCCCCCCTCTCAGTGTCAACCTGGGAATCACAAGTGGCTAGCTATGAAGAATGGGTACAGGCACACAATTGAAGATATCAGTGATTCTATTGAGATGAAAAAGAGAGAAAATGAAGCTAAGGCTGTCACAGCTCTTCTAGCCGCACTTACAAGTAATGAACTTACCAGAGTGATCAGTTGCCCAACATCAAAGGAGATATGGGACAAGTTGCAGAGCGTACATGAAGGAGACAGAAAAATCAAGGAGGCTAAATTGTAGATATTGAGATCTCAATTTGAAAGCATGAGAATGAGTGAAGGTGAGACAATTGAGTTTTATCTGAACAAAGTAAACAAGGTCACCAATGCAATTAGAGCATTGGGTGAAGAGTTGAAGGAGATTCATGTGGTCAAGAAGGTATTGAAGACACTTCCAAAACTGTATAATGCCAAGGTGTCAGCCCTTGAAGAAATTACCACTTTGGATACATTGGTCATAGATGAACTACATGGTATCTTGATTACCTATGAGATGAGAATGATTGAGCCAGTGCCAACCAAAAATGAAGTTGCCTTTGACGCATTTAAAAAATTAAAAATGAAAGAGCCAGGGGAAGACTCAAAAGTTGATGCAGCGAAGGACACAGATGATTCAGATGATGAACTTATAGCCTATCTGGCTAACAAACTCAAGAAGAGATCTGATAAGTTCAAAAACAAGTCTTCAATGAGATGTTTCAACTGCGGTGGCTTAGGACACTTTGCCTCTAAGTGCTAGAAAAAGGGTAGAGTGTATGATTCTGATGAAGAAGAGTCTAAAGGAAGCCAAGAAAAGAAAGGAAAGAAAAAATTCATTCCAAGAAATAGAAGTTATCTGTCAAAGCATGATGACCTCTCTGATGAGTCTGAAGATGAAAATAATGATGATATTTTCTTTATGGCAAGACTTGAAGAGACTCTTACCAGGAGTGAAACAACAAAAAGGAAAGGAGACAATGTCAAGAAAAGAATTGAAGATGATGACAATCCAGATCTTGAAGCAGAGTTGCTTTTTGCACTTACAGAGCTCAAGTCAGAAAGAAAGAAGAACAAAAACCTGAATGAGCAACTCAACCAAGCAAAGGAGATAAATGCTGAAATTATGAAAACTCTCAGGAAAGCAAAAATAATTGCTGATGAGCTTGACAATAATCTTACACTAAAGGCTTCTGAGTGTAAGAAGCTTGAGGAAGTAATTGTAAGACTTGTCGCAAATTTGGCCAAGTCTACAAAGGAGAAAAATCATGTTGAAGCTACTACAAAAGTCCCTAATGTAACCATTCTAAAGTCAAAAGATAAGAATGTCAGGTTACAGGAAGATGAAGAAAGCAGCAGTTCTGAAGATGAAGACAAGGAAGGAGACAACATCCTTGATGAGATTCTGAGTTATCATAGATCCTCTCACAATAAATCTGGACTTGGATACACTGAGCAGCTATCTGATGAGATAAGAGAAAAGGGATCTGTAAGTAATCCCATTATGTTGGTGAAAGAAAAGCAGAAGGAACCACCAGCTATGAGAGCTACTAAAAGCAAGAATAATGAAGAGGGCTTCAAGACAGTCAGGCAAGGCAGTCAGAAAAAACAAAGTCAGTTCCAGAGGAATGGTCAGTTTCAGATAAACAAGCAGGTACAGAGAATCAGATTCAGAGGATACTGTTATGGCTGTAATGCCTATGGGCATAGAGTGGCAGAATGTAGAAGACAACAAAGACCTCCAGTGTTCGTTGACAAGAACAGATTTGCTCCCCTTACTGATGAGGGAGTAATATGCTATAGATGTGAAAGACTTGGGCATATAGCCAGAAACTGCAAAATAATCATACCATCTCAAAGGCAAGCTAAGAGGAAGGAAAGAAAAGATCCTCCAAGAAAACCAGTTCAGAGAAAAGAAGAAAATGAAATGGTAAGAAATACAAGGAAGCCTATTACAGTGAAAGACAAGGCTACATGGGTGGAAAAATCACAGAAGAAAAGGAACAGTTCTTTGTTGGTGCAAGCAGCACTTAAAGCAAACAAAGGAAAACAATCTCCATGGATTCTTGATAGTGGATGCTCAACACACATGATTGGAAACAAAGAAAAATTCACAAGCCTCGATGCTGCAGAAGGAGGAACTGTGAAATTTGGGAATAATGATGGTGCCAGAGTTGACGGAAGAGGTTCAGTGAACTTTAACAATGGGAAGATAAAGTCCCACAATGTTTTGTATGTTAATGGGCTGAAACATAATCTACTCAGTATGAGTCAGATATGTGATCAAGGACATGAGATCACTTTCAACAATGAAGGTTTTGTTGTCCATAGGGTTGGAATAGGAAAGGCAGTGGTTGCTGGTGAAAGAATAGTTGGAAATCTGCATGTGTTGACAGATGCCATCAACAAGTGCATGATAACTCAAGAAGATGAAAATTGGTTGTGGCATAGAAGAATGGGACACATTCACTTCAAAAATCTGACTAAAATAAGCAAGGAGAAAGCAGTGAGAGATCTTCCCATCATAAAGACTCTAGAGAGCCATGTATGTGGTCCATGTTAGAAGGGTAAGCAGGCAAGAGCTACTTATAAATCAAAGGAGTACCATTCAAGTAAACCACTTGACTTGATACACACAGACTTGTGTGGACCTATGAGAACACAGGCCATACGAGGTGAGAGATACTTCATCCTGTTTATAGATGAGTATTCTAGAATGACCTGGGTGATGTTTCTGAAGGACAAAACTGAAGCTCTTGACAAGTTCAAAGCATTCAAGAAGAGAGTTAAAAATGAGACAGGAAACACAATTAAGTGTTTAAGGTCTGATCAAGGCAAAGAATTTACATGGAGTGAATTATCAAACTTCTGCAGTGAAAGTGGGATCAGAATTCAACAAGGGGGGGGGGGGGGGAGGGTGGGGGGGAGGGATTGGAAAAATTTTGGAATTTTTTGTTGGGGGGGGGGGGGGGGGAGGGGGGTTTGGGGGGGTGGGGGGAGGGAGGGGGGGGGTGTGTGAGGACAATGGAAAATGTGTTAATTTATTTTTTGGGGGTGTTTTTTGCGACGATGATCCTCCAATGGGATGGAAATGTGTATCCCGGTATCGATGAAGATCGATTTGTTCCGTTGGAGTCGCCACCTAGATTAAGGTCTAGGACCTCTAAAAATGTAGCCTCACCCTAAGGTAAGACTTCTATTGACTCGTGACCCAATGTATCGGTTCTTTGGTCTGCAGGAGACGGGTAAGTATTCGTGGTACGGTTATGGGAAGGTGTTAGGCACCCAAACCGCCCGATCAATATCGGCCTCCTAAACTTTCCTTAAATTCTAATTTTGACTGTGCTTGGTCAACTGGATGACTAGGGTTCAATGGGGGATGTCCTAAACCAAGTTGCTAAGTTATTCTAACCTAGGGTTCAGCCAATCATGTTTTAAAGCAAATAAACAAGCAAATGTAATGTACAATATTATACAGTGAACCGAACCAAAGATGGTTCGGTCTTGGACTGAATCTGAGATGTGTAAGACATCTCAAACTGCCTACGTATTCCAATCCTGGAAATCAAGTCCAAAAACGTAGTTCGAAAATGGGTTGTGTGATTAAAGATTATGGAAGTGATTTATGCATTTGCTTCAATTAGATTCTTTGTTGTTCAAGTTGAAGTTTATGCTGGATGTATGGTTGATGGGTGGCTTTGTACCGTATTTGGGATTCCCAAATTGCCTACGTATTCTAGGGTTTGCCCTAGAAATCAGGTACGACGTAGTTCGAAATTTTTGAGAGTCGGATTTGGAATGTGTACCAAAATCCTTCCAATTTTGTCAATAGGATCTAGGGATGAGACCTAAATTCCTACCATTTTTGGGTCTTTTTTTTTTTGTGGATCTGGGTGGACCTATACCATTTTTATTTGGGATGTGTACCAAATTCTTTCTATTTTTGTTAATAGGATCTAGGGATGAGACCTAAATTCCTACCATTTTTATTTGGGATGTGTACCAAATAATTTCTAATTTTGGTCAATAGGATCTAGGGATGAGACCTAAATTCCTACCATTTTTATTTGGGATGTGTACCAAATTCTTTCTATTTTTGTCAATAGGATCTAGGGATGAGACCTAAATTCCTACCATTTTTATTGTTTCCATTTTTAGGTTTCTAGGGTTTCCTATCCCTTTTCATTGTGATTTTCATTTTTTAGGGTTTCATACCAAATTATTCTCTTTATTCTAGGGTTTATTTTGCCCTAATTATTCTTTCCATTTTTAGGGTTTCACTACCCTAATTGTTCAATTCTTTCCATCTTAGGGTGTATCTTGCCCTAGTTGTTGTACAATGTAAACAATCTAACAAAGCAATGTGAGCTTAAATATAGCAGTGTAAGCATCCAAATATAGCATGTTGGAAATATATTCAAATTTAGCAACACATCAGTCAAAAATGGCAAGTGAGCATGTGAATCAATACAAACATGGTAAGTGTGCATCCAAACATGGCAGTAATATGTGAGCAAGTGTAGTAGACAAATATGGCAATAAGCATGTGTAGCATTCCAATCATGGCAATGTGATTATTCCAATTATGGCAATGTGATCATTCCAATTATGGCGGGGGGTATTCCAATTATGGCAGTGTGACCATTCCAATTATAGTAGTGTATGCATACGAGCATCCGAACATAGCATAGCATCAAATATGGCATGTGAGAAACAACCAAAGCATATGAGAATCAATCAAAACATGATGGAACACGTAGCAAGATGACAGCTTTGTCAGGCTGGACCAAAATGGGCACATAGGGCACTGTACTTACTCAAAAAATTCTTAAAAGATATCCCTGGAAAGAAGACTCAGAGGCCAACATTTTGTCTCAAGGAAGCTAATCCTAAAAGAGACCATAGGCAGGTCGAAAATATTCCCCAAGTACAGGCAAATACACTGGTCAGGTCTGTTCCATATTTTTGACCAGTTGCACCATAAATTCCAAATAAAATTCTATTCTTAATGAAAATTAAATACAGACATATATCTATGTAGATAACTGTCTGATCTAAAATTTCATTAAGAAAAACAAGTTAAAACAGTATATTTTCTTTGTGAAAAATGACTCTTTTCAATCATGCAAATCAGCACATCATGACAGATCTGAAATCAAAGCACTATGCACTTAAAAATTGATATCAATTCAACAAAAAATGGAAAAAATATGAAACCAGTGCCATTTTTTAGAAGACTTTCATGTCTAAAAAGTTCATGTTAAGTGGATTTTCTGATTATGGCCATAAGGCCTTTGTCTAGAGACTTTCCGATGGAGGATTGCATTACATCCGAGAAAAATAGCAATGTCAAAGACAAATTTTTTGATATATTTCCCCAATTCCAAATGGAACGAAATTTTTAGGGTAGTCTTCTATCATATCAGAGAGACTCCCATAAAATTTTGGGCTTCAAAATCTTAGAAAAAATACATATGATGTACGTCCTAAGTTTGAACCCTAAATCTGGAATTTTCAGATCAGAAAATCACTTTATGAAATTTACAAAAAACATCAAACATCATTGTATATCAATCAAAAATTCATCATTGAATAGCTTAGACAAATTATCATTCATGAAAAATGTTAGACATAGGCATCCTAACATTAACAAGCATGTAATAGAGCATTCATGATTGAGATTTCATGAAAATTAGCCTTTTTCAAGCAAAATTGGCATTCGGGCATTATAACGACCTCTAAATTTGTTTAGAGTACTAACCTTGGGCTCAAATCGAGCGAAACCGTTGATGAAGGGTGATTGGGGGTTGTATCAATCCCCTTTGAATGTGAATCCTCCTTCTCCTCTCTCTTCTTTTCTCTTCTCTTTCTCTCTTCTTCTCTCTTTTCTTCTTCTCTTTTCTTTCTTTTCTCTTTTCTCTCTCTTTCTTTCTTCCCCTCTCACGTTTTCTCTCTCTCACTCACGTTTCTCTCTCTCACCCACGTTCCCCTCTCTCTCTGGTCCGGAAAAGGATCCCTCCTCTCTCCTATTTATAATTTTTCACTCATTTTCTAGAAGATCCTTCTTTCCTTTTCTTCTTCTTTTCTAGAAAATCTTTTTTCTCTCCATTTTTTCTTCTTTCCTTTCTTTTCTTCCTCTCTCACGTTTTTTCTTCTTCCTTTCTTTCCTTTTTCTCATTCTTCTTCTAGAAAACCCCTTCTCTTTCACGTCTCCCTCTCTCCTCTTTCCTTTTTCTTCTCCAAGATCTTTTAGATTTCATCTCAACCCTAAAGCCTCCTTCTCTTTCACGTCTCTCTCTCTCTCCTCTTTCCTTTTTCTTCTCCAAGATCTTTTAGATTTCATCTCAACCCTAAAGCCTCCTTCTCTTTCACGTCTCCTCTCTCTCCTCTTTCCTTTTTCTTCTCCAAGATCTTTTAGATTTCATCTCAACCCTAAAGCCTCCTTCTCTTTCACGTCTCCTCTCTCTCCTCTTTCCTTTTTCTTCTCCAAGATCTTTTAGATTTTATCTCTTATATATAATAATATATATTATATACACATATATTTAATAACATACATATATGTATAGTATACAATATATATAATATATAAATACTATGCACATGGATGAACTGGTTCGAAACGGGTTGAGACTGACTTAGGTTGACCGAGTTAAACTGATATGGGTTGAGCTCGGTTGGACCAAAACTGGCTTGAACTGAGTTGACTGGATTAATTGGAATTAACCGGGTTTTTCTCTCCTTGTCATTTCATGGGTCATTTCCGTTGTCATCCCGCATGGAATTTTCCGATGGCCTCTATTCCAAATTTTTTTGCGTTCATTTTGTAGAACATTAAAAATGAGGAATATAGGAACTGGAATCACCTGAATCCGATGTAGAACGGAAAAGATATGCAGCTTTGAAGTTCTGACGATAATTTTGCATGCAAGCTTGCATGGGACCCACTGGTGACTTCTACCCGGGATTTTTTACGTCCACTTTGTAGAACATCATGAATGAAGAATAATGGTCTTGGAATCATCTGAATCCGATGTCGGATGATCAAGATATGATGATTTGAAATTCAAACAATCCAACTTAGGATAATTTGCATAAAGGCCCCTAGGATTATTTATAATAATTTCATAAACCTCCCTCATATGTATCATCTGACTAAAATGGTCATATCTTCCTCATTTGATATCGAAATTGAGCAATTCTGGTCTCGTTTCGAAGATAATTCTATGACCTACGCATCCATGCAAAATTATAACCCATGACCTTGTTGTGGACCCATTGAAAACTTCCTCAAATTCACGGGACCCATTGAAAACTTCCTCAAATTCACAGTCAAGAATCCAAACTTTCGATCACCTTTCTTCCTTTTGTTGTCCACACACCAGCAGGACTTTGTTTAGTTGGGATGGCAAAAATGGGGTGCTTACAGATGCCCCTCTTCGACCGAGATTGTGGGCAATTGAGGCCGAAGATAAAAGTAGCCCATTTTTGCATTATTCTGCACTTGATCCGAATTCTACCATTGCTCTCTTGAACCGATCGCTGTAACTACTCTCCCCCCCTTTTTTTTTTTTTTTTTTGTTCACACCGTACAACAAACAACGTAGATGTCAAGCTCCTTGAGTAGCGACCTCATCGGGTCCGTGACTTTGGCTCAAGACCGCTCATGATGTAATCAGAATCGCTGTCAAGCTTCTTGAGTAGCGACCCCATCGGGTCTGTGACTTTGGCTCAAGACCGCTCATGATGTAATCAGAATCGCCAAGCTTCTTGAGTAGCGACCTCATCAGGCGGGGTGACTTTGGCTCAAGACCGCTCGTGATGTAACCGGAATCGTGCTTTGTGCTCTGAATTTGTAACCTCTGAATGTGTAGCCTTTGGCTGTGTAGCCTTTGGATGTGTAGCCTTTGGATGTGTAGCCTTTGGATGTGTAGCCTTTGGATGTGTATCCTTTGGACCGAATTTGGGGTGTCCCAAATTGCCTACGTATCCTTTGGGATTTCCATCCCTCCGGAATCAGGTTCCGCGTAGTTCGGGCGGATTTTTTTTCTCTTCCCATGATCTTTCTTTCTTTTCTTTGCTTGTATCTTGTTCTCTTTTCCATTCTTATTCGCTTTCATTCAGTCTTCTTTCTTCTCTTACTTTCACCTTTCTTTTCTTTTTTTTTTTGTCATTTTTCTTTTTCTTTTTCTTGTTCTTTTCAATTCCTTTCTTCATCTTTCTTCATTCCCAAAATGGGTTGAACTTTCCATAAATATTGAGGTAGCCACAATGGGGCTCAGCATCTGCACTTTGTCCACTAACATTGCTCGGAATCCAAGAGGAACTAGAGATCATGATTTGATCGACTTTCCTTGACTTGACTTAATCTAGACCGAGAGAAACATGTTTCTTTTCTTTAAAAGGCAATTTTGATATGTTTCGCATTCCTACCAAATTTATATGGGTTTCACTTTGATCAAAGGGCAATCAGGTCTTTTTAATGAGGGGCAAATGATGACAATTATCATCAAATTTGTATGAGTCATCTTTCTCTTACATTCAAATGAACTCAGCTAGAGTTTCAAACAGGGGGCTCAACTAAACTCATGATGTTTGGATAAATGGGTGATTTTGCCCCCAAGTGTCTAAGTTCAAGTTTGCACACATTGATAGGCGGGCGACTTTTGAGTCATCACTAGAAATAACCTTAAGGAGATGCAACCCTACACTAATCTTTAGAAAAAACGTCAAAGAATGCTTTCTCCTCTCGGTATCACTCAGATAGAAAACAAGTTTCAACAAGCTATGCTCAGATGCTGAATCAGTTGTAACCATGTTTGGGCCCAAATCCTTTAAGTCTGTATACAAGTATGACGACGAAGGTCCGGATGGACAGATAAGAAACCGTCCAATGGGTCCGCCATTGGGAGAGTGTTTGGTTGTTTATGTAGAATGGCTTGATCTCCACTAGGCGATGCCATTTTATTGGCTAGCAACAAAAAGGACTATGGAATTCTTGGACGCCGTCGAAATGATGAACGACGGATAGATATTCCAGTCAGATTTATTGAACAATATTTATGCATAACAAGACGATATGTTCACAAGAAACAATACCATAAAATTTTGTGACATTTGAAGTAAGGGCATGTAATGTAGACTCGTGGAAGACCGTCGGATTGATGGACGGGAGAGAGAGTCTTTAGCCGAAAAAGAAAAATCCTCTCGATGCCAACAAAGTGATGAGACCACCCCTGTATGGTCGGGATGTAATGACCAATATCGAAAATCCAACTCAACACACAACGTGAATCACAACAAATGATCAGCTCTCCAATCAGGTTCTAAGAAATGGTGTCTATATGTCATTGTACAAGTACCAATTGTCTTATTGCTCTATAACTGAACTCGTCCATCGGTAGGGCTCCAAAGGAGTTGCCCCATGTACATGCCTTGTAATCAAACTCACTCATCATTAGTGTTTCAAAGTAGTTGCTCCATGTCTATGCACCATAGTTGAACTTGTCCACCATCATTGTTCCAATGTAGTATGCTAACCAACCTCATTATTTTGTATAGCTCTTTTTTTTGTCTTCTTTTTTTTTCTTTTTTTTTTCCTCTTTTTTTTTTTTTTTTTTTTTTTTTTTTTTTTTTTTTTTTTTTTTTTTTTTTTTTGAGCTCATCTTTGACTTTGAGGTTGATCCATAGCATGTTTTATGTCTGTAGACTTCATGCACTTGTAGAAGACTTGATCACTTGGATTGATGTAAACTTGATAATGCCTTGTGTGTAGACCCATTCTTGTAAAACTAAATGAACCACTTGTATGAGTCTGTAAATGTTCTCTACTTTCAAGGAATATCCCAAAAAAATTCTTTCTATAAATCGACCAAATGGGATGACATTTTGATGTTCCAACTTGTATCTTTGAGAATGCTTGCATGACTTCAACGTAATTATCTTTAACTTTCACGTGTGTGTTGAGCTTTCATTTCTCTAAAGGCCGATGGAGTAGAAGTTCAGGTTGTGGCCCTTCATCTCAATCGTCATCAGAGTCAGAATTAGCAACGGACATGGAAGAGGAAGAAATATCAAACTGGGAAGGAATGGATTGGAAGTAGTAAAGCACTGTTGTTGATGTCTCAAATGAGATGATTATTGTTCATTTTTTTCAGAGCATTTTGGACTGGACCGTCTACAGACACATCGAACTTAAGCCCAAACATAGATGACCTATCAGATACCAATGGTAGCCAGTTTAGACAAGTAATTCACCGAGTTACCCCAATTGGATACGACATCATTGACGCCAACTTATGATTGGTTGTAGGACCGAATCTCCGTTCAGACTTTCGCTAGTAAGGCTCATTACGCCTATCTATCGACATGTGTTTGACCCTTTCCATCTTGAGATAAACCCCTCTTGGGTCTATTACCATTTTGATTTATGCCCCAATTCGGGTTTGACATTCACTTGGCCAATGCCTCAATTTGGGGTAAATGTATTCCAATCTTATGCCCCAGTTTGGATGTCATGAAACTTTGACCTATACCCTTGTTGGTCCATCACCTTTTTGGTTTGCCCCACTTTGAATCCATTAACATTTTAATTATGCCCCAGTTTAGGGTGCACTGATATTTTTGTTGTGCCCCAATTTAGGGTATACTGACATTTTGGTTTTGCCCCAGTTTAGGGTGCACATGAAGTTCATTTTCAGGCTACCTTAATTTTGGGATATAATTGACCACATGGTCTTCCTTTTCATCCTGGATTTTGGGAGGTGGGTGGGACATTCTTGAAGGTTCAAGGGCTACTCCTTTGAGTTTGGGTCACCTTGGGTGATGAAAGTAATTTGGGGGAGTCGACCAACTCCGTCGGTCAAAGTGGCTCAATTGCCAAGGGTGAACGAAATGCTTTCCAATCTCAGTTTTTTTTTTTCATTTAAATTTGGCAGGTATGCTAGCATGGGAAAGAAACATGTAATCTCTCAGAATCTATGATTCAGCTTTCTAATCTCTTGGATTCCTTAACTCCGATCTTGGAATTTCAATTCCGCTCTGCAATATTTGGGCTCTCAATATACTGTCTTCCAACCATTCCAACATTTTGAGGTACAAAAGTCCTCCTTATGAACATGAACCGAGACATGAACCGGTGATGATGAGACCTTCTTATGAGAGGATGTAATAAGAGTGGATGCTTTGTCTACACACTCAGGTGTTCTCTTAAGTCTAGACAATTATATCCTCCCTAGTTCAACCTTTCTTTTTTTTTTTTTTTTTTTTTTTTTTTTTTTTTTTTTTTTTTTTTTTTTTTTTTTTTTTTTTTTTTTTTTTTTTTTTTTTTTTAATTTTATTTTTATATAAACAATGAACGAAGGTTAAGACTCAGAAGTGACTGGACACGAGAAGGATGCACATACACATACAAGCTGACTCGACCAAACAAAGTTAGCTCCTTCATGAAAACCGACCATTAGACATCATCTGTAACAATTTATTTGTATTTGAATAACCCCATGATTGGTCTTGGGGCCTCAAGATTCCGAATGGATCATTGTAGCACCAAGGTTCGACCATGTGGTTCATCAAATTTCAAGAAATTGAAACGGATATGCTTATTTGTAGTTTTCATGATGGATGACAAAAGCGGTTCATGATTGAAAAAACCGGTAAATTTCTACTTGATCATAGTATCTATACCGTGACGAAGATTTTCCGATCGTTTTTGAGATTGATGTATCAATATTGAACGGTCAACACAATGAGCTTTGTACGATGGAGGGCGTGTATAGACCGCCCACACTAATGTGTATGCGGGTATACGTAACCCTCACGCTCCCAACAAGTGAGAGACAAGAATACTCAAGTGTGGATCCAAACATGTTGACAAGTCAAGGACAAAAACGGGCAGAACTTCGACGTCTCGGATGTAAATATTATGATCGAGTAGATTTTACCATGTTGGTTCAAAGATGGACCAAAAATAACATACATATGGCTCAAACCGGGTTAGGACGGAAAAGGCCACCTTGACGAGGATGGGGTAACCTATCACCGAATGCTCGATGAATAATGGGCCCCCATTCCCTTTATATACTATGTTGCAAGGATCCAAGCGACGTGGAGTAGCATAACGCATTCCCGGGGCGGACCCAAGAAACGCTCGTTAGAGGCTGCTCGCCGGTCGTGGTCTCACAAAGTACAGGCCAAGGCTGTGTGTTTCTCCTAGCGGGCTGCCCCACATGCATGGGACCCGGTTCGGCTACTCGCACGAAAGTGTGACTGAACCCATTCCCCCCAAAGCAATATGTACAAACAATAAATATAGTACCCTAGATCTAGCATCAAATGTCAAGCAAATCAATATAAGGAAAGTATCCTAGGAGTCTGAATATTAATCCCCAGTGGAGTCGCCACTGTGAGGACAATGGAAAATCGACGTGATCCTCCTCCGGATGGAAATGTGTATCCCGTATCGATGAAGATCGATTTGTTCTGTTGGAGTCGCCACCTAGATTAAGGTCTAGGACCTCTAAAAATGTAGCCTCACCCTAAGGTAAGACTTCTATTGACTCGTGACCCAATGTATCGGTTCTTTGGTCTGCAAGAGATCGGGTAAGTATTCAGGGTACGGTTATGGGAAGGTGTTAGGCACCCAAACCGCCCGATCAATATCGGCCTCCTAAACTTTCCTTAAATTCTAATTTTGACTGTGCTTGGTCAACTGGATGACTAGGGTTCAATGGGGGATGTCCTAAACCAAGTTGCTAAGTTATTCTAACCTAGGGTTCAGCCAATCATGTTTTAAAGCAAATAAACAAGCAAATGTAATGTACAATATTATACAGTGAACCGAACCAAAGATGGTTCGGTCTTGGACTGAATCTGAGATGTGTAAGACATCTCAAACTGCCTACGTATTCCAATCCTGGAAATCAAGTCCAAAAACGTAGTTCGAAAATGGGTTGTGTGATTAAAGATTATGGAAGTGATTTATGCATTTGCTTCAATTAGATTCTTTGTTGTTCAAGTTGAAGTTTATGCTGGATGTATGGTTGATGGGTGGCTTTGTACCGTATTTGGGATTCCCAAATTGCCTACGTATTCTAGGGTTTGCCCTAGAAATCAGGTACGACGTAGTTCGAAATTTGTGAGAGTCGGATTTGGAATGTGTACCAAAATCCTTCCATTTTTGTCAATAGGATCTAGGGATGAGACCTAAATTCCTACCATTTTTATTTGGGATGTGTACCAAATTTTTCTATTTTTGTTAATAGGATCTAGGGATGAGACCTAAATTCCTACCATTTTTATTTGGGATGTGTACCAAATTCTTTCTATTTTTTTCAATAGGATCTAGGGATGAGACCTAAATTCCTACCATTTTTATTTGGGATGTGTACCAAATTCTTTCTATTTTTGTCAATAGGATCTAGGGATGAGACCTAAATTCCTACCATTTTTATTGTTTCCATTTTTAGGTTTCTAGGGTTTCCTATCCCTTTTCATTGTGATTTTCATTTTTTTAGGGTTTCATACCCTAATTATTCTCTTTATTCTAGGGTTTATTTTGCCCTAATTATTCTTTCCATTTTTAGGGTTTCACTACCCTAATTGTTCAATTCTTTCCATCTTAGGGTGTATCTTGCCCTAGTTGTTGTACAATGTAAACAATCTAACAAAGCAATGTGAGCTTAAATATAGCAGTGTAAGCATCCAAATATAGCATGTTGGAAATATATTCAAATTTAGCAACACATCAGTCAAAAATGGCAAGTGAGCATGTGAATCAATACAAACATGGTAAGTGTGCATCCAAACATGGCAGTAATATGTGAGCAAGTGTAGTAGACAAATATGGCAATAAGCATGTGTAGCATTCCAATCATGGCAATGTGATTATTCCAATTATGGCAATGTGATCATTCCAATTATGGCGTGTGACTATTCCAATTATGGCAGTGTGACCATTCCAATTATAGTAGTGTATGCATACGAGCATCCGAACATAGCATAGCATCAAATATGGCATGTGAGAAACAACCAAAGCATATGAGAATCAATCAAAACATGATGGAACACGTAGCAAGATGACAGCTTTGTCAGGCTGGACCAAAATGGGCACATAGGGCACTGTACTTACTCAAAAAATTCTTAAAAGATATCCCTGGAAAGAAGACTCAGAGGCCAACATTTTGTCTCAAGGAAGCTAATCCTAAAAGAGACCATAGGCAGGTCGAAAATATTCCCCAAGTACAGGCAAATACACTGGTCAGGTCTGTTCCATATTTTTGACCAGTTGCACCATAAATTCCAAATAAAATTCTATTCTTAATGAAAATTAAATACAGACATATATCTATGTAGATAACTGTCTGATCTAAAATTTCATTAAGAAAAACAAGTTAAAACAGTATATTTTCTTTGTGAAAAATGACTCTTTTCAATCATGCAAATCAGCACATCATGACAGATCTGAAATCAAAGCACTATGCACTTAAAAATTGATATCAATTCAAGAAAAAATGGAAAAAATATGAAACCAGTGCCATTTTTTAGAAGACTTTCATGTCTAAAAAGTTCATGTTAAGTGGATTTTCTGATTATGGCCATAAGGCCTTTGTCTAGAGACTTTCCGATGGAGGATTGCATTACATCCGAGAAAAATAGCAATGTCAAAGACAAATTTTTTGATATATTTCCCCAATTCCAAATGGAACGAAATTTTTAGGGTAGTCTTCTATCATATCAGAGAGACTCCCATAAAATTTTGGGCTTCAAAATCTTAGAAAAAATACATATGATGTACGTCCTAAGTTTGAACCCTAAATCTGGAATTTTCAGATCAGAAAATCACTTTATGAAATTTACAAAAAACATCAAACATCATTGTATATCAATCAAAAATTCATCATTGAATAGCTTAGACAAATTATCATTCATGAAAAATGTTAGACATAGGCATCCTAACATTAACAAGCATGTAATAGAGCATTCATGATTGAGATTTCATGAAAATTAGCCTTTTTCAAGCAAAATTGGCATTCGGGCATTATAACGACCTCTAAATTTGTTTAGAGTACTAACCTTGGGCTCAAATCGAGCGAAACCGTTGATGAAGGGTGATTGGGGGTTGTATCAATCCCCTTTGAATGTGAATCCTCTCTCTCCTCTCTTCTGCTTCTTTCTCTCTTCTCTTTCTCTCTTCTCTTTCTCTCTTTTCTTCTTCTCTTTTCTTTCTTTTCTCTTTTCTCTCTCTTTCTTTCTTCCTCTCTCACGTTTTCTCTCTCTCACTCACGTTTCTCTCTCTCACCCACGTTCCCCTCTCTCTCTGGTCTGGAAAAGGATCCCTCCTCTCTCCTATTTATAATTTTTCACTCATTTTCTAGAAGATCCTTCTTTCCTTTTCTTCTTTTTTCTAGAAAACTTTTTCTCTCCATTTTTCTTCTTTCCTTTCTTTTCTTCCTCTCTCACGTTTTTTCTTCTTCCTTTCTTTCCTTTTTCTCATTCTTCTTCTAGAAAACCCCTTCTCTTTCACGTCTCCCTCTCTCCTCTTTCCTTTTTCTTCTCCAAGATCTTTTAGATTTCATCTCAACCCTAAAGCCTCCTTCTCTTTCACGTCTCTCTCTCTCCTCTTTCCTTTTTCTTCTCCAAGATCTTTTAGATTTCATCTCAACCCTAAAGCCTCCTTCTCTTTCACGTCTCCTCTCTCTCCTCTTTCCTTTTTCTTCTCCAAGATCTTTTAGATTTCATCTCAACCCTAAAGCCTCCTACTCTTTCACGTTTCCCTCTCTCTCTTCTTTCCTTTTTCTTCTCCAAGATCTTTTAGATTTTATCTCTTATATATAATAATATATATTATATACACATATATTTAATAACATACATATATGTATAGTATACAATATATATAATATATAAATACTATGCACATGGATGAACTGGTTCGAAACGGGTTGAGACTGACTTAGGTTGACTGAGTTAAACTGATATGGGTTGAGCTAGGTTGGACCAAAAACCGGCTTGAACTGAGTTGACTGGATTAATTGGAATTAACCTGGGTTTTCTCTCCTTGTCATTTCATGGGTCATTTCCCTTGTCATCCCGCATGGAATTTTTCCGATGGCCTCTATTCCAAATTTTTTTGCGTTCATTTTGTAGAACATTAAAAATGAGGAATATAGGAACTGGAATCACCTGAATCCGATGTAGAACGGAAAAGATATGCAGCTTTGAAGTTTTGACGATAATTTTGCATGCAAGCTTGCATGGGACCCACTGGTGACTTCTACCCGGGATTTTTTACGTCCACTTTGTAGAACATCATGAATGAAGAATAATGGTCTTGGAATCATCTGAATCCGATGTCGGATGATCAAGATATGATGATTTGAAATTCAAACAATCCAACTTAGGATAATTTGCATAAAGGCCCCTAGGATTATTTATAATAATTTCATAAACCTCCCTCATATGTATCATCTGACTAAAATGGTCATATCTTCCTCATTTGATATCGAAATTGAGCAATTCTGGTCTCGTTTCGAAGATAATTCTATGACCTACGCATCCATGCAAAATTATAACCCATGACCTCTTTGTGGACCCATTGAAAACTTCCTCAAATTCACAGACCCATTGAAAACTTCCTCAAATTCACAGTCAAGAATCCAAACTTTCGATCACCTTTCTTCCTTTTGTTGTCCACACACCAGCAGGACTTTGTTTAGTTGGGATGGCAAAAATGGGGTGCTTACAGATGCCCCTCTTCGACCGAGATTGTGGGCAATTGAGGCCGAAGATAAAAGTAGCCCATTTTTGCATTATTCTGCACTTGATCCGAATTCTACCATTGCTCTCTTGAACCGATGTCTGTAACTACTCTCCCCCCTCCCTTTTTTTTTTTTTTTTTTTTTTTTTGTTCACACTTGTACAACAAACAAAAAGCCGTAGATGTCAAGCTCCTTGAGTAGCGACCTCATCAGGTCCGTGACTTTGGCTCAAGACCGCTCATGATGTAATCGAATCGCAAGCTTCTTGAGTAGCGACCCCATCGGTTTGTGACTTTGGCTCAAGACCGCTCATGATGTAACGAACCGCAAGCTTCTTGAGTAGCGACCTCATCGGGTCCGTGACTTTGATCCTTTGGACCGAATTTGGGGTGTCCCAAATTGCCTACGTATCCTTTGGGATTTCCGTCCCTCCAGAATCAGGTTCCGCGTAGTTCGGGCTGATTTGTTTCTCTCTTTCCATGATCTTTCTTTCTTTCTTTTCTTTGCTTGCATCTTGTTCTCTTTTCCATTCTTATTCTGCTTTCATTCAGTCTTTTTTCTTCTCTATACTTTCTCCTTTCTTTCCCCTTCCCCTTTTTTTTTTTTTTCTTTTTCTTTTTCTTGTTCTTTTCAATTCCTTTCTTCATCTTTCTTCATTCCCAAAATGGGTTGAACTTTCCATAAATATTGAGGTAGCCACAATGGGGCTCAAGCATCCGCACTTTGTCCACTAACATTGCTCGGAATCCAAGAGGAACTAGAGATCATGATTTGATCGACTTTCCTTGACTTGACTTAATCTAGACCGAGAGAAACATGTTTCTTTTCTTTAAAAGGCAATTTTGATATGTTTTGCATTCCTACCAAATTTATATGGGTTTCACTTTGATCAAAGGGCAATCAGGTCTTTTTAATGAGGGGCAATGATGACAATGACTCAATTTGTATGAGTCATCTTTTTCTTACATGCAAATGAACTCAGCTAGAGTTTCAAACAAGGGGCTCAACTAAACTCATGATTTTTGGATAAATGGGTGATTTTGCCCCAGTGTCTAAGTTCAAGTCTGCACACAAGTTTCAACAAGCTATGCTCGGATGCTTTGAATCGGTTGTAACCATGTTTGGGCCCAAATCCTTTAAGTCCGTATACAAGTATGACGATGAAGGTCCGGATGGACAGATAAGAAACTGTCCAATGGGTCCGCCATTGGGAGAGTGTTTGGTTGTTTATGTAGAATGGCTTGATCTCCACTAGGCGATGCCATTTTATTGGCTAGCAACAAAGGACTATGGAATTTCTTGGACGCCGTCGAAATGATGAACGACAGATAGATATTCCAGTCAGATTTATTGAACAATATTTATGCATAACAAGACGATATGTTCACAAGAAACAATACCATAAAATTTTGTGACATTTGAAGTAAGGGCATGTAATGTAGACTCCGTGGAAGACCGTCAGATTGATGGACGGGGAGAGAGAGTCTTTAGCCGAAAAGAAAAATCCTCGATGACAACAAAGTGATGAGACCACCCCTGTATGGGCGGGATGTAGTGACCAATATCAAAAATCCAGCTCAACACACAACGTGAATCACAACAAACGATCAGGTCTCCAATCAGGTTCTAAGAAATGGTGTCTATATGTCATTGTACGAGAACCAATTGTCTTATTGCTCTATAACTGAACTCGTCCATCGGTAGGGCTCCAAAGGAGTTGCCCCATGTACATGCCTTGTAATCAAACTCACTCATCATTAGTGTTTCAAAGTAGTTGCTTCATGTCTATGCACCATAGTTGAACTTGTCCACCATCATTGTTCCAATGTAGTATGCTAACCAACCTCATTATTTTGTATAGCTCTTTCTTTTCTTTTTTTCTTTTTTTTTTTTTTTTCTTTTTTTTTTTTTTTCTTTTTTTTTTTTTCTTTTTTTTTTTTTTTTTTCTTTTTTTCTCTTTTTTTTTTCTTTTCTTGAGCTCATCTTTGACTTTGAGGTTGATCCATTGCATGTTTTATGTCTGTAGACTTCATGCACTTGTAGAAGACTTGATCACTTGGATTGATGTAAACTTGATAATGCCTTGTGTGTAGACCCGTTCTTGTAAAACTAAATGAACCACTTGTATGAGTCTGTAAATGTTCTCTACTTTCAAGGAATATCCCAAAAAAATTCTTTCTATAAATCGACCAAATGGGATGACATTTTGATGTTCCAACTTGTATCTTTGAGAATGCTTGCATGACTTCAACGTAATTATCTTTAACTTTCACGTGTGTGTTGAGCTTTCATTTCTCTAAAGGCCGATGGAGTAGAAGTTCAGGTTGTGGCCCTTCATCTCAATCGTCATCAGAGTCAGAATTAGCAACGGACATGGAAGAGGAAGAAATATCAAACTGGGAAGGAATGGATTGGAAGTAGTAAAGCACTGTTGTTGATGTCTCAAATGAGATGATTATTGTTCATTTTTTTCAGAGCATTTTGGACTGGACCGTCTACAGACACATCGAACTTAAGCCCAAACATAGATGACCTATCAGATACCAATGGTAGCCAGTTTAGACAAGTAATTCACCGAGTTACCCCAATTGGATACGACATCATTGACGCCAACTTATGATTGGTTGTAGGACCGAATCTCCGTCAGACTTTCGCTAGTAAGGCTCATTACGCCTATCTATCGACATGTGTTTGATCCTTTCCATCTTGAGATAAACCCCTCTTGGGTCTATTACCATTTTGATTTATGCCCCAGTTCGGGTTTGACATTCACTTGGCCAATGCCTCAATTTGGGGTAAATGTATTCCAATCTTATGCCCCAGTTTGGATGTCATGAAACTTTGACCTATACCCTTGTTGGTCCATCACCTTTTTGGTTTGCCCCACTTTGAATCCATTAACATTTTAATTATGCCCCAGTTTAGGGTGCACTGATATTTTTGTTGTGCCCCAATTTAGGGTATACTGACATTTTGGTTTTGCCCCAGTTTAGGGTGCACATGAAGTTCATTTTCAGGCTACCTTAATTTTGGGATATAATTGACCACATGGTCTTCCTTTTCATCCTGGATTTTGGGAGGTGGGTGGGACATTCTTGAAGGTTCAAGGGCTACTCCTTTGAGTTTGGGTCACCTTGGGTGATGAAAGTAATTTGGGAGTCAGAAACCAACTCCTTCAGTCAAAGTGGCTCAATCGGGTGGACGAAATGCTTTCCAATCTTAGTTTTTTCCATTTAAATTTGGCAGGTATGCTAGCATGGGAAAGAAACATGTAATCTCTCAGAATCTATGATTCAGCTTTCTAACATCTTGGATTCCTTAACTCCGATCTTGGAATTTCAATTCCGCTCTGCAATATTTGGGCTCTCAATATACTGTCTTCCAACCATTCCAACACTTTGAGGTACAAAAGTCCTCCTTATGAACATGAACCGAGACATGAACCGGTGATGATGAGACCTTCTTATGAGAGGATGTAATAAGAGTGGATGCTTTGTCTACACACTCAGGTGTTCTCTTAAGTCTAGACAATTATATCCTCCCTAGTTCAATTTTTTTTTTTTTTTTTTTTTTTTTTTTTTTTTTTTTTTTTTTTTTTTTTTTTTTTTTTTTTTTTTTTTGTTTTTTCTAATTTTATTTTTTATATAAACAATGAACGAAGGTTAAGACTCGAAGTGACTGGACATGAGAAGGATGCACATACACATACAAGCTGACTCGACCAAACAAAGTTAGCTCCTTCATGAAAACCGACCATTAGACATCATCTGTAACAATTTATTTGTATTTGAATAACCCCATGATTGGTCTTGGGGCCTCAAGATTCCGAATGGATCATTGTAGCACCAAGGTTCGACCATGTGGTTCATCAAATTTCAAAAAATTGAAACGGATATGCTTATTTGTAGTTTTCATGATGGATGACAAAAGCGGTTCATGATTGAAAAAACCGGTAAATTTCTACTTGATCATAGTATCTATACCGTGACGAAGATTTTCCGATCGTTTTTGAGATTGATGTATCAATATTGAACGGTCAACACAATGAGCTTTGTACGATGGAGGGCGTGTATAGACCGCCCACACTAATGTGTATGCGGGTATACGTAACCCTCACGCTCCCAACAAGTGAGAGACAAGAATACTCAAGTGTGGATCCAAACATGTTGACAAGTCAAGGACAAAAACGGGCAGAACTTCGACGTCTCGGATGTAAATATTATGATCGAGTAGATTTTACCATGTTGGTTCAAAGATGGACCAAAAATAACATACATATGGCTCAAACCGGGTTAGGACAGAAAAGGCCACCTTGACGAGGATGGGGTAACCTATCACCGAATGCTCGATGAATAATGGGCCCCCATTCCCTTTATATACTATGTTGCAAGGATCCAAGCGACGTGGAGTAGCATAACGCATTCCCAGGCGGACCCAAGAAACGCTCGTTAGAGGCTGCTCGCCGGTCGTGGTCTCACAAAGTACAGGCCAAGGCTGTGTGTTTCTCCTAGCGGGCTGCCCCACATGCATGGGACCCGGTTCGGCTACTCGCACGAAAGTGTGACTGAACCCATTCCCCCCCAAAGCAATATGTACAAACAATAAATATAGTACCCTAGATCTAGCATCAAATGTCAAGCAAATCAATATAAGGAAAGTATCCTAGGAGTCTGAATATTAATCCCCAGCGGAGTCGCCACTGTGAGGACAATGGAAAATCGACGATGATCCTCCTCCTCGGAATGGAAATGTGTATCCCGTATCGATGAAGATCGATTTGTTCTGTTGGAGTCGCCACCTAGATTAAGGTCTAGGACCTCTAAAAATGTAGCCTCACCCTAAGGTAAGACTTCTATTGACTCGTGACCCAATGTATCGGTTCTTTGGTCCGCAAGAGATCGGGTAAGTATTCAGGGTACGGTTATGGGAAGGTGTTAGGCACCCAAACCGCCCGATCAATATCGGCCTCCTAAACTTTCCTTAAATTCTAATTTTGACTGTGCTTGGTCAACTGGATGACTAGGGTTCAATGGGGGGATGTCCTAAACCAAGTTGCTAAGTTATTCTAACCTAAGGTTCAGCCAATCATGTTTTAAAGCAAAAAAAAAATAAGCAAATGTAATGTACACTATATTATAGTGAACCGAACCAAAGATGGTTCGGTCTTGGACTGAATCTGAGATGTGTAAGACATCTCAAACTGCCTACGTATTCCAATCCTGGAAATCAAGTCCAAAAACGTAGTTCGAAAATGGGTTGTGTGATTAAAGATTATGGAAGTGATTTATGCATTTGCTTCAATTAGATTCTTTGTTGTTCAAGTTGAAGTTTATGCTGGATGTATGGTTGATGGGTGGCTTTGTACCGTATTTGGGATTCCCAAATTGCCTACGTATTCTAGGGTTTGCCCTAGAAATCAGGTACGACGTAGTTCAAAATTTGTGAGAGTCGGATTTGGAATGTGTACCAAAATCCTTCCATTTTTGTCAATAGGATCTAGGGATGAGACCTAAATTCCTACCATTTTTATTTGGGATGTGTACCAAATTCTTTCTATTTTTGTTAATAGGATCTAGGGATGAGACCTAAATTCCTACCATTTTTATTTGGGATGTGTACCAAATTCTTTCTATTTTTGTCAATAGGATCTAGGGATGAGACCTAAATTCCTACCATTTTTATTTGGGATGTGTACCAAATTCTTTCTATTTTTGTCAATAGGATCTAGGGATGAGACCTAAATTCCTACCATTTTTATTGTTTCCATTTTTAGGTTTCTAGGGTTTCCTATCCCTTTTCATTGTGATTTTCATTTTTTAGGGTTTCATACCCTAATTATTCTCTTTATTCTAGGGTTTATTTTGCCCTAATTATTCTTTCCATTTTTAGGGTTTCACTACCCTAATTGTTCAATTCTTTCCATCTTAGGGTGTATCTTGCCCTAGTTGTTGTACAATGTAAACAATCTAACAAAGCAATGTGAGCTTAAATATAGCAGTGTAAGCATCCAAATATAGCATGTTGGAAATATATTCAAATTTAGCAACACATCAGTCAAAAATGGCAAGTGAGCATGTGAATCAATACAAACATGGTAAGTGTGCATCCAAACATGGCAGTAATATGTGAGCAAGTGTAGTAGACAAATATGGCAATAAGCATGTGTAGCATTCCAATCATGGCAATGTGATTATTCCAATTATGGCAATGTGATCATTCCAATTATGGCAGTGTGACTATTCCAATTATGGCGGGGGGGCCATGTCCAATTATAGTAGTGTATGCATACGAGCATCCGAACATAGCATAGCATCAAATATGGCATGTGAGAAACAACCAAAGCATATGAGAATCAATCAAAACATGATGGAACACGTAGCAAGATGACAGCTTTGTCAGGCTGGACCAAAATGGGCACATAGGGCACTGTACTTACTCAAAAAATTCTTAAAAGATATCCCTGGAAAGAAGACTCAGAGGCCAACATTTTGTCTCAAGGAAGCTAATCCTAAAAGAGACCATAGGCAGGTCGAAAACATTCCCCAAGTACAGGCAAATACAATGGTCAGGTCTGTTCCAGATTTTTGACCAGTTGCACCATAAATTCCAAATAAAATTCTATTCTTAATTAAAATTAAATACAGACATATATCTATGTAGATAACTGTCTGATCTAAAATTTCATTAAGAAAAACAAGTTAAAACAGTATATTTTCTTTGTGAAAAATGACTCTTTTCAATCATGCAAATCAGCACATCATGACAGATCTGAAATCAAAGCACTATGCACTTAAAAATTGATATCAATTCAACGAAAAAATGGAAAAAATATGAAACCAGTGCCATTTTTTAGAAGACTTTCATGTCTAAAAAGTTCATGTTAAGTGGATTTTCTGATTATGGCCATAAGGCCTTTGTCTAGAGACTTTCCGATGGAGGATTGCATTACATCCGAGAAAAATAGCAATGTCAAAGACAAATTTTTTGATATATTTCCCCAATTCCAAATGGAACGAAATTTTTAGGGTAGTCTTCTATCATATCAGAGAGACTCCCATAAAATTTTGGGCTTCAAAATCTTAGAAAAAATACATATGATGTACGTCCTAAGTTTGAACCCTAAATCTGGAATTTTCAGATCAGAAAATCACTTTATGAAATTTACAAAAAACATCAAACATCATTGTATATCAATCAAAAATTCATCATTGAATAGCTTAGACAAATTATCATTCATGAAAAATGTTAGACATAGGCATCCTAACATTAACAAGCATGTAATAGAGCATTCATGATTGAGATTTCATGAAAATTAGCCTTTTTCAAGCAAAATTGGCATTCGGGCATTATAACGACCTCTAAATTTGTTTAGAGTACTAACCTTGGGCTCAAATCGAGCGAAACCGTTGATGAAGGGTGATTGGGGGTTGTATCAATCCCCTTTGAATGTGAATCCTCCTTCTCCTCTCTTCCTCTTCTTTCTCTCTTCTCTTTCTCTCTCTTTTCTTCTTCTCTTTTCTTTCTTTTCTCTTTCTCTCTCTCTTTCTTTCTTCCTCTCTCACGTTTTCTCTCTCTCTCTCACGTTTTCTCTCTCTCACCTACGTTCCCCTCTCTCTCTGGTCTCCAAAAGGATCCCTCCTCGCTCCTATTTATAATTTTTCACTCATTTTCTAGAAGATCCTTCTTTCCTTTTCTTCTTTTTTTCTAGAAAATCTTTTTTTCTCTCCATTTTTTCTTCTTTCCTTTCTTTTCTTCCTCTCTCACGTTTTTTCTTCTTCTCTTTCTTTCCTTTTTCTCATTCTTCTTCTAGAAAACCCCTTTCTCTTTCACGTCTCCCTCTCCTCCTCTTTCCTTTTTCTTCTCCAAGATCTTTTAGATTTCATCTCAACCCTAAAGCCTCCTTCTCTTTCTCTTTCTCTCTCTCTCCTCTTTCCTTTTTCTTCTCCAAGATCTTTTAGATTTCATCTCAACCCTAAAGCCTCCTTCTCTTTCAGAATCTTCTCTCTCTCTCCTCTTTCCTTTTTCTTCTCCAAGATCTTTTAGATTTCATCTCAAACCTAAAGCCTCCTTCTCTTTCACGTCTCCTCTCTCTCCTCTTTCCTTTTTCTTCTCCAAGATCTTTTAGATTTTATCTCTTATATATAATAATATATATTATATACACATATATTTAATAACATACATATATGTATAGTATACAATATATATAATATATAAATACTATGCACATGGATGAACTGGTTCGAAACGGGTTGAGACTGACTTAGGTTGACCGAGTTAAACCGATATGGGTTGAGCTAGGTTGGACCAAAACCGGCTTGAACCGAGTTGGACTGGATTAATTGGAATTAACCGGGGTTTCTCTCCTTGTCATTTCATGGGTCATTTCCGTTGTCATCCCGCATGGAATTTATTTTCCGATGGCCTCTATTCCAAATTTTTTTGCGTTCATTTTGTAGAACATTAAAAATGAGGAATATAGGAACTGGAATCACCTGAATCCGATGTAGAACGGAAAAGATATGCAGCTTTGAAGTTCTGACGATAATTTTGCATGCAAGCTTGCATGGGACCCACTGGTGACTTCTACCCGGGATTTTTTTACGTCCACTTTGTAGAACATCATGAATGAAGAATAATGGTCTTGGAATCATCTGAATCCGATGTCGGATGATCAAGATATGATGATTTGAAATTCAAACAATCCAACTTAGGATAATTTGCATAAAGGCCCCTAGGATTATTTATAATAATTTCATAAACCTCCCTCATATGTATCATCTGACTAAAATGGTCATATCTTCCTCATTTGATATCGAAATTGAGCAATTCTGGTCTCGTTTCGAAGATAATTCTATGACCTACGCATCCATGCAAAATTATAACCCATGACCTTCTTGTGGACCCATTGAAAACCCATTGAAAACTTCCTCAAATTCACAGACCCATTGAAAACTTCCTCAAATTCACAGTCAAGAATCCAAACTTTCGATCACCTTTCTTCCTTTTGTTGTCCACACACCAGGCCAGGACTTTGGGTGGGTTTTTTAGCTGGGATGGCAAAAATGGGGTTTTCCCCAAATTTTCGATTGGGATTCCTTCCTAATCTCAAAGGGACTTATTTTAGGATGTTCCTACTCTATTTAAAGGACGTCCCTAAGCCACTTTCACTCCTTTCACAACCCTAATTGAATTGAGAGAAAGAGAAGAGAAGGAGAGAAGAAGAAGAGAGGAACAAGGAAGAGAATTTAGCAAAAGGAGAAGAGTTGCAGAGAAAGATTAATCTTCTCGGGTATGGATACTAATTCCATGAGTTTTCTACAGACCTTAGGATAGATATTGATGAGAGTGTGATCTCGGAGAAACCCAAACCATCAACCCATGGTTAGGTTTTCATGGAAAACCATAGGAGAATGCATGAAAGCTATTTAGATGGATTATACATGGTTCTAGACCATGGAATGAATGTTGAATGGAATGTAGGAAGCAAGCCATAGGACCCCAAACACGAAGAATGGACTTAAAAAGGGGAATTGGACCAAAGTGCATCGAGGGTCGCACCGAGGGTCGATGACCATCCGACCCTAGGTGATCCCGACCATCGACCCTCGGTGTTCGGGAAGTTCAGATTAAGGGAGGGTCGCACCCGGGGTCGATCGGGACTCCTACCCTACCTCGACCCTCGGTTCACGTAATGGTTTTTAAATCTGGAATTAATTCTAATTAAATTTTATCGACTTTGTTAGGTCTTCTAGCAATATAATAACATTATAAAGGTGATTTTAAAGCTTGGAAAGGTATCTATTAGCAAGCTAAGGTGAGGAACCAGAACTCCAAACTAAATTGGTTAATAACAAACTGTTTTCTATTTTCTTGAGTCCTATGCCATGCTTGATTCTATGCGAATATGTTTGTAATGTGCATACAACATGCCATCCAATATTTCTATTATTTGTTCATGCATATTTACTTTATTGTTTATAACATGATGATGATGATGATGATAGGAATAGGCATGTGCTTGTATGTGTGTGGTTGATGTACTTGATGTGAGCGAGTATCAGGGGAGGTGTGATGAGAACGTCAATAAACGTTAACCTTTGGCGGGTCTCAGCACTTTAGCTCTATCTCTAACTCAAGTCTTGTGCATTGGCATCGTCGTATCGCCATTACTTTAGCGGGAACTATTATGTCGTAGAGTATCGGGGAGGTGGTCTCGGTCCTTGTAGTCTCGACTCTACCGGGGGGCCTTAGCTCTATCTCTATGGACATTCCGAGGGGATGCTTGGGGTGAGGCCTTGGATACACTGTTTGGCATTAGGATTGGTTAGTTGCGAGCCCAGTTTGCAGCCCTCGCCAACAAGGGCTTACGTATTGGTATGACACTATATAGCAATAAACGTTAACCTTTGTTATATAATGTTCATGATTGGGTGTATGTGAGTCGACGATAAACGTGATCTTCGGGTGACGTCACACACTTGTGTATAGAGGCGGGGTCAATAAACGCGACCTTTGACTACCTAAACCTTTCTATTGCATACTGCAAACTTTAAACCGGACCAAAGATATAAATTGATTTGCATGCATATGTATTGTTGCATTGTTTTGGCTACTCACCGAGCCGTGATGTGTGCTCACCCCTCGACGTCGAATATTTTTAGTTGATGATGGAGGTTATACAGTTGAAGATTTTATGAATGCGTCCGCATACGGGAATGTAGCAGCAATGGAAGTCGGAGCTGAAGTGGATACACACGACTCCTCTTGCGAGTGCAACTCATGTGTATTTGATTAGATATTTTATAGGTTTCTTTATTTGGATTTAATTAAGACATGTATTTGGTATTTAAATATTTATGTCTCGGTTGAATACAGAATAATTTGCTATTAAATTAATGATATCATCTTAGTTCTCGGTTCATGTTATTATAAGACTTCCGCTATTGTGTATTTACTCCGATTATGATTACGGATGTGTGTAAGTTTAGATAACACGGGGATAGCCTATTTGAGATCCTGGTTGAACCGTTGGTTTTTTAGCGGTTCATCACACCTTTCTAAAGTGTGCGGAATTGGGATGTGACAACTTGGTATCAGAGCCTCTCAGGCCTTGTCCACTGAACTAACATACATTCAAGATAAATGTGAACTAAGATAGGATAAAAGTAAAAACAGTAATATTAACACACTATAAGCACAAGTGGTGGTTGAAACCAAATTTAAAAAGAGAATAATGCATCTATTAAAGGGGAAACAAGTTACATACAATGAGAGAAAAACAAACAGTGTATACATAACTAAAGCAGAGTACAGTCCACAACCCGGACAGTTACTCCAAGTGGTACAAGAAAATAAAGTACAATCAAGAAGCCGGAGGCGAAGGAGGAGGCGGGGCCTCACGGTCTCTGTCGTAGTCCTCGGCATAGACTCTAGTCAACCATGCCACCTAGGTCCGGGTCGTCAGAGACTAGTCGTAAGATCGGCTACCCTCCGATCGGTCGCACGCCGCACCTCAAGGAGCTCTCCCATCCGGCCCCGATGCGTCTTGGGCGGCCAGCAACTCATCCATCCTCAAATCAGATCAGCGTGAGCATCCCCGATCTCCCCACATCATCTCCATCATGTGGGCATGAAGGGCCAGCCGCATGAGAAGGACCGGCCTCGGGTGACAGGATCCGCCGCAGAAGAAGTACCAACTCCAGCCGCATGCGTGGGTGAAGGCGGGGGTATCGCGTCGACATCCATATACATACGGTCATCATCGTCGACCGGATCCCACATGAGCTCTAGCAGCGCAGCAGCAGCAGCCTCGGCATCGGCCATCTCGACCCGAGTGTGAGGGCGCACCATCGCGTTCCTCTCCTCATCACTAACCTGGGCATCCCGCATACCCATCTTGCAGATAGCCTCCCAATCTAGAGGCGACGAGAAGGTCTTCTCCCTGGATCTTCTCATCTACTAAGTCCACCCCGAGGCGGGTAAGTAGGCTTGTAATCATACGTCCATAGGGTAGATTACCCCTATGACCGGACAATGTAGCACTAATCATGGTCCGCATGATGATGTAGGGAAGGCAGACCGGCGATCTAGTGCAAGTACTATATATCAAAAACGGGTCAGCCGAGAAACCCTCTCATAGTGCCCACTCTGCGGGATCAGATTATGCTTTGGATAATCTTGCGGAAGACCCGTGGAGCTGGGACGCAAGTAACAGGCTCTCATCCGCCATCGATCGGGTCGTAGCAGCCGGTTGTCGATCTTTGCCCTCATCTCCATGGCAACAAACCGGTGGCTCTCCGGGCGCACAAGACACCATGGGGCCATCATAAGGAATGCCCAACAGATCGGCCGGTTGCCGATAATCAAAAGAAATGTGCACCCCTTTAACGTAGCCGGTGATGCGCAACTCTTGACCCTTCTCAACGTCATTGTAATTCCCCACCACTGGAGATTACAATAGAACCTGGCACACCAAATCCGGACATGTGCACGCGTCGTATGTGATGACAGGGAGCCACCCCATATCACCAAATGCTCCCTCTACGTTGAACAAGGCTAGCTCGGCCAAGTTCACCATACGACCCCCCTCCACTTTCTTACGGGCATAGTCGGCATACCGTGCCTCGGCTTCATTCGAACGGAAGCCGAAGTGGATCACGCAATCTGGGTACTTTGGTACGGGCCATGGTATCTCGCAAAATAAGAAAGAGAAAAGAGAAACAAGGAGTTAATAGGATAAAAATCCAAAATTTGATTTAATAACGACGTAAGTTGCCCAAAAGTCCCACTTTTCACCATACACGTGGGCAGAGGACTTACGTAGGTTCCAACATATCCTACAACCCACATGCAGTAGGAAATTGTAACTCACGAAGACCAATTTGAAGAAATTTCAAGAAAAATCAAAATTTTCGACAAATTAGGGCAAAAAGAGAAAATTTCAAGTTTCTCGATAACCAACCGATGAAACTCAAAAATTTTTGAGGGCTTTCATTCCTCGAGACACCAATAACAAAAGCCCCCAATAAAAATCAAATTTTTACGGTTGGAAAAAGTTTAATTTGAAAAATACAAGTTAAATGAGCAAAAACCTAGAAATAAAAACCTAAAAACAATGTAAAATTGAGAAATTATACTTGTATGGGTGACGTGGACGTCGAAACCCGGACTCAAAACGACCCAAAATAGTGAAGTAGCACTGTAGCAACTCGGAGGGGAGAGACGAGTCGAAACGGGAGGGGAATAATAAGAAATGACCCAAAATCGGATCTTAAAAATCTGATTTTTGGTCCGAGGGTCGGACAATTCGACCGAACCATCGACCCTCGGATCGACCCTCCCATCGACCCTCGGCTCTCGGGAATCGACAAAAATCAAGGGTCGGAACCGAGGGTCGGACACCCATCGACCCTCACATCGACCCTCGGCTCCCGGGAAGAACAGGTCATTCCCGGGGGTCGGATACCAAGGGTCGGACATACCATCGACCCTCACCATCGACCCCGCATAGAAAAGACAGTATTTTTTTTTAAAAAATGAATTGGGGATTTGGAATTTTATATCGGTTAGCATGCCTACATGAAGTATAAATGATTTCTCACCTATTTTGATGATTTTCGGGGCACCACCAATCTCGAAGGAATTATGTCCGGACGTAGGGTAACCCGACAGAACCAAAACAAAGTCCCACCACCACCACCCGTGGAGGAGACTAGTCAAGAAAATAACCATGCACCGGGAAATCCAAAGCCGGTAAACCCTACAAATTTGCCACCTCCACCACCGAGCTAGCAACCGTGGTGATGAATCCGCACAGCAGCTGCAACAGATGCAACACGCACAAGCTCAGATGCAAGTTGCCATGGGCATTATGTTTCAAGCCACTTAGGCTGCACCCATGCACACGGGACAAGCCAGTGCAGCACCGGTGGGTAACCACCCAGCCCTCGGACACCTCAACAACCGGCTGCACCGATTCCGGTGCAGGTCCCGGAAGCAGCACAATGCTAATTACCGGTATCCACCCCATATGTTTGGGGCATATCCCAAAATCAGTTGGATCACTCTCGACCGGTGGAGAGATTCTTGAAGATGAAGCCTAGGGAATTTAATGGCAAACCGTCGATCCATTATGGCCAGCACACTTGGATAGACGAGATGGAGAGAAATTTCCTTATGATGACTATCACGAAGAGGAGAAAGTATTGTGTGCCACCTTCATGCTCAAAGGGCGACGCACATCATTGGTGGAAATCGACTAGGGCCTATCTATTGACCAAGCACGCCCTACCGACTTGGGCTATATATAAAGAAGCTTTCTTGAGAAATATTTTCCACAAAGCTTCGGAGATTCTTTGGAGAAAGAGTTCCCGAGTCTATATCGGGGGACGGATGTCGGTGGATGCATATCAATAGCGTTATGAAGAGCTGTTTTTCTTTGCACCACTTAGTATGCAAGGAAGAAGACACCAAAACCCGTAGGTTCGTCACGGGACCGAGAGGAAGCATCGGAGAACATGTTCTGGGCTTAGAAAAGAAAATTTATAATGAAGCTGTCCAGATTTCTCGAGTTATTGAATCGAGCCGAGAAAGAGAGTTATTTCACTCAAAACAAAGGCATCAAAAGGCCAGCCGGAAATTCTTACAACGGAGGCAATAACGGGAAATTTAAGCCCTTCCCTCCTTAGGATTTTAATGCTGCAACCAAGACTACTTCCAGCAGCTCAACCTCAGCCAAAGCCAAATTTTGAAGGCCCAAAGTGTTTTAACCGCAACCAACCGGGACATATGGCAAGGGAGTTCCCAAAGCCCAAGAAGCAATTCCATCAGGGGACGGGTATATGCTTTGTCACGTCCGAGGATGCGGTTGCATCACCCGATGTGGTCACATGCAGACTTTAGATGCATCCTTGATACAACTTGAGATGGCAGACTTTGATGTCATCTTGGCAATGGACTGGTTAGCTCAGCATTCTGCAAATTTTTTATGCGCCGAAAAGAAGCTAACATTCAAAGACAAAGAAGGGGCAGAATTCAGTTTCTCGGGAACCAAACTTCCCCGGAGATGCAAGCTCATACTTTCAGCATTAAAGGCTAAGAAGTGCCTTGAGAAGGGAGCAGTCGATATCTAGTATCAGTGGTCGACCTAACCAAGGAAGCACCACGAATGGAAGATATCGATGTCGTATGGGATTACCCTGACGTATTTCCAGAGGAACTACTCGGATTACCACCCGACCGTGCCACAGAGTTTGTAATAGACCTGATACTTGGAGCCGCACCAGTATCAAAGGCACCTTATAGAATGGCTCCTACCGAATTGAAGGAATTAAAAGTGCAACTACAAGAGCTGCTAGACAAGGGTTATATTCGACCCAGTATATCTCCATGGGGAGCACCTGTGTTGTTCGTAAAGAAGAAGGATGGTAGCGTTCGATTATGTATCGATTATCGAGAGTTGAATAAACTGACCATCAAGAATTGATACCCCCTACCCAGGATCGATGACTTGTTTGATCAGTTACAAGGAGCAAAAGTATTTTCTAAGATCGATCTTCGATCGGGCTATCATCAGCTGAAGATTAAAGAAGGTGACATTCCGAAGACAGCTTTTAGGACAAGATACGGACATTATGAATTTTTGGTTATGTCTTTTGGATTAACTAATGCACCGGCAACGTTCATGGAACTTATGAACCGAGTTTTCCATGATATGTTGGATACGTCGGTGATAGTATTTATTGATGATATATTGGTATACTCCAAGGACAAGGAAACCCATATCAAGAACCTAAACGCAGCCTTACAGCGGTTAAGGAAAGAGAAGCTATATGCCAAATTTTCAAAGTGCGAGTTTTGGCTAAGTGAAGTCGTATTCCTAGGCCATGTAGTATCCGGCGGAAGGAATCAAAGTGGACCCCAGCAAAATCGAGGCTATTGTGAAGTGGGAAGCACCAAAGAGCGTTTTAGAAATTAGAAGCTTTCTGGGTCTAGCTGGTTATTATCGGAGATTCGTAGAAGACTATTCTTGGATTGCCGTACCTCTCACCAGTTTGACCAAGAAAGGTGAAAAGTTTGTGTGGACCGACAAATGTGAGAAGAGCTTCCAGACATTGAAGGCCAGATTGATATCCGCCCCGATTTTGACCATTCTCGTTCCAGGACAGACATTTACCTTATACACTGATGCATCGGGATTGGGATTAGGATGTATGCTCATGCAAGGAGAGCAAGTGATTGCTTATGCCTCAAGACAGTTAAAGGTACATGAGAAAAATTATCCCACTCATGATTTGGAGCTAGCGGCAGTAGTACATGCGGTCAAGATATGGAGACATTACCTATACGGAGAGAAATTTCAGATTAAGTCGGACCATAAAAGTCTTACTTATCTATTTAATCAGAAGGAGTTGAATATGAGACAAAGAAGATGGCTGGAACTATTGAAAGACTATGATTGTGATATCCAGTATCATCCGGGAAAAGCGAACGTAGTAGCGGATGCATTAAGCAGAAAAGCAATGATAAAATCTCAAGGAGAAGTTAGCACGACTGCAGCAATGTGTACCAACGAGAATGGTATTCAATCACGACAAGAGCAGTATGTGATAGATACAACGGATGAATCAGCCAACCAAGGGTTCATTCATCGTTTCTCGAATATGTTTGCTACGTTGAAGAGTATACCGGATATAGTGGATGAAGTGAAGACAATTATCAAATCAGATCCTTATCTCGAGAACAAGTACAAGAAGATATTGAGAAAGGTAGGACCAACCCCGAGTTCACCTTGGATTAAGAGAAGGTACTGAAATACAAAGGGAGAATATGTGTACCGAAATAGAAAGTATGGACATTAGACACCGACCGATGAAAGAAACCCATACCACCGTCTATTCCATACATCCAGGAAGTACAAAAATATATCATGATCTAAAGAAATTATATTGATGGAGGGGAATGAAAGCAGATGTAGCTAAGTTCGTGTCTCAATGCCTAAATTGTCGAAAGTAAAAGCTGAACGACAAAGACCCGGTAGGACCGTTATAGCCATTACCGGAACCAGCATGGAAATGGGACTGCATCACTATGGACTTCGTCACGGGACTACCATTGACTCCTCGAGTAGTTGACGCAGTTTGGGTGATTGTGGACCGTCGACTAAAACAGCTCGCTTCATACCGATACGACCCCAATATACACTGGAAAGGTTAGCAAAGCTGTATGTGGATAATATTGTTCGGTTACATGGTGTTCCGAAAGCATTGTGTCCGATAGAGATCCACGATTTACTTCAAAATTTTGGGAAGGATTGCAAAAGGCTATGGGTACAACATTGAAGTTTAGTATCGCATTCCACCCACGGACGGATGGACAATCAAAGCGTACAATCCAGATTCTAGAAGATATGCTACGAGCATGTGTAATTGATTTCAAAGGATCATGGGATGAAAAGTTACCATTGATCGAGTTCGCTTATAACAATAGCTATCGGGCTACTATATAGATGTCACCTTATGAAGCATCGTATGGCAGGAAGTGTCGAACTCCCTTGTTTTGGAATGAAGTTGGAGAACGTAGTATTGTTGGACCGGAATTTGTTGAAGAGACTTGTCGAGTGGTCGACATCATCAAGGAAAGAGTAAGAACAGCTCGGAACCGTCAGAAGCAATATGCAGATACTCGACGAAGGGATCTAGAGTTCACCGTAGGTGATAAAGTATTTCTGATGGTATCGCCTATGCGAGGATTGAAGAGGTTCTGACAGAAAGGAAAACTAAGTCCAAGATATGTCGGACCATATGAAATTCTAGCTAAGCGTGGAAAAGTGGCTTATCAGTTAGCACTACCACCATCTATGTCAAGTGTGCATGACGTATTTCACATTTCCCTATAAGTATGTCAAAGACCCAACGCATGTCTTGACAGTGAGGATTTTGCGAAATTGACTGATGATTTGACATTTGAAGTAACACCAACAGAAATCACTAGCCGAAAGGTTCAACGTCTACGCAACCGGAGATATCTACTATGTTAAGGTCACATGGAAAAGTAGAGACATGGAAGAAATTACATGGGAAGAAGAAAATGCTATGCGAAAACAATACCCTCACTTATTTGATTCAGAAGGTACGTACAATTTCGAGGATGAAATTTTTATAAGTTGGGGGGAGTTGTAAGACCCGTGTCAATCTAACCCGGTCTTACCCCCTTGAACCAGGTTTACCCATCATGGTCGAGTCAAATGGACCAAGGGCATGAAGGAGATCGAGATCCCAGGTATCAAATCGACCCAAAAACATTTTATTTTAAGGGAGGGTCGCACACCCAGCTAAGCAGAGTCGGACCTCCCAAAACAGAAAGTCAGACCCTCAGTTTTGAAGGGAGGGTCGGACAGCTTAAGACCCTATGGTCGACGGGATCATCGACCCTCCCATCGACCCTCGGATCCTGTCGAAAATAGAAAATAGGAAACTTTGAGATTTTCGATTGGATTCCTTCCTAATCTCAAAGGGGCATATTTTAGGATGTTCCTAGTCTATTTAAAGGACGTCCCTAAGCCACTTTCACTCCTTTCACAACCCTAATTGAATTGAGAGAAAGAGAGGAGAAGGAAAAGAGGAAGAAGAGAGGCAAGGAAGAGAACCTAGCAAAAAGGAATAGAATTTTAGAGGAAAAGTAATCTTCTCAGGTATGGATACTAATTCCATGAGTTTCTACAGACCTTAGGATAATTATTGAAGAGAGAGTGATCTCGGAGAAACCCAAACCATCCATTTATGGTTAGGTTTTCATGGAAAACCATAGGAGGATGCACGAAAACTATTTAGATGGTTTATACATGGTTCTAGACCATGGAATGAATGTTGAGTGAATGTAGGAAGCAAGCCATAGGACCCCAAACACGAAGAATGGATTTAAAAGTGGGAATTGGACCAGAGTGCACCGAGGGTAACACCGAGGGTCGATAGACCATCCGACCCTAGGTGTTTATGACCATTGACCCTCAGCATTCGGAAAGTCCAGAAAGAGGGGAGGGTGGATAGACCCATCGACCCTAGCATCGACCCTCAGTTGACGGAATGGTTTTTCAATTCCGAATTAATTCTAATTAAATTCTATCGACTTTGTTAGGTCTTGTAGCAATATAATAACAGTATAAAGTTGATTTTAAAGCTTAGAAAAGTATGTTTTAGCAAGCTAAGGTGAGGAACCTTAACCCCAAACTATATTGGTTAATAATAAACTATTTTTCTATTTTTGAGTCCTATGCTATGCTTGATTCTATGCGAATATGTTTGTAATGTGCATACAGCATGCCATCCAATATTTCTATTACTTGTTCATGCATATTTTCTTTATTGTATATAACATGATGATGATGATGATTGGAATAGGCATGTGCTTGTATGTGTGTGGTTGATGTGCTTGATGCGAGCGAGTATCAGGGGAGGTGTGAAGAGAACGTCAATAAACGTTAACCTTTGGTGGGTCTCAGCACTTTAGCTCTATCTCTAACTCAAGTCTTGTGCATTGGCATCGTCGTATCGCCATTACTTTAGCAGAACTATTATGTCATAGAGTATCAGGGGAGGTGGTCTCGGTCCTTCTAGTCTCTGACTCTACCGGGGGCCCTTAGCTCTATCTCTATGGACATTCTGAGGGATGCTGGGGTGAGGCCTTGGATACACTGTTTGGCATTAGGATTGGTTAGTTGCGAGCCCAGTTTGCAGCCCTCGCCAATAGGGGCTTACGTGTTGGTATGGCACTATATAGCAATAAACGTAACCTTTGTTATATATTGTTCATGATTGGGTGCATGTGAGTTGACGATAAACGTGATCTTTGGGTAACGTCACACACTCATGTATAGAGGCGGAGTCAATAAACGCGACCTTTGGCTACCTCAACCTTTCTATAGCATACTGCAAACTTATATACCAGACCAAAGATATAAATTCACTTTTTGCATGCATATGTAATGTTGCATTGTTTTGGCTACTCACTGAGCCGTGTTGTGTGCTCACCCCTCAATGCCGGATATTTTAGTTGATGATGCAGGTTACACTGTTGAAGATTTTATGAACGCGTCTGCGTATGGGAATATAGCAGCAATGGACGCTGGAGCTGAAGATGATACGCACGACTCCTCTTACGAGTGCAACTCGTGTGTATTTGATTAGATATTTTTATAGGTTTCTTTCATTGGATTTATTAAGACATGTATTTGGTATTTTAATATTTATGTCTCAGTTGAATACAGAATAATTTGCTATTAAATTACTGATATCATCTTAGTTCTCAGTTCATTTATTTATAAGATTTCCGCTATTGTGTATTTACTCTGATTATGATTGTGGGTGCGTGTAAGTTTGGATAACGCGGGGATAACCTATTTGAGATCCTGGTTGAACCATTGGTTATTTAGCGGTTCATCACACCATTCTGAATAGTATGGAATTGGGGTGTGACACTATATGGGTTGAAGCAAGCTCCAAGAGCTTGGTATGAAAGGCTTGATACATATCTGCATAAGTTGGGTATGCGAAGAGGAGTTGTGGACAGCAACCTATATGTCATGACAGAAGACAGCAGTCAACTGGTAGTTGTAGTCTATGTGGACGACATCATCTTTGGGGGGCACTGTAAGAAGCTTTGCAAGCAGTTTGCTGAGGGGATGAGAATAGAGTTTGAGATGTCTATGCTTGGAGAGATGTCCTACTTTCTGGGGCTGTAAATTAATCAAAGAGAAAATGGCATCTTCATCTCTCAAAAGAAGTATACCAAGGAGATGTTGAAGAAATTTATGATGGAGGACTGTAAACCAGTGGGAACACCAATGACAGTGAATATCAAGCTGAGTTCAGAAGATGACTCCCCAACAGTTGATCAGACATTGTATAGGTCAATGATTGGCAGTTTACTGTACTTGACAGCTTCAAGACCTGATATTCTGTAAGCAGTATGTCTGGTGGCCAGATTTCAAGCTTGTCGAAAGGAGACTCATCTGCTGGCAGTAAAAAGGATACTCAGATATTTGAAAGGCACAACAAACTATAAATTGTGGTATCCAAAGACTGAAAGTTTCACTTTGACAGCATTTTCAGATGCAGACTAGGCTAGTAGCATTGATGACAGAAAGAGCACTAGTGGTGGTGGATTCTTTTTGGGAGAGAGCTTAGTAGCATGGCACAGCAAGAAACAGGAGTCTATCTCCTTATCTACAACAGAGGCAGAGTACATTGCAGCAGTTTCTACATGCACTCAGGTAATCTGGATGAAAAGATAGATGTCATACTTTAGCGTTATCTGTGAAGAACCAGTGGTCATCAAATGAGATAACATGAGTGCCATCAACATATCCAAGAATCCTGTGCAACACTCAAGGACCAAGCACATTGACATCAGATATCATTATTTGAAGGAGAAAGTGCTTGAATGGGAAGTGAGATTGGACTTTGTTCCTATAGCAGATCAAGTGGCAGATATCTTCACCAAGGCTCTTCCAAAAGACTCTTTTGAGAAACTCATAGCTCAGCTAGGAGTAGTGACTTTGAGCACATTGTAGATGGCTCATGTGTAGGGGGAGTTGCT
Source organism: Protea cynaroides (assembly GCA_028583415.1). NCBI lineage: Eukaryota > Viridiplantae > Streptophyta > Magnoliopsida > Proteales > Proteaceae > Protea > Protea cynaroides. The sequence continues at coordinate 79,906,146 of CM053272.1, read as the reverse complement.
GACTTAATAGCATCATCTTTCATCTGTAGGATTGGAAAGATGCGGTGGGCACTCCTACAGGTGAGGCTATGTAGGGGGAGTTGATATGAAGGGGGTGTTGATATGAAGGGGGAGCTCATTCAGCTTTTGGGACTTGTTGTCAAAGGGGGAGAAGATTGCAAGAAGGTTGTGTCACATTGAGAGAGTTACCTCAAGAGGGGGAGGTTTGTTGCCAACAATTCCAAAGGGGGAGATTGTTGAACCCTGTCCTGACAGTGTGCTGTAAGTGTTGTCATTGTTGGCAACCTTAGCAGAGAAAGTGATATGGAGGAGAGAGAATATCTGTAGGACTCTCTGTCAGTCAAGGTGACTGGGCTGATGCAGCAGCCGAATAGAATGAAATCCAGTTGAAGAGAAAAATAGAAGAGAGAGAAAATAAAGGAGAGAGAAATAGGAGAGAGAATGGGTGTGTAAGACCCGTGTCAATCTAACCCGGTCTTACCACCTTGAACCAGGTTTACCCATTATGGTCGAGTCAAATGGACCAACGGCGTGAAGGAGATCGAGATCCCAGGTATCAAATCGACCCATAAACACTTAAAATAGGGGAAGGGTCGCATACCCAGCTAAGCAGGGTGGGACCTCCCAAAACAAAAAGTCAGACCCTCAGTTTTGAAGGGAGGGTCGGACAGCTTAAGACCCTATGGTCGACGGGATCATCGACCCTCCCATCGACCCTCGATTTCTGCCGAATATAGAAATTAGGAAATTTCTATATTTTTCGATTGGGATTCTTTCCAAATCTCAGAGGGACTTATTTAGGATGTTCCTACTCTATTTAAAGGTCATCCCTAAGCCACTTTCACTCCTTTCACAACCCTAATCGAATTGAGAGAAAGAGAGGAGAAGGAATAGAGGAAGAAGAAAGGGAAGGAAGAGACCTTAGCAAAAAGGAGAAGAATTTCAAAGAAAAATTTATCTTTTTAGGTATGGATACTAATTCCATGAATTTCTACAGACCTTAGGTTAGTAATTGTTGAGAGTGTGATCTCGGAGAAACCTAAACCATCAATCTATGGTTAGGTTTCCATGGAAAACCATAGAAGAATGCGTGAAAGCTATCTAGATAGATTATACATGGTTTCAGACCATGGAATGCATGTAGAATGGAATTTAGGAGCAAACCATAGGATTTCAAACACGAATAATAGATTAAAAGAGGGAATTGGAGCAAAGTGCACAGAGGGTCGAACCGAGGGTTGATGACCATCCGACCCTAGGTGTTCCTGACAATCGACCCTCAGTGTTCGGGAAGTTCAGAGTTAAGGGAGGATCGCACCCAGGGTCGATCCTAACTCCGACCCTACCTCCGACCCTCAGTTAACAGAGTAGTTTTTAAATTCCAAAAAAATTCTAATTAAATTCTATCGACTTTGTTAGGGCTTCTAGCAATACAATAACACTATAAAGGTGATTCTAAAGCTTGGAAAAGTATCTATTAGCAAGCTAAGGTGAGGAACCATAACTCCAAACTAAATTGGTTAATAATAAACTATTTTCTATTTCTTGAGTCCTATGCCATGTTTGATTTTATGCGAATATGTTTGTAATGTGCATACAGCTTGCCATCCAATATTTCTATTACTTGTTCATGCATATTTACTTTATTGTTTATAACATGATGATGATGATGATGATAGTAACATGCATGTGCTTGTATGTGTGTGGTTGATGTACTTGATCCGAACGACTATCACGGGAGGTGTGATGAGAACGTCAATAAACGTTAACCTTTGGCGGGTCTCAGCACTTTAGCTCTATCTCTAACTCAAGTCTTGTGCATTGACATCGTCGTATCGCCATTACTTTAGCAGAACTATTATGTCGTAGTGTATCAGGGGAGGTGGTCTCGGTCCTTGTAGTCTCTGACTCTACCGGGGGGCCTTAGCTCTATCTCTATGGACATTCTGAGGGATGCTGGGGTGAGGCCTTGGATACACTGTTTGGCATTAGGATTGGTTAGTTGCGAGCCTAGTTTGCAGCCCTCGCTAACAGGGGCTTACGTGTTGGTATGGCACTATATAGCAATAAACGTAACCTTTGTTATATAATGTTCATGATTAGGTGCATGTGTGTTGACGATAAACGTGATCTTCGGGTAACGTCACACACTCGTTTATAGAGGCGGAGTCAATAAACGCGACCTTTGGCTACCTAAACCTTTCTATTGCATACTGCAAACTTATATACCAGACCAAAGATATAAATTGACTTTTTGCATGCATATATATTGTTGCATTGTTTTGGCTACTCACTGAGCTGTGATGTGTGCTCACCCCTCGACGTCGAATATTTTTAGTTGATGATGCAGGTTATACCGTTGAAGACTATGTGAATGCGTCTGCATACGGGAACGTAGCGGCGATGGAAGTTGAAGTTGAAATGGATACACACGACTCCTCTTGCGAGTGTAACACGTGTGTATTTGATTAGATATGTTATAGGTTTCTTTATTGGATTTATTAAGACATGTATTTGGTATTTAAATTTTTATGTCTCAGTTGAAAACAGAATAATTTGCTATTAAATTAATGATATGATCTTAGTTTCTCAGTTCATGTTATTATAAGACTTCCGCTATTGTGTATTTACTCTCATTATGATTACTGATGTGTGTAAGTTTAGATAACGTGGGGATAGCCTATTTGAGATCCTGGTTGAACCGTTGGTTTGCTAGCGGTTCATCACACTATTCTGAACAGTGCGGAATTGGGGTGTGACAACTTGGTATCAGAGCATCTCAGGCCTTGTTCGCTGAACTAGCATACATTCAACACAATTGTGAACTGAGATAGGATAAAAATAAAAATAGTAATATTAACACATTGTAAGCACCAGTGATGTTTGAGACAAAATTTAAAAGAGAATAATGCATCTATTAAAATGGGAAAACAAGTTACATACAATGAGTGAGAAAAACAAAACGTATATACATAACTAAAGCAGAATACAATCCACAACCCGGACAGTTACTCTATAGTACAAGAAAGATAAATACAATCAAGAAGCAGGAGGCGAAGGAGGAGGAGGTGCCTCACGGTCTCTGTCATAGTCCTCAGCATAGCCTCTAGTCAACCAGGCTATCTGAGTCTGGGTCGTCTGTAGACTAACTGTGAGATCGGCTACCCTCCTATCAGTCGCACGCTGGACCTCTTGGAGTTCTCTCATCCGTGCATCGGACGTGTGCTGGGCAGCCAACAACTCATCCATCCTCAGATCAGATCTGCGCTGAGCATCCCTGATCTCCTGCAGCATCTCTATCATGGCTGAAGGTGGAATTGAAGGATCAGCCGAATGGGAAGGACCAGCCTCAGGTGCAAGAGCCGCCGCAGAAGAAGTACCAACCCCAGCCGCATGTGTAGGTGAAGGCGGTGGTATCGAGTCGACGTCCATATACATATGATCGTCATCGTCGACCGGATCCACACGAGCTCTAGCAGCAGCAGCAGTAGCTCAGCATCAGCCATCTCGACCCGAGTGTGAGGGCGCACCATCGCATTCCTCTCCTCATCACTAACCTCAGCATCTTGCAGCCCCATCTTGCAGATCGCCTCCCAATCTAGAGGCGACGATAAGGTCTTCTCCTGGATCTTCTCATCTACCAGATCCACCCCCAGACGGGTCAATAGCACTGTAATCATGCGTCCATAGGGTAGATTACCCCTATGACCGGACAATGTAGAACTAATCATGGTCCGCATGATGATGTATGGAAGGCAGACGGGGTGTCGAGTGCATATACTATATATCGGGAACTGGGTCAGCTGAGACACCCTCTCATAGTGCCCACTCTGCGGGATCAGATTATGCTGAATAATCTTACAGAAGATCCGTGGAGCTAGACCCAAGTAACAGGCTCTCATCTGTCAACGATCAGGACGGAGCAACTGGTTGTCGATCTCTGCCCTCATCTCCATCTCAACAAACTATGGCTCTCCCGGTGCACAGTACACCATGGGGCCATCATCGGGAATTCCCAACAGATCGGCCAACTGCCGATAATCAAAGGAAATGTGCACCCCCTTGACGTAACGGGTGATGCGCAACTGCTGACCATGCTCAACGTCATTGTAATTCCCCACCACCTGGAATTACAATATAACTAGCGCACCAAATCTGGACATGTACACGCGTCGTATGTGATGACAGGGAGCCACCCCATATCACCAAATGCTCCATCTACATTGAACAAGGCTAGCTCAGCCAAGTTCACCATGCGACCCCCTTCCACTTTCTTACGGGCATAGTCAGCATACTGTGCCTCAGCTTCATTCGAACGGAAGCGAAGTGGATCACGCACTCTGGGTACCTTGGTACGAGCCATAGTATCTGCAAAATAAGAAAGAGAAAGGAAACAAGGAGTTAATAGGATAAAAATCCAAAACTTGATTTAATAACGACGTAAGTTGACCTTCAAGCCCCATTTCTCACCATACAAGTGGGCATGAGAACTTACGTAGGTTAAAACATATCCTACAACCCACATACAGTAGGAAATTTTAACTGACGAAGCTCAATTTCAAGAAATTCAAGAAAAATCAAAAATTCTGACAAATTAGGGCAAAAAGAGAAAATTTTAAGTTTCTCGATAACCAACCGATGAAACTCAAAAAATTTTGTGGGCTTTCGTTCCTCGAGACACCAATAATAAAAGCCCCCAATAAAAATCGAATTTTTACGGTTAGAAAAAGTTTAATTTGGAAAATACAAGTTAAACATGCGAAAACCTAGAAATGGAAACCTAAAAACAGGTAAAAATGGGAAGACATACCTGTAGTGATGACGTGGACGTCGAAACCCGGAGTCAAACCGATCCAAAACAGTAGAGTAGCACTGTAGCAACTCAGAGAGGAGAGACGAGTCGAAACGGAGGAGGAATAATGAGAAATGACCTAGAATTGGATCTTAAAAATCTGATTTTTGGTCCGAGGGTCGGACAATTCGACTAGCACCATCGACCGTCGAATCGACCCTCCCATCGACCCTCGGCTCTCGGGAATCTGACAGAAAATCAAGGGTCGGGACTGAGGGTCGGATACCCATCGACCCTCGCATCGACCCTCAGCTCTCGGGAAGAATAGGTCATTCCCAGGGTCGGATACCAAGGGTCGAACATACCATCGACCCTCACCATCGACCCTGCATAGAAAAGACAGTATTTTTTTATAAAATGAGCTAGAATTGGAATTGATTATCGGTTACTGTGCCTACATGAAATATAAATGACTTCTAACCTATTTGATAATTTTTAGGCACCACCAATCACCGAAAAGAATTATGTCTGGACGTAGAGTGACCCAACAGACCCGAAACACAGTCCCACCACCACCACCAGTGGAGGAGACTAGTCAAGAGAATAACTACGCACCGAGAAATCCAGAACCGGAAAATCCTACCAATTTGCCACCTCCACCACCAGAGCTACCAACAGTGCTGATGAATCTGGCATAGCAGCTGCAACAGATGCAACACGCAGAGGCTCAGATGCAGGTTGCCATGGGAATTATGTTCCAAGCCACTCAGGCTGCACCCATGCACACCGGACAAGCCAGTGCAGCCCCGGTGGGTAACCACCCAGCTCATCAGACACCTCAACAACCGGCTGCATAGATTCCAATGCAGGTACCGGAAGCAGCTCAAGGGAATTACCATTATCCACCCTATATGTATAAGGCAAACCCCCAAAACCAGATGGATCACTCCCGGCTAGTGGAGAGATTTTTGAAGATGAAACCCAGAGAATTCAACGGCAAGCCGTCTGATCAATTGTGGCCAGCACACTGGATAGACAAGATGGAGAGAAACTTCCTCATGATGACTATTACAAAGGAAGAGAAAGTACTATGTGCCACCTTCATGCTCAAGGGCGACGCACACCATTGGTGGAAATCCACGAAGACATATTTACTGACCAAGCACGCCCTACTGACATGGGCTATATATAAAGAAGCATTCTTCGAGAAATATTTTCCACGAAGCTTCAGAGATTTGATGGAGAAGGAGTTCCTGAGCTTGTACCAGGGACAGATGACTGTAGACTCATATCAACAGCGCTACGAAGAGCTGTTCTCCTTTGCACCGGCTAGGATGCAAGAAGAAGAAACCAAAATCCATAGGTTCGTCACGGGACTGAGAGGAAGCATCAGAGAAAATGTTCTGGGCTTAGAGAAGAAAATTTACAACGAAGCTGTCTAGATTGCTCGAGTGAATGAATCGAGCCAGAAGGAGAGTTACCTTACTCAGAACAGAGGCGTCAAGAGACCAGCCGGAAACTCCTACAACGGAGGCAATAACAGGACGTATAAGCCTTTCCGTCCTCAGAATTTTACTGCTGCAACCAAGACTACTCTAGCAGCTCAACCTCAGCCAAAGCCCAATTCTGAAAGCCCGAAGTGTTTTAACTGCAACCAACCGGGACATATGGCAAAAGAGTGCCCTAAGCCCAAGAAGCAATTCCATCAGGGACGGGTATATGTTGTTACGTCCGAGGATGCGGCCGCATCACCCGATGTGGTCACAGGTATAACTGAAACCTTTCAAAGTTATGATTACAGTGAATGAGCATGTAGACTAAGTAAAGATAAATCACAGGTATTGTACCTATAAATGGCGTACACGCCAGAGTACTCTTCGATTCCGGAGCTACTCATTCATTTATATCTGTGTCATTTGGAAAGAAGACAAATTACCCATCAAAACATTAGACTATAAATTACTTGTACGGTCACCGATGGGGTTAGAAGTGGAACTAGAGAAGGGTTATGGACCATGTCTAGTTCTCATTGGAGAGCAGACCTTAGATGCAACCTTGATACAACTTGAGATGGCAGACTATGATGTCATCTTGGGAATGGACTGGTTAGCTCGGCATTCTGCAAATTTATTATGCGCCGAAAAGAAGCTAACGTTCAAAGACAAAGAAGGGGCAGAATTCAGTTTCTCGGGAACCAAACGTCCCCAGAGACGCAAGCTCATACTTTCAGCATTAAAGGCTAAAAAGTGCCTGGAGAAGGGAGCAGTTGGGTATCTAGTATCAGTGGTCGATCTAACCAAGGAAGCACCACGAATGGAAGACATTGACATCGTGCGGGATTACCCTGACGTATTTCCGGAGGAACTACCTGGATTACCACCCGACCGGACCACGGAGTTTGTAATAGACCTGATACCTAGAGCCGCACCCGTATCAAAAGCACCTTATAGAATGGCTCCTACGAAACTGAAGGAACTAAAAGTGCAACTACAAGAACTGCAGGATAAGGATTATATTCGACCCAGTATATCTCAATGGGGGGCACCGGTGTTGTTCGTAAAGAAGAAGGATGGTAGCGTTCGATTATGTCTCGACTATCGGGAGTTGAATAAACTGACAATCAAGAATCGACATCCACTACCTCGGATCGATGACTTGTTCGATCAGTTACAAGGAGCAAAAGTATTTTCTAAGATCGATCTTCGATCGGGTTATCATCAGCTGAAGATTAAAGAAGGTGATATTCCGAAGACAGCAATCAGAACCAGATATGGACATTACGAATTTTTGGTTATGTCTTTCGGATTAACTAATGCACCGGCAACGTTCATGGATCTTATGAACCGAGTCTTCCACGATATGTTGGATACGTCGATTATAGTATTTATTGATGACATATTGGTATATTCCAAGGACAAGGAAACTCATATCGAGACCTAAACGCAGCCCTACAGCGTTTAAGGAAAGAGAAGCTATATGCCAAATTTTCAAAGTGCGAGTTTTGGCTAAGTGAAGTCGCATTCATAGGCCATGTAGTATCCGTTGAAGGAATCTAAGTAGATCCTAGCAAGATCGAGGCTATTGTGAAGTGGGAAGCACCAAATAGCGTTTTAGAAATTAGAAGTTTTCTGGGGCTAGCTGGTTATTATCGGAGATTTGTAGAAGACTATTCTCAGATTGCCGTACCTCTCACCAGTTTGACTAAGAAAGGTGAAAAGTTTGTGTGGACGGATAAATGTGAGAAGAGCTTCCAAACGCTGAAGTCCAGATTGATATCCGCCCCGATTTTGACTATTCCTATTCCAGGGCAGACGTTTACCTTATACACTGATGCGTCGGGACTGGGATTAGGATGTGTGCTTATGCAAGGAGAGCAAGTAATTGCTTATGCCTCGAGACAGTTGAAGACACATGAGAAAAATTACCCCACTCATGATTTGGAGTTAGCGGCAGTAGTACATGCTGTCAAGATATGGAGACATTACCTATATGGAGAGAAATTTCAGGTTAAGTCAGACCATAAAAGTCTTACTTATTTATTTAATCAAAAAGAGTTGAATATGAGACAAAGAAGATGGCTGGAATTATTGAAAGACTATGATTGTGATATCCAGTATCATCCGGGAAAAGCGAACGTGGTAGCGGATGCATTGAGCAGAAAAGCAATGATAAAATCTCAAGGAGAAGTTAGCACGACTGCAGCAATGTGTACTACCGGAATGGTATTCAATCACGGCAGCGCACAGTATGTGATAGATACAGTAGATGGATTAGCCAACCAAGGGTTTATTCATCGGTATTCGAATATGTTCATGGCATTGAAGATTATACGGGATATAGTGGATGAAGTGAAAACAACTATCAAAGCAGATCCTTATCTGAGAACAGTACAAGAAGATATTGAGAAAGGTAGGACTAATCCTGAGTTCACCTTGGATGACGAGAAAGTACTGAAATACAAAGGAAGAATATGTGTACCTGAAACAGAAAGTATGGACATTAGACACCGACTGATGAAAGAAGCCCATACCACCATCTACTCGATACACCCTGGAAGTACAAAAATGTATCATGATCTAAAGAAATTATATTGGTGGAGGGGAATGAAAGCAGATGTAGCTAAGTTTGTTTCTCAATGCCTAAATTGTCAGAAAGTAAAGGCTGAGCGACAAAGACTCGCAAGAGTGTTACAGCCATTATCGGAACCAGCATGGAAATGGGACTGCATCACTATGGACTTCGTCACAGGACTACCATTGACTCCTCGAGTAGTTGACGCAGTTTGGGTGATTGTGGACCGTCTGACTAAAACAGCACGATTCATACCTATACGACCTCAGTATACACTGTAAAGATTAGCGAAGCTGTATGTGGATAATATTGTTCGATTACATGGTGTTCCAGAAAGCATTGTGTCAGATAGAGACCCACGATTTACTTCTAAGTTTTGGGAGGGATTGCAAAAGGCTATGGGTACAACGTTGAAGTTCAGTACCGCATTCCACCTATAGACAGACGGACAGTCAGAGCATATAATTCAGATTCTAGAAGATATGCTACGAGCATGTGAAATTGATTTCAAGGGATCATGGGATGAAAGATTACCACTGATCGAGTTCGCTTATAACAATAGCTATCAGGCTACTATACAAATGTCACCTTATGAAGCACTGTATGGCAGGAAGTGTCGAACTCCCTTGTTTTGGAATGAAGTTGGAGAACGTAGTATTGTTGGACTGGAATTTGTTGAAGAGACTTGTCGAGTGGTCGACATCATCAAGGAAAGAGTGAGAACAGCTCAGAACCGTCAGAAGCAATATGAAGATACTCGACGAAGAGATCTGGAGTTCGCCGTAGGTGATAAAGTATTTTTGAAAGTATTGCCTATGCGAGGATTGAAGAGGTTCGGACAGAAAGGGAAGCTAAGTCCAAGATATGTCGGGCCGTATGAAATTATAGCTAAGCGTGGAAAAGTAGCTTATCAGTTAGCACTACCACCATCCATGTCAAGCGTGCATGACGTATTTCACATTTTCTTATTGAAGAAGTATGTCAAAGACCCAACCCATGTTTTGACAGTGGATTTGCCGAAATTGACTGATGATTTGACATTTGAAGTAACACCAATAGAAATCACTAGTCGAAAAGTTCAACGTCTACGCAATAGAGATATCTACTATGTTAAGGTCACATGGAAAAGTAGAGACATGGAAGAAATTACATGGGAAGAAGAAAATTCTATGCGGAAGCAATACCCTTACTTATTTGATTCAGAAGGTACGTGCAATTTCGAGGATGAAATTTTTATAAGTTGGGGGAAGTTGTAAGACCCGTGTCAATCTAACCCGGTCTTACCACCTTGAACCAGGTTTACCCATTATGGTCGAGTCAAACGGACCAAGGGCGTAAAGGAGATCGAGATCCCAGGTATCAAATCGACCCAAAAACACTTAAAATAGGGGAAGGGTCGCATACCCTGTTAAGCAGGGTCGGACTTCCCAAAGCAGAAAGTCAGACCCTCAGTTTTGAAGGGAGGGTCGGACAGCACAGCTTATGACCCTAGGGTCGACGGGATCATCGAACCTCCCATCGACCCTCGGTTTCTGCCGAATATAGAAATTAGGAAATTTCTATATTTTTCGATTGGGATTCTTTCCAAATCTCAGAGGGACTTATTTAGGATGTTCCTACTCTATTTAAAGGTCATCCCTAAGCCACTTTCACTCCTTTCACAACCCTAATCGAATTGAGAGAAAGAGAGGAGAAGGAATAGAGGAAGAAGAAAGGGAAGGAAGAGAACTTAGCAAAAAGGAGAAGAATTTCAGAGGAAAAGTTATCTTCTTAGGTATGGATACTAATTCCATGAATTTCTACAGACCTTAGGTTAGTAATTGTTGAGAGTGTGATCTCGGAGAAGCCCAAACCATCAATCTATGGTTGGGTTTCCATGGAAAACCATAGAAGAATGCGTGAAAGCTATCTAGATGGATTATACATGGTTTCAGACCATGGAATGCATGTAGAATGGAATATAGGAGCAAGCCATAGGATTTCAAACACGAAGAATGGATTAAAAGAGGGAATTGGAGTAAGTGCACAGAGGGTCTTACCGAGGGTCGATGACCATCCGACCCTAGGTGTTCCTGACCATCGACCCTCAGTGTTCGAGAAGTTCAGAGTTAAGGGAGGGTTGCACCCAGGGTCGATCCTGACTCCGACCCTACCTCCGACCCTCAGTTAACAGAGTAGTTTTTGAATTCCAAATAAATTCAAATTAAATAGTATCAACTTTGTTAGGGCTTCTAGCAATACAATAACACTGTAAAGGTGATTCTAAAGCTTGGAAAAGTATCTATTAGCAAGCTAAGGTGAGCAACCATAACTCCAAACTAAATTGGTTAATAATAAACTGTTTTCTATTTCTTGAGTCCTATGCCATGTTTGATTCTATGCGAATATGTTTGTAATGTGCATACAGCATGCCATCCAATATTTCTATTACTTGTTCTTGCATATTTACTTTATTGTTTATAACATGATGATGATGATGATGATAGGAATAACCATGTGCTTGTATATGTGTGGTTGATGTACTTGATGCGAGCGAGTATATCAGGGGAGGTGTGATGAGAACGCCAATAAGCGTTAACCTTTGGCGGGTCTCAGCACTTTAGCTCTATCTCTAACTCAAGTCTTGTGCATTGACATCGTCGTATCACCATTACTTTAGCAGAACTATTATGTCGTAGAGTATCAGGGGAGGTGGTCTTGGTCCTTGTAGTCTCTCACTCTACCAGGGGGCCTTAGCTCTATCACTATGGACATTCTGAGGGATGCTGGGGTGAGGCCTTGGATACACTGTTTGGCATTAGGATTGGTTAGTTGCGAGCCCAGTTTACAGCCCTCGCTAACAGGGGCTTACGTATTGGTATGGCACTATATAGCAATAGATGTGACCTTTGTTATATAATGTTCATGATTGGGTGCATGTGAGTTGACGATAAACGTGATCTTCGGGTAACGTCACACACTCGTGTATAGAGGCGGAGTCAATAAACACGACCTTTGGCTACCTTAACCTTTTTATTGCATACTGCAAACTTATATACCAGACCAAAGATATAAATTGACTTTTTGCATGCATATGTATTGTTGCATTGTTTTTGCTACTCACTGAGCCGTGATGTGTGTTCACCTCTCGACGTCGAATATTTTTAGTTGATGATGCAGGTTATACCGTTGAAGACTATGTGAATGCGTCTGCGTATGGGAACGTAGCGGCGATAGAAGTTGAAGTTGAAATGGATACTCACGACTCCTCTTGCGAGTGCAACTCGTGTGTATTTGATTAGATATTTTATAGGTTTCTTTATTGGATTTATTAAGACATGTATTTGTTATTTAAATATTTATGTCTCAGTTGAAAACAGAATAATTTGCTATTAAATTAATGATATCATCTTAGTTTCTCAGTTCATGTTATTATAAGACTTCCGCTATTGTGTATTTACTCTGATTATGATTACGGATGTGTGTAGGTTTAGATAACGCGGGGATACCCTATTTGAGATCCTGGTTGAACCGTTGGTTTGCTAGCAGTTCATCACACTATTCTGAACAGTGCAGAATTGGGGTGTGACAGGGTGGGGACCAGTTGGGTCCCACCTGGGGTGGCCAGGCCAGCATGGCAGCCAGCCATGGCCAGCATGGCATCCAGCCCTGGCCAGCATAGTGGATGCCAGTGGCATCAAGCCAGCAGCAAGTAGGCAAGCCAGCAGCACACGACAAGCCCACCATGCACAGCAAGCCCACCATGCACAGCATAGCCATGCACAGCAACAACACCAAGGCAGCAGCATAGCAGCACTATATGCCGCACATAGGAAGCCGGCCTCGAGCAGGCCAACAAGGCTCGCAAGCCCGCAGGCCCACAAGACTAGCCGCACGTGCCTCGCAAGCCTCCGCAAGGCTTGGCTTACATGTTGACCATGTGTTCGACAAATTTCTGCAAAGAAGAATCTTCTCAGCAACCTTACTGGAAAAATTTGGATATACAAGGCATTACCACTGTTTGTTGAGGGGCATTTTGGTCCATGAAAAAGGTGAAAATTCCACCTCAATGGCTCAGATCAAGCCACGTATGGTAGATCCAAGATCAGCATCTCACAAAAAGGTAGGATTTTGTACATCTATCTGATCGCGTCAAGATTCTTGCGTGAATTCTCTGATTGGCTGAAGGCAACTTAAAATCGTGATTCGCATCGCATGGAGGCTAATCTAAGATTCAGTGTAGCACGCGTATGGTGTGTCGGCGTCTTGGATCCCTATCTGACGACCATCATCTACGCCGAGTTCGTCTATCGAGATGAACCCAATCAGACGGATCCGAGGAGATCCCGCCACTCCTTGACTGATCCAGTGGTCTGTATTCAAAGATTCCATCTCCGCCAGTCAACGGACGACAACAACGTATGTTGCGTCAGATGCGGAAGTGCTAGAGTGTGTCGCGGCGCACTAGATCAAGGAGAAAGATTCAATTTGGAATATTTTCATTCACTGATCTTCTTTTGATGATATCTTGGCCGTCCGATGTCGGATCGAGGCCTATAATATGTCAAACTGAAGGTTTTTCCATGTAGAGGGGATTGGCAGCAGTTTGAGCTCGAGATACAAGCCTCTAATGGCGATTATTGGGGATATACTCCATTGAAGCTTCTCCAAGAGAGAGAGAGAGAGATTCCTACTGGCAGTGTGAGGCCATGAAAGCTTCGTTGAAGCATGAAAAGAGTGAGTGGACCAGCTGTGAGCGTCCTATGGAGTTGTTCTGGTGATAAATGAGCTGTGGAGCCCAAGACGAGGCTGAGATGCTTGGACAGTGAAACTTGCATCAGTAGCGAGCAAGACCGAGAGGTAAACTCGCACACACAAATCCTATTTACTGTATCAGAGATATATGGGAAGGGTTTGTATGAATATTTGAAATACACATTGTATAACTTGTCAAGTGGGTGCTTGACTGGAGTTAGGTTGGTGCCTAGGACACAGTTCTAGCTGTGAATGCGGTTGATGTTGTAGCATCGGGGTTGTAGGTGCAACCGTAGCAATTCTGTTGTGTATTGGGTATATACGAAACCCTAGTTAGTGTATTGCCCCGTATAGTAGTCATCACAGTGTGTGATTGGTGAATCACGTTATATTGTGTGTTCCATGCATGTGCTTGTGATTGTGCATTAGAAGTCTATGTGTTGCAGGTCTGGGTGTACACACTTGGCAGGGCCAAGCCCCTGGTATGGATACCTGTGGGTGTGTGGTTGGTGTGTACACAAAATGTGTTTGACAGATTTTCTGTGAGAGAGTCTCAAGAAATCAGCTCAAGGCAGCATTGCATAATTGATCAACAGCTCTTCGCAGCCCTTGCATAGCATCAAGCCATAACCAGAATAGTAAAAAGGAATTTTTAGTGGTCACTGATTCACCCCCCGTCTCAGTGTCAACCTAGGAATCACAGAGGGAAAAAAGTAGAGAGATAAAGAGGCTAAGAAGTTGAGAGAGAGATAAAGAGAGAAGTAGAAAGAGAGAGTGGGAAAAGAATAGAGAGAGAGAGAAGTAGAAAGAGAGAGAAAGGGAAAAGTAGCGAGAGAAAGAGGGAGAGAGAAGTAAAAAGAGAGAGAGGGAAAAATACAGAGAAAGAGAAAGAGAAGTAAAGAGGGAGAGGAGTAGAAAGAGAGAGAGAAGTGGAAATGAGAGATTGAAATATAGAGAGAGAGGGAAGTAAAGAGAGACAAAACAAGAGAGAGAAAAATAGAAAGAGAGAGAAAAGTAGAGAAACAGTGAGAGGGAGCAAGGGTAAGAAAGAGAGAGAGAGAGAGAGAGAAAGAGAGAGAGAAAAGTAGAAAGAGAGAGTGAGGAAGAGAGAAAGTGGGAGCGAAAGAGAGAGAGAAAGGGAGAGAGAGGTAGAGAAGTGGAGAGAGAAAAGAAGAAAGAGGGAAAGAGAGAGGGAGAGAGAGAGAGAGAAGAGGGAGAGAAAAGTAGAATGCGAGATAGAAGTAGAAATAGATGAGAGATAGGAAAAGAGAGAGAGAAGTGGAAATGAGAAAGAAAGAGAAAAAGAGAGAGATACAAGTAGAAAGGCCGAGAGGGAAAGAAGTTAAAAGGAGAATGTGAAAGAGAGAGAGAGGGAGAGAGAGAGAGACAGAGGGGGGAAAGAGACAGAGTGAAGTAAAAAGAGAAAGAGAGAGATAGAAGTTGAGAGAGATAAGTAGAAAAAGAGAGAGAGAGAGTGGGAAGTAAAAAGAGAGAGAAAGAGAAAAAAAGTAGAGAGATAAAGAGGGTTAGAAGTAGAGAGAGATATAGAGAGAGAAGTAGAAAGGGTAAGAAAGAGAAAAGTAGTGAGAGAAAGAGAGAGAGAAGTAGAAAAAGGGAGAGAGAGTGTAGGGGAGATAGGGAAAAATAGAGAGAAAGAGAGAGAGAAGTAATGAGAGAGGGAGAGACGTAGAAAGAGAGTGAGAAGTGGAAAAATTATAGTAGAAAGAGGGAGAGAGAGATTGAGATAGAGAGAGAGAGAGAGGGAAGTAAAGAGAGAGAATGAGAGTGAGAGAGAAAAGTTAAAAGAGAGAGAAAAGTAGAGAAAGTACGAGAGAGAGGGGAAAGTAAGAGAGAGAAAGAGAGAAGTAGAAAGAGATAGAGAGAGAAGTAGAAAGTGATAGAGAAATAGAGAGAGAGGGAGGGAGAGATAGAGAAGTAGAGAGAGAAAAGTATAAAGAGAGAGAGAGAGAAGAGGGAGAGAAAAGTAGATGAGAGATATAAGTAGAAATGGAAGAGGGAGAGAGTGAGAGTGAGAGAGAAGTAGAAATAGAGAGAGGAAGAGAAGTGGAGAGAGAGGTTAAAAAAGAGAGATAAAGAGAGAGGGAGCGATACAGAGATAGTGGTAAAGGTGGAGAGAGAAAGTAAGAGAAAAGTACAAGGAGAGAGAGAGAAGTATACAGAGAGAAGTGAGAAGAGACAGAGAGATGTATAGAGGGAGAAGTAGAAAGAGAGAGAGAGAGGGAGGGAGAGAGATAGAGAGAGAAAAGTAGAGAGAGAGAGGGAAAAGTAACAAGAGAGAGAGAACGAGATAGAGTAAGAGATAGAGACATGTCAAAATAGAGAGAGAAAAAAGAGAAGTAAAAAGTGATAGAGAGAAATAGAGGGAGAAGGAGAAAGAGAAAGAGAAAAAAGTGAATGAGTGTGGGAAAGAGAGAGAGAGAAGTTGAGGGAGAGAAGTAGAATAAGAGTGAGAATGAGAGAGAGATAGAAAAAGTAGGGAGAAAGAGAGAGAGGAATAGAGAGACAAAGAGGGAGAGAAGTAATATCACACCCCAATTCTGCACTATTCAGAATGGTGTGATGAACCGCCAAAAAACCAACGGTTCAACCAGGATCTCGAATAGGCTGTGTTCGTTTGCTTAAACCATACACATCGATAACCATCTGTCAGAGTAAATAAACAATAGCGAAAGTCTTTAATATTAAATGAACTGAGAGTCTAGCGGTGATAAAGTAAATAAGTTATCCAATTATCTCCAAATGACTAAGACATAAAATAAAATAAATTAATCAATTACATCTTCTTAATAATCCAACAAATAAGCCTAATAAAAGATATATGAGTTGCACTCGCACGACGAATCGCACGACGAACATGCCCGTACATCGGAGCATTCATATAATCTTCTACAGTAGTACCTACATCATCAACTAAAAATATTCGATGTAAAATGAAAGAGAAATAAGAGTGAAGTAGAAAGTGAAAGAGAGAGAGAGGGAGAAAGTGTAAGACCCGTGTCAATCTAACCCGGTCTTACCACCTTGAACCAGGTTCACCCATCATGGTCGAGTCAAATGGACCAAGGGCATGAAAGAGATCGAGATCCCAGGTATCAAATCGACCCAAAAACACTTAAATTAGGGGAAGGGTCGCTTACCCAACTAAGCAGGGTCGGACCTCCCAAAACGAAGAGTCAGACCCTCAGTTTTGAAGGGAGGGTCGGACAGCTTAAGACCCTAGGGTCGACGGGATCATCGACCCTCGGTTCCTGCCGAATATAGAAATTAGGAAATTTCTATATTTTTCGATTAGGATTCTTTCCAAATCTCAATGTGACTTATTTAGGATGTTCCTAGTCTATTTAAAGGACGTCCCTAAGCCACTTTTACTCCTTTCACAACCCTAATTGAATTGAGAGAAAGAGAGGAGAAGGAAGAGAGGAAGAAGAGAGGCAAGGAAGAGAACCTAGCAAAAAGGAGAAGAGTTGCAGAGAAAAATTAATCTTCTCAGGTATGGATACTAATTCCATAAGTTTCTACAGACCTTAGGTTACTTATTGGAGAGAGAGTGATCTCGGAGAAACCTAAACCATCCATCCATGGTTAGGTTTTCATGGAAAACCATAGGAGGATGCATAAAAACTATTTAGATGGATTATTCAAGGTTTCAGACCATGGAATGGATGTAGAATGGAATGTAAGAGCAAGCCATAGGACCCCAAACACGAAGAATGGATTAAAAGTTGGAATTAGACCAAAGTGCACCAAAGATCGCACCGAGGGTCGATGACCATCCGACCCTAGGTGTTTCTGACCATCGACCCCCAGCATTCGGGAAGTCCAGAAAGAGGGGAGGGTCGATAGACCCATCGACCCTAGCATCGACCCTCAGTTAACAGAATGGTTTTTAAATTCAGAATTAATTCTAATTAATTCTATCGACTTTGTTAGGTTTGCTAGCACTATAATAACATTATAACGGTGATTCTAAAGCCTGGAAAAGTATCTATTAGCAAGCTAAGGTGAGGAACCTTAACCCCAAACTAAATTGGTTAATAATAAACTGTTTTCTATTTCTTAAGTCCTATGCCATGCTTGATTCTATGCGAATATGTTTGTAATGTGCATACAGCATGCCATCCAATATTTCTATTACTTGTTCATGCACAAGATTTTATTGTTTATAACATGATGATGATGATGATGATAGGAATAAGCATGTGCTTGTATGTGTGTGGTTGATGTGCTTGATGCGAGCGAGTATCAGGGGAGGTGTGATGCGGACGTCAATAAACGTAACCTTTGGCGGGTCTCAGCACTTTAGCTCTATCTCTAACTCAAGTCTTGTGCATTGTAATCGTCGTATCGCCATTACTTTAGCAGAACTATTATGTCGTAGAGTATCAGGGGAGGTGGTCTCGGTCCTTGTAGTCTCTGACTCTACCGGGGGGCCTTAGCTCTATCTCTATGGACATTCTGAGGGATGCTGGGGTGAGGCCTTGGATACACTGTTTGGCATTAGGATTGATTAGTTGCGAGCCCAGTTTGTAGCCCTCGCCAACAGGGGCTTACGTGTTGGCGTGGCACTATATAGCAATAAACGTAACCTTTGTTATATAATGTTCATGATTGGGTGCAAGTGAGTTGATGATAAACGTGATCTTCGGGTAACATCACACACTCGTGTATAGAGGCAGAGTCAATAAACGCGATCTTTGGCTACCTAAACCTTTCTATTGCATACTGCAAACTTTATACCGGACCAAAGATATAAATTGATTTTTGCATGCATATGTATTGTTGCATTGTTTTGGCTACTCACTGAGCCATGATGTGTGCTCACCCCTCGACGTCGAATATTTTTAGTTGATGATGCAGGTTATACCGTTGAAGACTATATGAATGCATCTGCGTACGGGAACTTGGCAGCTATGGAAGTTGGAGCTGAAGATGATACGCACGACTCCTCTTGCGAGTGCAACTCGTGTGTATTTGATTAGATATTTTTATAGGTTTCTTTCATTGGATTTATAAAGACATGTATTTGGTATTTAAATATTTATGTCTCAGTTGAAAACAGAATAATTTGTTATTAAATTAATGATATCATCTTAGTTGCTCAGTTCATTTTATTATAAATTTTCCGCTATTGTATATTACTCTGATTATGATTATGGATGTGTGTAAGGTTAGATAACGCGGGGATAGCCTTTTTGGGATCCTTGTTGAACCGTTGGTTATTTAGTGGTTCATCACATCATTCTGAATATACCAGAATTGGGGTGTGACAACTTGGTATCAGAGCATCTCAGGCCTTGTCCGCTGAACTAGCATACAATCAACACAATTGTGAACTGAGATAGGATAAATTAAAAGCTTTAATATAAACACACTGTAAGCACAAGTGATGATTGAGACCAAATTTAAAGAGAATAATATATCTATTCAAGGGGAAATAAGTTACATACAATGAGAGAGAGAAACAAAATGTATACACATAATGAAAGCAGAGTACAGTCCACAACCCGGACAGTTACTCTATAGTACAAAGAAAAATAAAAGTACACTCAGGAAGCTGGAGGCGAATGAGGAGGCGGTGCCTCACGGTCTCTGTCGTAGTCCTCGGCATAGACCCTAGTCAACCATGCCACCTGAGTCTGAGTCACCTGCAGACTAGCTGTGAGATCAGCCACCCGCTGATCAGCCCGGCGCTGCGCGTCTAGGAGCTCCCCTATCCTCAGATCCGATAAGTGCTGAGCCTCTCTAATATCGTGAAACATACTCAGCACGTCATCAGCTGGTAGGCGTGAAGGCCCAGCCTCATGAGAAGGACTGGTCTCTGGTACAGGAGCTGCCGCAGCAGAAGTACCAACTCCAGCCGCATGTATGGGTGATGGCGGTGGTATCGCATCGACGTCCATATACATATGATCGTCGTCGTCGACCGGATCCAAACTAGCTCTAGCAGCGGCAGCAGCAGCCTCAGCATCAGCCATCTCGACCCGAGTATGAGGGCGCACCATCGTGTTCCTCTCCTCATCGCTAATCTCTGCATCTCGCAGCTCCATCTTGCAGATAGCCTCCCAATCTAGAGGCGACGAGAAGGTCTTCTCCTGGATCTTCTCATCTACCAAATCCACCCTCAGACGGGTCAGTCGCACAGTAATCATGTGTCCATAGGGTAGATTCCCCCTATGACCGGACAATGTAGCACTAATCATCTTCCGCTTGATGATGTAAGGTAGGCAGACCGGCTGACTAGTGCAGATGTTGTAGATCAAGAACTGTGTCAGCTGAGACACCCTCTCATAGTGCCCACTCTGTGGGATCAGATTATGCTGGATAATCTTGCAGAAGACCTGTGGAGCTGGAAACAAGTAGCAAGCTGTCATCTGCCATCTATCGGGACGGAGCAACTCGTTGTGGATCTCTGTTCTCATCTCCATCTCAACAAACTGTGGCTCTCCCGGTGCACAGTACACCATGGGGCCATCATAGGGAATGCCCAACAGATCGGCCAGCTACCGATAATGAAAGGAGATGTGCACCCCCTTGACGTAACTGGTGATGCGCAACTCCTGACCGTGCTCAACATCATTGTAATTTCCCACCACCTGGAGATTACAATAAAACTGGCGCACCAAGTCTGGACATGTGCACGCATCGTATGTGATGACAGAGAGCCAACCCATATCACCAAACGCTCCATCTACATTGAACAAGGCTAGCTCAGCCAAGTTCACCAGGCGACCCCCTTCAACCTTCTTACGGGCATAGTCAGCATACTGTGCCTTGGCTTCATTCGAACGGAAGCAAAGTGGATCACGCACTCTGGGTATTTTGGTATGAGCCATGGTATCTGCAAAATAAGGAAGGAAAAAGGAAACAAGGAGTTAGTAGGGTAAAAATCCAGAATTTGAGGTAATAATGACGTAACTTGACCATAAAGCCCATTCCTCACCATACAAGTGGGCATAAGGACTTACGTAGGTTAAAACATATCCTAGAATCCACATACAGTAGGAAATTTTAACTAACGATCTCCAGTTTGAAGAAATTCAAGAAAAATAAAAAATTTCGACAAATTAGGGCAAAAAGAGAAAATTTTAAGTTTCTCGATAACCAACCGATGAAACTCAAAAATTTTTGAGGGCTTTCATTCCTTGAGACACCAATAACAAAAGCCCCCAATAAAAATCGAATTTTTATGGTTGGAAAAAGTTTAATTTGGAAAATATGAGTTAAATGGGCAAAAACCTAGAAAAGGAAACCTAAAAACAAGTAAAAATGGGAAGACGTACCGGTAGGGATGACGTGGACGTCAAAACCCGGAGTTAAACCGACCAAAAATAGTAGAGTGGCACTGTAGCAACTCAGAGAGTAAAGACGAGTCGAAACGGAGGAGGAATAGTGAGAAATGACCCAGAATCGGATCTTAAAAATCTGATTTTTGGTCTGAGGGTCGAACAATTCGACTGGCACCATCGACCCTCGGATCGACCCTCCAATCGACCCTCGGCTCTCGGGAATCTGACAGGAAATCGAGGGTCGGAACTGAGGGTCGGATACCTATCGACCCTCGCATCGACCCTCAGCTTTCGGGAAGAACAGGTCATTCCCTGGGTCGGATACCAAGTGTCGGACATACCATCGACCCTGCATAGAAAAGACAGTATTTTTCACAGAATGAATTGAGGATTTTAAATTTTATATTGGTTAGCGTGCCTACATCAAGTGTAAATGATTTCTCATTGATTTTGATGATTTTAAGGCACCACCCATCTCGAAAGGAAAATATGTCTGGAAGAAGAGTAACCTGACAGAGCCGAAATGCAGTTCCACCACCACCACCTGTGGAGGAGACTAGCCAAGGGAATGTTGATGTTCCAGGCATTCGAGATCAGGCAAATCCTACCAATTTGCCACCACCACCACCAGAGCTAGCAACTGTGGTTATGAACCTAGCTCAGCAGTTACAACAGATGCAACACGCACAGGCTCCGATGCAGGTTGCCATGGGAATTATGTTCCAAGCCACTCAGGCTGCACCCATGCACACCAGACAAACTAGTGCAGCACCAGTAGGTAACCACCCAGCCCCTCAGACACCTCAACAACCGGTTGCACCGATTTCAGGGCAGGCACCGGAAGCAGCTCAAGGAAATTATCAGTATCCACCCTATATGTTTGGGGCAAACCCCCAGAATCAGCTGGATCATTCCCGGCTAGTGGAGAGATTTTTGAAGATGAAACCCCGAGAATTCAACGGCAAGCCGTCTGATCCATTGTGGCCAGCACACTGGATAGACGAGATGGAGAGAAACTTCCTCATGATGACCGATACAAAGGAAGAGAAAGTACTATGTGCCACCTTCATGCTCAAAGGCGACGCACACCATTGGTGGAAATCCACGAAGACATATTTACTAACCAAGCACGCCCTACTATGGGCTATATATAAAGAAGCGTTCTTCGAGAAATATTTTCCACAAAGCTTCAGGGATTCGATGGAGAAGGAGTTCCTGAGTCTTTACCAGGGACAGATGTCAGTGGATGCGTACCAACAGCGTTATGAAGAGCAGTTTTTCTTCGCACCACTGAGTATGCAAGAAGAAGAAACCAAAACCCGTAGGTTCGTTACGGGACTGAGAGGAAGCATCAGAGAACATGTTCTGGGATTAGAGAAGACAATATATAATGAAGCCGTCCAGATTGCTCGAGTGATTGAATCGAGCCAGAAGGAGAGTTATCTGAACCAGAACAGAGGCATCAAGAGATCAGCCGGAAACTCCTACAACAGAGGAAATGCCAGGACGTATAAGCCTTTCCGTCCTCAGAACTTTACTACTGCACCAAAGATCACTTCAGCAGTGCAACCTTAGTCAAAGCCAAATTCTGAAGTTCTGAAGTGTTTTAACTGCAACCAACCCGGACATATGGCAAGGGAGTGCCCAGAGCCCAAGAAGCAGTTACATCAGGGACGGGTATAAGCTGTTACATCCAAGGATGCGGCCGCATCACGCTGTTACATCCGAGGATGCGGCCGCATCACCCGATGTGGTCACAGGTATGACTGAAATTTTTAAAGTTAAAATTTCATTGAATGAGCATGTAGACTAAGTAAAGATAAATCACAGGTATTGTACCTATAAATGGTGTACTTGCTAGAGTACTCTTCGATTCTGGAGCTACTCATTCATTTATATCTGTGTCATTTGGAAAGAAGATAAACTTACCCATCAAGACATTAGACTACAAATTACTTGTACGGTCACCGATGGGGTTAGAAGTAGAACTAGAAAAGGGTTATAGACCATGTCCAGTTCTCATTGGAGAGCAGACCTTAGATGCAACCTTGATACAACTTGAGATGGCAGACTTTGATGTCATCTTGGGAATGGACTGGTTAGCTCGGCATTCTGCAAATTTGTTATGCGCCGAAAAGTAGCTAACATTCAAAGACAAAGAAGGGGCAGAATTCAGTTTCTCGGGAACCAAACTCCCCCGGAGACGCAAGCTCATACTTTCAGCATTAAAGGCTAAGAAGTGTCTTGAGAAGGGAGCAGTCGGGTATCTAGTATCAGTGGTCGACCTAGCCAAGGAAGTGCCATGAATGGAAGACATTGACGTCGTTCGGGATTACCCTGACGTATTTTCGGAGGAACTACCCGGATTACCACCCGACCGTACCACAGAGTTTGTAATAGACCTGATACCTGGAGCCGCACCCGTATCAAAAGCACCTTATAGAATGGCTCCTACTGAACAGAAAAAATTAAAAGTACAACTACAAGAACTGCTAGACAAGGGTTATATTCGACCCAGTATATCTCCATGGGGGGCACCGGTACTGTTCGTAAAAAAGAAGGATGGTAGCGTTCGATTATGTATTGACTATCGGGAGTTGAACAAGCTGACAATCAAGAATCGATATCCACTACCCAGGATCGATGACTTGTTCGATCAGTTACAAGGAGCAAAAGTATTTTCCAAGATCGATCTTCAATCGGGCTATCATCTGTTGAAGATTAAAGAAGGTGATGTTCCGAAGACAGCATTCAGGACCAGATATGGACATTATGAATTTTTTGTTATGTCTTTCGGATTAACTAATGCACCGGCAATGTTCATGTAACTTATGAACCGAGTTTTCCTCGATATGTTGGATACGTCGGTGATAGTATTTATTGATGATATATTGGTATACTCCAAGGTCAAGGAAACCCATATCAAGAACCTAAACGTAGCCCTACAGCGTTTAAGAAAAGAAAAAACTATATGCCAAATTTTCGAAGTGCGAGTTTAGGCTAAGTGAAGTCGCATTCCTAGGCCATGTGGTATCCGCAGAAGGAATCAAAGTGGACCCCAACAAAATCGAGGCTATTGTAAAGTGGGAAGCACCAAAGAGCGTTTCAGAAATTAGAAGTTTTCTGGGTCTAGCTGGTTATTATCGGAGATTCGTAGAAGACTATTCTCGGATTACCGTACCTCTCACCAGTTTGACCAAGAAAGCTGAAAAGTTTGTGTGGACTGAAAAATGTGAGAAGAGCTTCCAGACATTGAAGGCCAGATTGATATCCACCCCGATTATGACCATTCCCGTTCCAGGACAGACATTTACTTTATACACCGATGCATCGGGACTGGGACTAGGATGTGTGCTTATGCAAGGAGAGCAAGTAATTGCTTATGCGTCAAGACAGTTAAAGGTACATGAGAAAAATTATCCCACTCATGATTTAGAGCTAGCGGCAGTAGTACATGCTGTCAAGATATGGAGACATTATTTATATGGGGAGAAATTCTAGATTAAGTCGGACCATAAAAGTCTTACTTATTTATTTAATCAGAAGGAGTTGAATATGAGACAAAGAAGATGGATGGAACTATTGAAAGACTATGATTGTGATATCCAGTATCATTCGGGAAAAGCGAACGTGGTAGCGGATGCATTGAGCAGAAAAGCAATGATAAAATCTCAAGGAGAAGTTAGCACTACTGCAGCAATGTGTACTACCAGAATGGTATTCAATCACGACAACGAGCAGTATGTGATAGATACAGTGGATTTGCCAGAATTGACTGATGATTTGACATTTGAAGTAACACCAATAGAAATCACCAGCTGAAAGGTTCAGTGTCTACACAACCGAGATATCTATTATGTTAAGGTCACTTGGAAAAGTAGAGACATGGAAGAAATTACATGGGAAGAAGAAAATGCTATGAGAAAGCAATACCCTTACTTATTTGATTCAGAAGGTATGTACAATTTCGAGGACGAAATTTTTATAAGTTGGGGGGAGTTGTACGATCCGTGTCAATCTAACCCGGTCTTACCACCTTGAACCAGGGTCACCCATCATGGTCGAGTCAAATGGACCAAGGGCGTGAAGGAGATCGAGATCCCAGGTATCAAATCGACCAAAAAACACTTAAATTAGGGGAAGGGTTGCATACCCAGCTAAGCAGGGTCGGACCTCCCAAAACAAAGAGTCAGACCCTCAGTTTTGAAGGGAGGGTCGGACAGCTTAAGACCCTAGGGTCGACGGGATCATCTACCCTCCCATCGACCCTCGGTTCCTGTCGAATATAGAAATTAGGAAATTTCTATATTTTTTGATTGGGATTCTTTCCAAATCTCAATGGGACTTATTTAGGATGTTCCTAGTCTATTTAAAGGACGTCCCTAAGCCACTTTTACTCCTTTCACAACCCTAATTGAATTGAGAGAAAGAGAGGAGAAGGAAGAGAGGAAGAAGAGAGGCAAGGAAGAGAACCTAGCAAAAAGGAGAAGAGTTGCAGAGAAAGATTAATCTTCTCAGGTATGGACAATAATTCCATAAGTTTCTACAGACCTTAGGTTAGTTATTGGAGAGAGAGTAATCTCGGAGAAACCCAAACCATCCATCCATGGTTAGGTTTTCATGGAAAACCATAGGAGGATGCATGAAAACTATTTGGATGGATTATACATGGTTTCAGACCATGGAATGGATGTAGAATGGAATGTAGGAGTAAGCCATAGGACCCCAAACACAAAGAATGGATTTAAAGTGGGAATTGGACCAAAGTGCACCAAGGGTCGCACCGAGGGTCGATGACCATCCGACCCTAGGTGTTTCTGACCATCGACCCTCAACATTCGGGAAGTCCAGAAAGAGGGGAGGGTCGATAGACCCATCGACCCTAGCATCGACCCTAGCATCGACCCTCAGTTAACAGAATGGTTTTTAAATTCAGAATTATTTCTAATTAATTCTATCGACTTTGTTAGGTTTGCTAGCACTATAATAACATTATAACGGTGATTCTAAAGCTTGGAAAAGTATCTATTAGAGGAACCTTAACCCCAAACTAAATTGGTTAATAATAAACTATTTTCTATTTCTTGAGTCCTATGCCATGCTTGATTCTATGCGAATATATTTGTAATGTGCATACAGCATGCCATCCAATATTTCTATTACTTGTTCATGCATATTTATTTTATTGTTTATAACATGATGATTATGACGATGATAGGAATAGGCATGTGCTTGTATGTGAGTGGTTGATGTGTTTGATGCGAGCGAGTATCAGGGGAGGTGTGATGAGGACGTCAATAAATGTAACCTTTGGCGGGTCTCATCACTTTAGCTCTATCTCTAACTCAAGTCTTATGCATTGGCATCATCGTATCGCCATTACTTTAGCAGAACTATTATGTCGTAGAGTATCAGGGGAGGTGGTCTTGGTCCTTGTAGTCTCTGACTCTACCGGGGGGCCTTAGCTCTATCTCTATGGACATTCTGAGGGATGCTGGGGTGAGGCCTTGGATACACTGTTTGGCATTAGGATTGGTTAGTTGCGATCCCAGTTTGCAGTCCTTGCCAACAGGGGCTTACGTGTTGGTGTGGCACTATATAGCAATAAACGTAACCTTTCTTATATAATGTTCATGATTGGGTGCATGTGAGTTGACGATAAACGTGATCTTCGGGTAACGTCACACACTCGTGTATAGAGGCGGGGTCAATAAACGCGACCTTTGGCTACCTAAACCTTTTTATTGCATACTGCAAATTTTAAACTGGACCAAAGATATAAATTGATTTTTGCATGCATATGTATTGTTGCATTTTTTTGGCTACTCACTGAGCCGTGATGTGTGCTCACCCCTCGGCGTCGAATATTTTTAGTTGATGATGCAGGTTATACCGTTGAAGACTATATGAATGCGTCTGCGTACGGGAACGTGGCAGCTATGGAAGTTGGAGCTG